>VZSR01000479.1:3506492-3676088 GCA_013398615.1 Brachypodius melanocephalos
CCCGGGCACAGCCGCCCTCATGCTTCCCGGGCACCGCCGGCCTTGATGTTTCTCGGGCACCGCCGCCAGCCTGCACCCAGCCGAGCCCGCAGCCGCAGCACGAGCATGGCTGTACCCAACCTCGAGTGCCGCCGCTGTTCCTGCGCTGCCCGCCGCACCAAGCTGCCATAGCCCCGGCCTGTAGAGACCAGACTGTCTCCGCCGCCTGCACCCAGCCGCAACCGCGCCCGCAGCCGCGGGCTGGGGACCTGCCGGGCTGGGAACCAGCCCCGACCCAGGTAACCTGCAGCTGCTCCAGGAATGCGCCCGTAGCCACGGCAGCCTGTTCCTCGCCGACGGAAGGAACACGCAGCCTGCTGCTGTTTGGAAATCGCGCCCAGCCCGCCACGGGAACTGCGCACACACCGCGGTTCGCAGCACGCACGTTCCACCTGCTGAGTTGATGCTGACAGACGAGCAGGGTTCTTGTGGCAACTCTGTCCTGTCCTCTGTTTCCTTTTTCTTCTCTCTTTTTCCCCCTCAGTAAAAACACTTACCCTTTTTTACCAATAAACCGTTCTCAGATATAATATTACTGTGTTTGCACTTTATTTTCGTCCGAGAAATCTATCAAAAAATACTCCCTGAGTCCCCGTTTTATAGTGGAACGGGACAAATAGTAGGAGGAATTATTTTCTTGGGGCGTTCAAAATGATCCTCGTGAGTCCCATCATCGCAAAGAGCATTACAGGCAGAAATATTTGGTCTCTTTGACCAAACCCAGCTCTCCAAATCCGAAGAGTGATTTCTCCGAGAGAGAGAGGCTGAGGCGGAAAGGTGAGGACATAGCAGGGGCAGAGGGAAAAGCCTCAGACAAAACCAGGGCGCCAGAGAGATCAGCGGTGCAGGTCTGGTTTAGTGACCCAGCAGCACGACCGAGCACACATGGCTCTGGTGAGCTGCTCCTGGTGAGCTGCACTGCAGCAGAGGGCACCAGAAAGCAACAGAAACCGCTCTGTGCTAACAGCTCGTGAAATACCAATGTCTGCGTTACAGAGACTGGCGGTGGCCTTGGCTCTGTGCCTTAGGTGGGAAGGAACGATGAAGAAAGACTCCACAGCCCACTGTTGCATACTTTAAATCAGCATAAACACGGACAGCGTTAATGGCTGTGAACTCTCGTGTGACGGCTCAAACCCACGCTGTAGTTTGCACTTTGGTGTGGCTCCCGCCTGTTACAGAGGCTCCTCGGTGCAGAGGCATCGCTGCCTGTGGAATGCGATGTCCTTCCAGCACGCTGAACGCTGGAGACCTTCCGGAGATGGGTCTGTGTGACCCCTGCAGAGGACGCTCCCGGCCCTTCCACAACCACACTGCCCCGTTCTGAGGGCGCTCACAGCCCCCTCCTCCTGCCAGGGCCACCCATGCCATGTGCTCGCCCCCAGACCGGCACCTGATCCCCGTCAAGGGCGTGGGGGCCTGCCGGGGCAGCCCGACCGCTGTCCCCCGGTTCCACTCCCCTCCGGGGCCGAGGGTGCCGTGCTGAGGGCAGCGGGACGGCCCTGCCGGCGGAGAGAGAGCCGGCAGCCGCCCCGCTCCGCCCCGGCCCGGCCGTGCCCGCCCCGGCCGTGCCCGTCCCCTCGGCTCCCCCGGTCCGGCGGGCGGGCGGCGCCTGCGGCGGGCGGAGGGAGTTTCCAGGAAGTGGCCATATTGGATCCATTCAGCCGCAGCCACTCGCGGCGGGCAGCGACAGCAGCGCTCCTGCCGCCGGAGCGGAGCCAGCCCCGGCCATGGCCGCCACCGATCTGGAGCGCTTCTCGGTGAGCATCGCCCCGCTCTCGTACGCGCCCCTCCTCGACCGCACAATTTGGCGTTTCTTTGTCGCTCGGATGCGGGGAATGACCCGGCGGGTGGTGGGTCCAGGACACCGCGGGGGACGCGCAGTCGCTGCCCCGCAGGGACCCCGGCGGCGGCATTGGGGGGAACTTGGGGAGGGAGCGGGGCGATGCCGGTGCCCGCGGCGGGAGCGGGGAAAGTCCTTGCCGGGAGGTCCTGCCCGCGCCGTGGGCGGAGGGAGCAGCGGGTGAAGGGTTCCGGGGCCTCGCAGCCGCCTCTGGTGCTGGCACCGGCACCGCCACGTTCGGAGACTCCTGCCGGGATGCCCAGGATGCTCATAAAGGGTATCCGGGAGCCGTGTGTCTGCAGGCATGCATCACCCTGCAAAGACAGGCGGCAGGAAATAGGGTCAGACCTTCCCAAACACCGATTGTTTACATACCACTGGTATCCAAACACTCTGCAGTAGTAACCTAGCGGTGTGTATATAATACAGCGAAAGACACGCTGATTTAAGCACGGGTAAAGCAAACCCTTGAGGCTGACTGCTCTCTGAGCCAATGTATGAGGAATGCTGTACAGCAAATATGGAGCGTGACCTGTGCACTGCCGCCTCTCTGCAGCTCACATGTTGTATAACTGCTATCGGAAGTCAATCTGGCTAAAATCTGCCAGCCCAAAACTATTCTTTATCTACAGTTGAATTTCGTGTTGCTGTTGGTAGGCTGTTCCCGTTAAATAGCTTGGTGTTGGGTCTTGTACACTCTCGGAGCTAAAAACATTTTTGCCGTATTAAATAGCATAGCTCTAAAGTCAAAATATTCTGGAGTGATATTACTAACTAAATGGGAGCAGCAGTGATGGCTGTCTGAATTGTAGGCATGCCCTTTGAGCACAAACAAGTCCCTGCTACTGTTTTCTCTGTAAGCTACTTTTTGCCAAGGATCTCAAACCCTGCTTCATTTCTTTGAATCCTGGCCCAAAAGTTTCCATCTCAGGAATGACTTTTCAAGACAGTAATTTAGTTAAAACCTGCATAAAGGAAAATTGAATTGGGGCTCATATGTAAGAAAGCTAATGTTTCTAGGCTCTGGGAGGTGTAGATTAAGGTAAAGACAGTGATAGGGGATGAAAACACCAAGGTTCTCTCACTGCGATTCATTCTGCATTTGTATCATAAAAAATACTTTAAATGTTAATTTGTTGTGTCTGCTATTGTCTGTGCAGGTTTTCATAGGTGTTACAGGAACCTAAAATATTGCTTAGTTCTGGAGAAAATTAAATTAATTTGCTTTTTTTGGTGTGCGTTCTTGAATGCTTGGTGTACTTTACATCAATACTCCATCACTTTGATTTTAAAAAAAGAAAGGGGGGAAAAAACCTCCTGAAGGTGCTTGGCTCTCATTTGGGCACCAAAGGGAAGTGGCTAGGCTCCAGCATGGAGCCCAACTCCATTAGGAAGAAATCTGCTTGCTTTGTGCAGAGAGCAGAGATGGGTTTGTAGGGATTTGCAAGCATGGTAGGTCTGGTGCTCTGATAATCTCAGTTTGCCTTTTGCCTGGGACCATGGCTGTGGCAGAGGTGGGTGGGAGAGCAACATCTCATTTCCATTTGATGTGGGGCAGATATCTGTCCCAGCTGTTGTTTCCTTTACTCCTAGTTTGCACCTCAGCTGTTGTTCCTCCTCATGATTCAGGTGTTCTGAGTTGTTCTTTCTGCAGGGCTTACAGGTTTCTTGTTGCCAGTTTATATTACCATACCTCAGCTTCCTGAGCATGAAGTCCATGTGGGAGTAGCTTGTCACTGCCAAGCAAAGGTGATGATAAAATCACTTGTTTTTACCAGCTGTTTGTATTTGCAGTAGGAAGTAATGCTGAAAAAGCCTCTGAAGTAGGGTTTTGATACACAATGGGTCATGATTGGTAAAGCTATTTATAAGTGTCCAGCTGACACTGATATCCTGGAATGTAATGACCCTTAGGTTTGGATAATGTGTTTTGAAAACTCCCCAGATGCATGCTTCCCTTGTACAGTCCTCTGTCTCCAGCACAATAAAGTTCCTTCAAGTGCTGCTATTGGAAATGACCAACAAAAACAAATGAAAGAAAGCTTGCCCATAGAAAGCTGTCTCTGAGGCAGCAGGATCACACCAGTGGTGCTCAACACTACCTTTGTTTTTGTGGCTGTAGTGTGAGAGAGATTTACTTCAGCCCTTGGAGACTGAAGTTTTCTGCTCATTTGCTCTGGTAATCACAGCTGCATTCAGGACTTGGGCTTCAGGCATCCCTTCTGGAGACTCAGACCTGCTCACCACCACGGTGGAAGGAAAACTGATAAAATTTGGTTCATTTATGAAATACTTTTATTTTGTCATTAAAGCTCAGCACTTCTCCGTTGCCTGGCCAGTGCTGAGTTAGCACATGTGGTGACAGTGCTGGAGTAGACAGTAGCAGTATTAGCGAGGATGTTGGGATGTTGAGTGGGAGACAGCCCAACCACCCTGTGTGAGTGGAAGCCAGAAGGTGCTTGAAATGCAGCAGAGAAATGCAGAAGCTCTGAAGGAGCTTGGAAAAGCTGGAAGGAGAAAAAGTGACAGAGAAGCATAGGAGAATAAATGGGATGAGGTGTGAGACTGAGACTGTAAGACTTCTGCTTTCTCAAATCTGTTGCTTTCTGTCTTTTTAGATGAAACCCATTGACTTCACAAAATGCTGTTTAATTATCTGCACTAACCCACAGCCTCATATGGTCATACAAAGGCAGTGAGCTCCAAATGGAGCAGTTCTGCAAGAAGAAGCAGGTGTCCTCAGTCTCAAGGCTGAGCTCAGATAAGAGTTTAACATTAAAAGCTAACTTTGATTACTCTGTTTGGACACCATGACTGCCTGCATGGACAGGGATGTGTGAATGCTGATGCCCAGGGCAGAGAGCACTGGACACATGTGCATGGCAGCATGTGACCTGTGGTTGGGGATGGCTGTGCATGCAATCCTGAGATTTCCCTTCATGTAAGTGATTGACAGCTAGGCTGGTACTGGCAGTTTTACAATAAATTAATGTCCCTTAGAAGATCTTGCAGAAAAAATACCACTTTATATAGAGGAAAGCTGAAGAGCAACTTCTTTGCTGGAGACAGATGATGGGATTTGCTTTGTCTCAGTGTGTTGCTGAGCTTGGGGAGGATCTGGCAAGTTTGTCAGCTGTGTGTGAGTACTACCTGTTTACACACCACTGCCTTCTTGTCACCTGCTCCCAGCTATGTGGGAAGAGAGGAGCCTTTGGATGGTGCCTGTTCCTGCCATAACTGCCTACATTGTGATAAACTTCATGTTTTGCTGCTTTCTGTAAGTTCAGGGTTCACTTAATGACTGCACAGCCTGAACCCACTCTTCTCTGTAAGAGGCCAGTGTGATGCTATAGTCTGTGAAAAATGGGCTTGAGGAGTGAGCTGAGAACAGCTCTGTGTTTCATGACCAGAAGTCTTATCATTGCAGGTCCTAAGCACAGGCTTACATTTTCTTCTAAACAAACTCCCAAGGAAAACCATTCCATGGCTCAATTCCAGTGGAAAACAGGGTTGATTTGAATTCAGACATTCCCTCTGCTCTCTTTTTCACCCAGGCAGTTGGCAGCATTTGGAAGTTCCAGGATTAAATCTCCTTGTCTGTTTCTGCTATTCAGTTATTTTACCTTTTGCCTAGAAAAACTCAAGTGGTCCCCCATGCAGTGCGGAGCACAAGTGACAGATTTTTCTCCAAGCTGGTAGCAGGCACCAAAAAGCCAACCCAGCAGGAGCAGCCCTTTTCCTCCCTGTGCTGGCCAGCTCTTCTGCCTGTAGCGTGTGTTTTTTTGGGAAGGAATGATGCAGAAAATGGCCTTCCACTGGAGGGGACAAATTGGTGGTTGCATCTCTGAGCCCTGGAATTTTGCTTGTCCTCACACAGGAAGCCAGCTCTGACTGCCTCAACCACAGAATCAATTAACTCAACCACAGCCCGTGGCAGTTAAACACTTATTTTCAATGTATGCACTGGGTACAAATGTTGCCCAGAATAAGATTTTTTGGGTTTTTTTTTTTTCCTCCTCCCCACTGTGATTCTGTCACTGCTGGTGAATCCAGAGTGTCTCTTCCTCCTGCAGCAGAAATGCAACATGTTGTTCTGTGTGAGAGCTCCAGAGCTGCTCCCAACCACTCATAACTGCAGTGAGTGCTGAGGCAGTGGGTGGAAGGACGTGAGCTGGCAGAGGCTGAGGCCGTGTGTGCCCTCAGCATCGGCAAAACAAATGAGAGCCTGAAGAATAACTCCCTTTCAGGAGGGCGGCACGGTGTCAGGGCTTGTCGTCTGTGCTGTGGTGGCAGCTGTCAGCCAGTCCCCAGCGTTGCTGGAAGGCCAGAAGCTCCCTAAATATTATCTTCTGTGGCAGAATACCAGTGCTGTCTCCAGCTGCAGGGAGAGGCACAGCCCTGTCTCTGAGTGCCCCCGCTGTCCCCAGTGCTGTCATCTCAAGGCACCACTGTGCAAGCCAAGGGCCACATCACTGGGCTGTTTTTCTGTCTGCAGGAGCGACAGTCACGCTCTTCTCCTTCCCTTCCCGTGCTCCTTTGGCTTTGAGCTTGGCAGGGGGAGAAACTGGCATGGTGCTGAATTGGTTTTTCCTGGGTTGTGCAATTAAGAGGAGGAATTGGGGAGGCGATGGGACTGAGGGAGACAAGGCGTGAGCACATTGTATGCTTCACCCCACCTGCATAGGGTAAGGGCACGTTTATGAGATTAGTTTTGATTATTCAGAATGTTTTGAACACACTTCAGGCTGTGGATGGGAGAAGCTGCCCTGTTTATTTCAGATGCCCTGTTTGTGGAGCTTTTGGAAATGACACTGTCCTATCCAGTCCTTGTTTCGTTGAGGTGGGCCTTGTGTTTATGTAGAATCTGCTTGTTTCTCTTCTTCCCCACATCTGTGTAGCTGCAGCAAGCTCTGGGTTTATACCTGAAGCTTTGCATTTGTATTCATGTATCATAAAAGTGTCAGACAGTTAAGAGAGCCCACTTCTTCTCCCAGAACAGCCCAAGTGAGGAAAAAAAAAATCCTGAAAGTGCTGTTTGTTCTCAGTCCAGCCATGTGCTTTCCCTCCAGAGCCTCTTCTCTGGCACAAACAGCCATGCTCACCTCCAGCTTGTGACATTAGGATGCAGAAGGTAAACCCAGACAGAGAATCAGCATCCTCCCCATGGGATGGTGGGAGACTTGCAGAGAAGAGTGGTGTCAGTGAGAACCACAGAATTCTTGGATGCAGCCCTAATCACCGCTCTCGGCTTGTGGCTGACCAGGTCAGGGCTGTGAAGGCGCCACTTTTAGATGTTCAGATTCCTTTGTGAAACCAAAAAGTGTCCATCTCCCACACGCATGAAATTCCAAAGATGTCAGACAGCTTGAGCAAGGTTCCCATGGAGCGCCCTGTCCCGGGGCTCTTGCCCTCTCTGGCTGCACTGCCTCCAAAGCAGACTGTCACAGGGAGCTGTAGAGCCAGAGCCTGGGCTGGATTTTCATCCAAGGGTTGGGGTTCTCCCATCCTCACCTCACCCATAGCATGAGATGCTATGATGAGTCTGCATAATGTGTGCAAGGAAACCTGTGGGGAATGCCTCAAGTCCTGCACAGGCACCCAGCGGTTCAGCTGGCTCTGGCTATAGCAGAGGCAGGACTCAGCCCTCAGCTTTTGCTCGGCTGAGCTCATGTCTGCCTGCAAAGGACTGCACAGCCATGCCTTTAGCTGTGGCTGCTGTGGAGCATGTTCCCAGAGCTTGTGGTGATGCTGGAAAATGGAACCTTCTCGTGTCGGCCAGGATCTCCCATGCACTCCTCAGGTCTGTTGCTGACAGAGGAGACCATCCCCACTGTGTTTCCCAGTGTGTGCATTCCTGGGGTGCCTGCCTGGGGTGAGGGGGCAGCTGAGGGCAGAAGGGCATTGCCAGGACTCTGGTCCAGACCCTGCTTACAGCAGCCTTCCATCCTGAGCCACGCTGATCCTGGCTTTCAGCTCTGCCACAGGAAAATGCTGCCTGAGGAAGACTGGCAGCTGGCCTCCCAGCAACGTTCCCCTTCCCTTTTTCTGCAGCAAAGGTGCTTCCAGCTCATATTCCTAAATATAGATTTATTCTGTAGCTTCATACAGACCAAATAGTCCTTTCAGCTTATCTTTTTGCAACGTGTATTTTTCAAATAGAGGTTTTCTTTCCCTTTTTTTCTTGATTCTTCAGATTAAAGGTATTCTGTGCTAATACACTTGGAGGCTTTCTGGAGGCATGTGTTAATAGGATATATAGCAGTCAGCTTATTAGTATGATGACTCTGGTTTAGCCCTCAGAGGAGCTGAATTGCTGCGGTATATTGTGGGATATTCTCTTTCTAATGTCTTCCAGGCATTATTACCTGAAGATGTGGCCAGTAGCTGCAAGATCTGTTTGCAGCAGGAGATGCTGTGAGATGATTGCATAAGGCAAACTGGGAAAAAACATACAGTGGTGACCAAAAGCTTTTGGGTTCCCTTTATATCTCTGTTCCCTTTTCTAAAAATATACTGGATAATAGTATTTATTGTAATTGGGCAGAAAATTCTGGAAATGTATGTGGGAATTAGCCATGTTTATTTTAAGTGGTAACTAAAGCAAATAATCTTGGTGACTGCTATCCATCGTGGCTTGTTTGGAGTGATGGGGATCCAGATCCTTTTTCCCCTCTTCAACACTTCTTTTAAACTGCTCCAAACCTTTTTCATTCCAGTCCTTAAGGGTAGGCACTCTGTTTATCTGCTGGCTTTGTCCCACAGCCGCTTGTGTTTGCCAAGTGTCTCCTCTTCCTCATGGAAGGATGCTGGGAAACCAAAGAGATTCCCCAGCTTAGAGCAGCTGAGTGTAAGCTGGGAATGCATCGCTGCCTTGGGTGAACTTGGGGAAAGTCTGCACTAGATAAGGTGCTAGGATTAGGCTCTTGACAGGGTTAATTGGAAAGTTCATTAAATGAAAAGTGTCAGCAGCTTCTGAATAAATAATTTTTTAAAGAAACTGACTAGGGCAGTGTTGGGTGACTGTTGTTTGTCTGTATTTCAGGATCTTTTTCCCAGTCTGTTTAAAAAGTTTTATTTGTGTTTTGGACTTTGCTTGGCTTTGAATAGCTGTTGGGGGATGGAATTCTCAGGCTGCCGAGAAGCTGAACTTTCTCATCCTTTAAGGTCATTTTGGAGGAAATGTCTTTCATTTTTGGTTCCATAGCTTTCTTTATTTTAACCAACTTTCCTTATTCTCAAAGGCAGTTTCATGTTTGCAAAACACTGCATACATAATGCCTGGTAAATCCTGCTTTGCTCCATTGTAAACTCTTATCCAGGACTTGTGAAAGACAAAATGCCCATTTAATCCTCTCTTGATTAGGAAAGACCTCACAATTAATTAATTAGGCTTTATAAATGTTATAGGAAAATCACTAAATAACAGATTAAGAAAAGAAGCATGTGGGAATTTTGCTTTTGGTGTAAAAAGAGAGGAATTTAAGCCAGAAACAGTCAGTTTGTTTGCAGAAAATTAAAACTGATGTTGCATTCACAGGTTGTGAATGGATCATCTTGGATGTGTGTGGTGTGAGAAGATGAGGAGCTTTACTCTCCCTTGAGACTTGGCTTTGAGCATGAGCAAAAACCGATGTTTTAAGCCTGTGCCATTTGATTCTGTAGATGTGTGTAGGATTTTTATTTTGTGTTCTGTGGTTTGTTGTGGTTTTTTGAAGGAGGAAAGACTGCTGGGGCTGAAGTGAAGCTGAAGGCAATGCCCTGGGTTCAGCTGTGGGCTCCCAGGTGTTGAAGGGAGCAGGGTGGTGCAGAACACGTGGAGTGAGTGTGCAGGTCCCTGCTCCTGGCTGGCTCTGGGAGTGCCCCGCATCCGGCTGGTTGCTGGGATACAGCACAAGGTGTGCCGCAGGAATCCAGGCGCCTTTTGGCACCGGTACCTTGGATACAGGAAAGCAATTAAGGAGTTTGCCTAAGGAGTTCCTCCCTTCACAGGAGCTTGGCTTTCTCACTTAAATCCCTGTCCACCTGCTTAGGGGAGGAGGTGCAGTGTGTGCTCAGCACTGGGTTTCGCTGGTGTGCGGCACAGCCTTTGCTTCCCCGAGACTGCCCTGGGGCACATGGCACATTGTGAAACCTTGGCACCGGACCAGTGATTTTTTGAAATATTTGTTTTCCATAGGTGCTGAGCGTTGCAATTCACAATGCACTCACTGGTCACTTGCTGGCCTTAAAGTTTGTGAAGAGCTCTTAAAGATGGAGGCAAGGCAAGAACCTCAGTTCTTGAGCCTTCGTGCTTCTGTAATATAAAGCGGCTCTAATTTTTACTTGGCATGTCTTGGTGGTGACTCCATATGTGGTTTCTTCAGTGATGTTTTTGCCTGCCTTGGGTGCAGCTGGGAGCCAGGAGGGATATGAATAAAGGCTTGAGTGTCTGGGAAAATTCTTGGCATTCTTAGAAGAGCGATTTAGGGGGAGAAGAGGAGGGGGCTGGGAATTGTGTTGGTTTAGCGTAAGGTTTTTTGGGGGGACTCCAGTGTAGGCTGGAAGCTCATTGTCAGCGTGCAGCAACTGGAGAAGGCTGGCTGGCACAGCGTCCCACGCATGGAAAGCTGGCTTGGATGTGGCTGTGCTCCTGTGTACTGCCTGTTGGAAAACAGAAGGAAGAGAAGGCACTTGGGGCTTTGCCCTGCCGTTGCTGGAGGGAAGAGCAGTGTTAGGCATCACCATGTTACCTTTTACAGCTCTTTAGGGTTGCTACAACAGGGGAAAACAACAGTTGCCCTCCCTGCACAGGCATAGAAGGTTCACGCGGTCTCAGATGCATCCTGGTTGACTGACCACGTACCACCACCAGAGTGGGCAGGAGCAGGAGGCAGCAGAGGAGATGAAGCTCTTCTTCTTCTATTGTTGGTATTGTAAGACAAGTGGTAAATCAACAGAAACCCCACACCTGTGGGCTTGTCTTTTATTTCTTTCTTCTTTCCCCAGCCTGTCATTAAGTGCTCCACAGTGAGGATCTGAGATTTTAAGCCCATGCTTAACTGAAACCTTCAGAACTGGGTGTGTGCTTGCACTTTGCAAATCTCTTTGAGATTAGGTGCCATTTAGATGTGATGGTTTTAGTTTAAGAGGTGCTGAGAGCTCCACTGGCCAGCCCCAGCTGAGTGTGCTTCATTTTGTCTCCAGCACCCACAAGGTCGTGCCTACTCCACCCCTGTTGAGTCCTCTGTTAAGAGTCACTATGCTCAGAATCCTCTCACTGTCAAATCTGGTCTCATTACCTCTCTTGGACCGTGTCCTTCTGCTTAATAGGCTGCAAAGTGCAATCTCATTCAGTGATGCTGTTATACATCTAATAGTCATTAGCCTGGGAGTACAAGATAGGTAATATTTTCAAGTGTGTTAGTGAGTGTTTTGAATGTTGCTCACACCACAGAGGTGTTTTTCGTACATGAGGTGTGGTGTTGCTGTTGACTGCCCCTCGGTTCTGAGCTAGGCAAAAGAGATATTTTCTTCATGGCAACGTGAGTCTGTACTCACTGCTGTCGCTTTGCAAATGTCAAGTGGCATTTATTGAGCCAGCATTCGGAGATGGAGAGATTCTCCAGAGAGAGGTAATTTGTCAAATTTTTCTGCATTGATCCAGAAGCTGGGCCAAGGCCCAGGGAGTGCCTGCTTGGACAAAGAAGCTGAATTTGGCTTTCTGACACTGTTTGCCCAAAGGTCTCTAGGCAAGTACTCAACTGCTCCATGACTCAGTGGACTTGTGAAATGATGATAAGTGCAAGTGCCTTTGTAAGGAATCTTGCAGTGGTGGGCGTTTGGGGGAGGTTGTGAGGGAGGTTGTTGGGTTGGGCTAGGGACCTGCATGTGCTGCACCCTGCAGCAGCCCCTCTCTGTTCGGTGGTTTGTGGAGCTGCTGCCCGAGGTGTCCAGCCTGAGAGGGGTCAGGCAGTGCCTGCTCTGGCACTGCAGCTGCTGCCATGCCAGTACACACGAGCCTGTACCTGGGACCAGCTTGCTCTGCTTGGACTGGATAAACACCCAAATACCACTCAGTCCTTTCTCTGCCCAGTTGCAAAATGAGACTCCCTGCATCAGGATGGAATGATTTCCTGATTCCGTGTCTTTCCATGCAGGGGACAAGGGAATAGCATCCTAGAAACCCCGCTGGTACATGTATCAATCTTTGTGTTGCACACACTGTTGTGGATTGTGGATGGGGCATGGAGAGGGTGAAGTCATTGTTTTGTGCCCGGCAGCAGTCCCAGCTGTGCCCGGTGCCGGGCCAGCCCCTCGAGCAGCATCCAGAGGTCTGCAGCTCAGCGTGGCTGTGCCTGGCAGGGTTTGGGGAGCCTTCCCTGCTCTTCCTCCTGCTGCTCTCCCAGTCATTCTGCTCAGGATCCTGCACTCTGCTGGCACTGGTTTGATTTGACTGTAAATGGGAGGGGAGAGGATCTGTGTGTGCCTGGCACTCCATGTCCGTGTGTTCCTGCGGGGCACAGCAGTGCTCCCCTGGGAGCAGGCAGTGCCACAGACCTGCTGCAAGGCATCGGTGTGACACCAATAATGCCTGCACCCAGGCTGCAAAGCACTGGAGGATTTATCTTGGTGTAAAGTCAGGGTGACATCCAGGATTGAGGAATTTAGAAACAGAAGTGTGCCTCAGTAGTGGGAATTGAAGTGTTGTGGAAAAGTGCCATGCAGATGTTGTGTTGTTGTCTCTTTGTGTTTTCTAAGTGGGTGTATGTAAGACGTAAATGGGAAAACTCTGGGAAGGGAAGGACCTGAATACAGGTGAGCTGAAGCTTCTCCCTGTGTGGGGCATATGGAGAGCTGCCACAGATCCGGGGCTGGTGGTGCAGAGGTACTGCAGGGAGCATTTGGGAGCAGCAGACACCTTTGGGTTGAAGGTCACTGCTCAAGTGTAAGCCCTATTCATGAAGCAGAAAGGAGAGAAAACTTGATTTCCTTCCTTCTTTCCCTGTAGGTCTTTGCTGTTTGGCCTTGGGAAATGTCAGCTGTTCATCTCCTCACTTTTGTTTTTTTGGGCTGTAGAAATGGGAAAGGGCAGCTCAGATACAGAAAAGTTCTGTGCTATCCCTCAGGGTATACATCCAAGAGTCATCACTGTTTATCAGCTAAACCATGTGACTTTTTGTGTTCCCTCTTGGTTTTATTCACCACTTACTTGTACACTGATGAAGCAGGGCCTAGGGTTTACATTACAAGTCCCATCATGCCAGGTTCTTAAAAATAGGTATCACCACTTAAAAAAAAAAAAAGTATCACCGTTTATGATTGTGGCATTCAATTACGCTTTTGTTTACCCATATGCTTTCACCTGCATCTTTCAGGAGAAAAAGCCCAAGGGTTGTCTCAGGCAGGAAACACAAGCATATGTCACTAAGGAAAATTTTATGGTGGGATTATTTGAAAGATGATACTTCTAGAGTTGTTTTTTTGTTTTTGTTTTTAACCAAGTGATAGCAGAATGATCTTCTCCATACAAGGTCCTCTCTGTTTCTTGTGCTCCTGATGAAGGCAAAGGAAGCAGGACAGCACATCTAAAAGCATTAAGCTGCTCTGTTCTGCACCAGGAGCCCCAGCTAGGAACACCCTGCAGCTGAGGGGCAGCTGAACATGGAGCTGGTCCCACTGCTGACATTCCCCTGGGTTGTGCAGGCAGTGGTAAAACCACTTTTCCTGGAACAGGCTGCTGAAAAATGTAATGACGCAGAGTGAAACTGATGCTAATTTGGAGGTGAAGCATGAAGAGAAACTGTGATCGGGTTTTTATATTTTGAAGAATCATAGGCACAGTTTGAAGCTGTAGCCTGTGCACTTCCCACAGGTTTATTTAATCACTGCCTATGAAGAAGAGCCTAATTAGCATGTGATGCTGTGTTGACCCTCTTATGGGGATCTGGATTTGGTCTCACTGATATTGTTTCTCTGCTGCGTTTCCTTGTTTGACTTGCAGTAAAGGGCCAAATAACATATCATCTGCAGTGGATGTGGTCTGTGGCCAGGTGCCCACAGCAGTACTGCTCCATCTTCCTGCCAGCCCTGCGGTCCTGCCACAGGGCACAGCCCTGGCAACCCTGTTGGGGATGGGCTGGGAAGCCAGTGTGGGTTTGGAGAACAGCTTTTGGTTCCCTGGGCAGCTCTGTGCTGCTGTGGCCACAGGAATGGGCTGGTGTGCCATTGTGCATCCCAAATGCATCCTCAGCCTCCAGCAGGGTGTGTCCAGGAGCTGGGGTGCCTGGTGCCATGAGAGCGTTTGAAGCACTGTGGTTGGAGGTTGCGTTTCAGTTCTTGTGGTGCTCAGCTAAATGTGTCCATCTGTGCTACCGAGGACACGTCTGTCTTTCCACTGCATGCTAAGAAAGGGTTCTGTGATGTGGCTGTCAAATCAGAGCTGAAGATTGGTGTTCCTCTGGGGATGGCTATTGTTCCTGTGGCCATGCCCCCAGATGCCATTTCTGTGCCTGTTGCCTGGACAGAACATTTGTGAAAATGTTTAAAAGACCTAGGATTTGAAAATATATAAATTCTGCTCTTATGGTGAATCTTTCATTTCCCACAAAATTCCAGATTCAAAATATGATTTATCCCTTTGGCTCTCTGCTTCAAGCCTGAAGATCAGCTCATGGCGCAGAAATCTTGAAGAGCATGTTCAAAGACTACAAATAAAACCCTGGTAGCTGCCCCATTGTAGGATGTTATTAATGACTCAAGAAGGGATGTTCAGGGCTGCAGTTGCTATTTGAGGTGAGAGTTCCCACCTGGAGCCATTGCAGACTCTTAATTATCTCATGTGGTGTGATGATGAATGAGCTTCAAGAAAGGTTGGCTGCCTCGTGGTTATTTGCGGCCCCAGGCTGAGGTCCTGCCTGGTAAGAAGCAGCAGATTTGTCTCTACAGGCCATGAGATGGAGGGACCTGGTTCACACTGAGTGTTGTGGTGGGTAGGAGTGTTGTAGGGACCAGTGCTAGTGGAAAGGGCAGAGCTGTGTCCCTGCCTGGCTCTTGTGGTGGCTGATCCCATCTCACTCTGCCATATGACCTGCCCAGCTCCTGTCCTGCCAAGGCAGTCTCATTGCTGGCACAAAGTATGGAAAAAGTTCCACTGAAACCTTAGCTTTTGTTTAAAACAAACAAAAACACAAACAAACCTCCCCCCCTACATTGCTGCATTACTGCTGCCCTCATTCATTGCAGCATTTGTGTTCTGGATTGATTATTTATGCTGAGTGTGGCAGGCTGGCTGCTTCTGCTGGAAGCGGTTCTATGTGGAGTGTGACCTTGTCTTCACTGGCAGGTGAACAGTGTCAAGCTGTCCTTGAGCCACCCTGGCATGTGGGAGCTGGCCAGAAGGGCTGCTCGTTTGGGGCTGCTCATCAGGGTGTGGGCATGTTCCTCTCCAGCACAGGTCTACACCCCAAACTCCACAAGTGAGCAGAAATAGTGGTTGTATTCACAAGGTTTGTCAGGTTTCCAAGCTCGATGGATTGGAGGGAAAGAATAAAACAGTGAAAACTTTTTCACCCCTTTCTTTATTTTCCTAGTCTTATTACTTCCCAGCATCTGTTGCCATTGTTTATCCTAACACAGCAAAATCCCTTTGGAGCTGAATGACAGCTGAACACACTGCAAGCACAGCAAATGGTTTTCTGCTTTGGTATCAGCAGTGCCTTGAACTTGAACCAGATTATTTCTGCTGCTTACAGACATGAAGGAAATTGCATTTCAAGGTCATTGGCAAAAACTATTCCACTGAAGTTTGGCTCATTGGTTTAGCAGCTTTGAGAGACAGCGAGCCGTCCTGAGTAGGTGTATTCCTGTCCTGTAGTGAGAAGCGACTGAGTGCCAAAAAAAGAAGAGAAAAAGCCCTGTGTGGATGCATTTGGGTTTCCTGCAGCCAAGGCATGACTGAGTTCTCAATGCAGCCTTGCCTGGCTGGAGCCTATTTAAATGCAGCCTTGCTGAGCTGGAGCCTATTTTAAAATCTCGAGCAGTGGTGCTGCCTGTTGCCTGGAAACCTCCTCCCAGCCTCAGGCACTTTCAGCCTGATCATAGCCATCGGCAGCCTTTATGTATTTCCCATCCAAAATGTCATTCCAGGCTTCTGGTTTGTGTTTTTGTTTGCTTGTTTTTGTTTATTATTTAAAATGAAAAGACACAAAGTGTAACCATCAAACTGGGTGACTTTCTGTGGGAACAGCTTGCTCGGCTGTCACCGCATTGCAGTGCTGGGAACTGGCATTTTAAGCTCTGTCAAGTGGTGGCTCAGAGGGACACGGGGAAGATGAGAAGCGGGGGCTGAGAGACTGGGCTGAGAGCCTGAGGAAGCCCCCGGAGCTCAGCTGGTGCCTGCAGTGGCTTCCTGCAGCTTGTGACAGCCTCTTCCTCAAGGGGAAGAGCAGACCTAATCAACTCTGAGTCCTTTCCCAGCACATGTGTCCCAGGTTTCCCTTCCCAGTGCGGTTGTACCACCCCATGTGAGATCCACAGCTCAGCATTCAGCTGACTGGAGCAGCACAGATTCACTTTTAAAACACCCTGTATCCTGGGGTCTGAGGTGTAGCATCTCCCTGTGCTAACAGGTGGATGGAAGAAAGTTAAACTTGAAGATCCTCCCCTGTCTTAGGGGCCGTTTTTATTTTTATTTCACCTAAACTCTGGCCATCCCAAAGCCTTAATTGCTGACATCAGTTACACATGGAAACTTTAAATGATTGCTCTTTCTACTAAGTCAGTGAGTGTGATTGATCCTGATTGGACAGAATAGGATAGATCACAGGAGCCCAGCTATGATTCAATTGTGTTTTTGTCCAGGGAGTCCCTTGGGAGAGCGCTGGGCTAAAATAATCTGAAAGTGGGTAAAAAATGCTAAGTGGAACAGCCTGAAGGTTTGTGTGTGAGGCATAGAAGCTGTTTCAGCCGTTCACAAGTTGTTCTTGTGATTTAAATGGTTTATTTTACAAGGCTGAGAATATTTGTTCTACCAAAAGCAGAGCTAAAGGAGGCTTTGACTAAGATGCAGTTGAACAAAGGTTTGTGTTTTGTTTAGCAATCTTACTGCAGGCACAGAGCAATACGCAAGGCTTATCACATCATTTATTTTCCTCTTGACTTCGTTTAAGTTTGACAGGCAGCTTAGCCTCTTCTCAGGGATGCTCTTGTCTCTCAGTCTTAGTGTTGGGACATTAAGTTTCAATTGTGAGGAACAGACAGAAGAACCAGAGCCAAACCAAGGGCAGACATTTTTTTCCATTCCCATCTTCTATCTGTGCTGGTGATTAAGAAAAACAAGAAAATCAATTAGCAAGGAAATCGTGAGGGTGAATGAATCACAATTCATTCTCTGAAGTCCTGTCTCCTTGCTTTTCCATGCGTGGGTAAGAGTGCCTGAGGGGCTCCAGGGATGGTGGTCTGGCCCCTGGGTTCAGACATAATTTCTTAGTTGTGCAGAGAGGTGTGCATCTGTTGAAATCCCAAACTTTCCTGCTTTAGCCACTAGAAAGAGAAATTACCCTTCTGTCAGCTCGTCTTTGCTGGACATTATAGCTGCTCTGCTCTGCCTTTCTAGGTCATAGCACAGGTCACAGAGCTGCCGTCTCCTCGGATTTTGTTGTCTTAGTTCCTAAGCAAAGCCTCTACAGGTGATCAGCTTCTCTGGGGGAGGGAGGAAACAGAAGGGAGAGCAAAGTGCACACGGGGGAGGCAGGAACAGGAACAGCAGAGGAACAGTGGAAAACTGTGGTCACAGATGGTAAAGCAAGAGGGTTCCTGTGCCACCAGCACCCCCAGCGCCTGAGTGAACAAACCTCGCTGCTTGTGGCAACAGCAAAGGGGGAAAGACAAGAACTCAGGAAAAATGCAGAGTCTGTCAAGCTGAATTCACTGCTGAAGGGTTTAAGAAAATAAAATACAATAAAAAGTCAAGGAGAAATGAGTGTAAAACACACCGTGGTAGGTTTTCCTTTGCTAATCTCTCCCAGCTGCATGTAGTTGAAGCTCACACTAGTGTTTTCTTTACTTTGGAGCCTGATAGCTTAGTTCTCCCAACTCCCCGTGAAGATCAATGTTTCACACCCTCTTTCCTGTTGTTGGTGGGTGTTGGGGGTTTGCACTGTGGTGTGCCAAACACAAGTTCTTGAGGGCACTGCTGGGCTTTGCAGTGCCCAGGAGGGTGGGTGATCGTGGTCTCATCAGTCTGATTTGCCATCTCAGTGCAGTTTGCTAACCTGGCTTCTTCTCCCTGCCAGAATGAAGAGAAGAGGAGCCTTTCCCTGGGGGGCCATGTGGGCTTCGACAGCCTCCCTGATCAGCTGGTCAGCAAATCTGTCACACAAGGCTTCAGCTTCAACATCCTCTGTGTGGGTGAGCATGGTCCTCTGCAAACAGCCGTGGGGGGAGGTTGGGACCAGGATTTCTGGAGTGTTCTGCTATGCCATGAGCTTTGACAGTGACTTAAGCAAGTCAGAAATGCCAAACTTAACAAGCACATTGAGTGAAACCAGGAGAATTTCTGTAATCTGTAAGTGGGGTATTGCTCATCATCTCTGCTGCAATAGCTTTGCAATAGGAAGGATCAAAGGAAGGCTCTCTATAGCAAATTAAGTATTTCCATAGCAAACTGAAGTGGCTGGCACGGGCAGCTTTTGCTGGGTATGATGTCTAGGTAGATACACTCAGAGGCACCATGGGTTATGTGAGAGCTGCTGTTGATAACTTGGTCATTTCTGAGTGTAAGCCTGCACCCCAAATCTGGGCACAAGGGGTTTGTGTCTGAGCTGTGCCTAGTCAGTGCTTTCCCAGGTGTCAGAGGATGTGAAGCATGGTCATCTCTGTGCTTGGAAAGGGAGGGGGAGTGTTCCACATTGACTTTAAAATAACCTCATTATATTCTTGACTTTTATTTTGGTATTGATGTGATCTAGCAGGCAATGCTGGCTGGAGTATTAGAGACCAATTCCTTTCAGTGGTGAGATGAGCATCATTTTTGCTTTGGCTGGTTCTTGTATAGTTTATAAGGTCTGAAGTATTGTAACCTGCTAGACCAGCAGAAATACATCAAGAGACAGCAGCTTCTATGGCTTTGTATAGACTGTGCAGTGACTCCCTGACAACTTTCACAAGGTGCCTGTGCTGTACCCAAGTCACTTTTACATATCCACATCACAAATAAATGAGTGAAATCACAGTTGAAATTCACAGATTTGTTCTTAGCAGAAGGGTAATTGCTGAGGTCAATATGTTTTTAATTAGTGTAATTCTTGAGGGTACCAGAATGGATATTCCTACACTCTCATTTAGCTTTTTTTAATATTTTTTTTTTTGGACAAGAGAGAAACAGCCCCACCCTATTTGCTGGTTCCTACTCCCAACAGTGCCCACAGCTGAACAGGAGAATGTAGCTTACACCAGGAAGTGAGTTCTTCATATATCTGCTTTCAGATTAATCTAGAGCACCAGCTGGCTTTATTTCCTTGCACACCTCTTAGCCACAGCTGGTAGGAAGTAGTATGTGCCTCTGCTCCACTCTGAGCACTCTGAGGTGTTTATTCTCCTGTGAAGAGCAGAGCCTAAGGTGCTGGAAGAAGAAGAGAGTCAATAGGTATGGCACCTCTGTGGAGCAGAACCTTTCCCACCCTTCTGCTCTCTCACCAGTGTATCTGCTGTAGGGCTCCTCAGCAGTGCCTGTCTCTGCTGAAGTGGTAGCAGGATGGACTGCCTGGAAAATGAGCAGAGAGTAGAAGGTTATTTCCTTGGATTTTGCCTCTCTTTACTCCCATGACCAATAGGGGTGTGTGGAGTGCATAAGGGATTTAAATAAGGCCCCTTCTAGGTCAAACTGGAAAATATCAGTCTTGTTTCATTACCAGGAACAGCAGTTCAAAGCCTTTCTGGCTCACAAACAGCTCGTCAGCCAAATATTCTGCGATAGAGGTATTTTGTGATGCATCCCAGGTGTCTTTCAGTGGCTACTAAAATTGTCCTCTCCACAGCTTCTCTAGTGCAGAATCCCAAGCAAAGTCAGAGGTCATGGAAAGGACAGTTTTGTGTGATACTGGGGGACAAGACCCAAGGGCTCTGTGTTGTTTGCATTAAGCATGGGAGGCCTTCAAGAAGGCAAACACCTGTGTGACAATTACCTGTCTGTCCACAAGCAATTCCTGGTGACCTTCCACAGTGCCATTTAATTCTCTAATTGACATGCTTTGAAGTACCTGTGGCAAATTCCTGCTGCAGTGAGCTGATGATTTGTCCTCCCTAGGTGAGACTGGCATTGGGAAGTCCACGCTGATGAACACCCTCTTCAACACCACGTTTGAGACGGAGGAAGCCAGTCACTACGAGAGCGCCGTTCGCCTGCGGCCGCGCACCTACGACCTGCAGGAGAGCAATGTCCACCTGAAGCTGACCATTGTGGATGCTGTTGGATTTGGAGATCAGATAAATAAAGACGAAAGGCAGGTCTTGTGCCATCTGCTCGGCGTTTCTGGGCTTGCCTCGTGCTTGGACATCAGCTGCCCGCAGTTCCCCTTGCAGTGTTGCAGAATTGTCTGTGGCTCTGTTAAAGGAGTCACTGCCTGTAGTGGCTCTGGTTCTGGGGACAAAGGGTAGAGAGTAAACAGCCAAAAGAGAGGTCACAGGAGGTCTTTCCAGCCAAGATTGCTGTCCTCCAGGAGCATGAGCTGTTGGCCAGCTGTCCTCAGAGCAGGGTCAGGAATTATCTGTTCTGACCTTGTCTCATTTAACTACACAGACCTCTTGTTCAAGCCCCGAGTAAAGGCTTCCTGGGATTCCAAGGTGTCTCCTTGGTCATGTTGCATTGCTAGAGACAGATGGCTGAGCCCTGAAATCTGGGCAGAGGTTGATATTGGGAGGTAGACATCTTTCTGTACTCCACTGTCCTTAAACTTTGCAGTTTAAGAATATCCAGCAACCTTTGGATTATAAGGTCTGGGTGTAAACACCACACTTCCCATTGTAAAGCTAAATTGTTTGAATCCTATAACTTGTTTTTAAGTGATATCATGGAATGCCTTTGGGAATTCCTTCAGCCTTTAGACAGTTCAGATTTGTGCTCCAGTAGCTGGTTTGCTAATGGGATGGTTTTAGTTACAGGCCAATCGTAGAGTACATTGATACGCAGTTTGAAAACTATTTGCAAGAGGAGCTGAAAATCCGCCGGTCTCTCTTCAACTACCACGACACGAGGATTCACGTCTGCCTCTACTTCATCACCCCCACTGGGCACTCCCTCAAGTCCTTGGACCTGGTGACAATGAAGAAGCTGGATAGCAAGGTAGGGGCTTGGGGATTATGGTCCCTTCTTTTGGAATGCTTCTGTTGGTACTGGTTGTCCTGTGGAAGGTTTTGTTCCTTCTGTGCAAGTGCTGGACTCCTTCCTGCACGGCAGCTGAGCCATTCTTAGGACTCTGGTCCTAAGCTTTGTCTGGCCTGGTGGTTGCTGAGGTCCTGTGCTTGTTTTCTCACTGACTTTCCTGAAGAATGTCAGGGAAAGCCTGTTTTCCAGTTGGTTGTGTAAATTCCAGAGTGTCCCTCTACTGTAGAGCCTTACCCAGATTAGCTGATAGTTATCAAAGCCATCAGCTGCAGCTCTGTTGGCTGTGCAGGTGAGGATGCCTTCCAGCTTCAGCAGTTAAGCTGTGGGGTCCCCTTTGCTGTCCTGACCTGTCAGCAGGGACAGAGGGGCTGAGAGCCACCAACACTGTAGCTGTCCTGAGGTGATGGTCAGGGCTGAGGAGAAGCGTTGGCTGTGTGTGTTGGTGCACAAGGAGTGTGTGAGCTGTCCCTGCTGGCAGTGCCAAGTGATCTGGAGAGGAGATCACAGTATCTTCTTCAAGTGTAGGTATGGTGAGGAATTCTCAAGGTCATAGGAATCCTACAAGTGGGTCATGAGAGGGTCTGCTGGGGTTGTTTGTGCATAAGCTATTCTATCTTAGGGGGCAGGGTGTTACCTAACCAACTACTTGCTTATATTCCTGCAGCTGTGAGCAAGTTTCTGACACAGTTTTGGGTGTTCCAGCTGGCTTCCAGGAAGCTGCAGGAGGCTTCAAAGGTCACTGGTGGCAGGAGAATCTCTTCTCCATAATTTCCGGTGTTTCAGAGCAGTGTTTTAGCAGCAGGATGCTTCCTTTCAGGTGACAGAATATGTTCAGCCTACAGAGGCACAGACATGGCAGGTGGGACCCTGCAGGACGTGGGGATCCCCTGGGTTGCACTGAGGGAGCACTCTCTTCTCTGGCTGTTGTTCAGATGCAGCTCTATTGGACTTTCCTGGTGGGTTGAGTTCCTCTCATGCAGTCCCTGCTGCTTGCCTTTACCACCTAGGGCTCATGGCCTGCTTTTCCTTGGCCCCACTCCAGAGCAGGCACTGGCTTCCCATTGCAGTGGGCTTTTTGTAGCTTTAGTGGCTGTTACACTGACTTCATCGGGAATCCAAAAACTTTCCCTTAATAAACTTTTGTCTCTTGGTACAGTGCCAGCATTACATATTCCCAGAAATATTTTTGGAGAAAAGCTTTTGCACTATTCCCCTTGGTGCTGGTGGTCCCACAAAACATTTCTCTCCTTTCCTTCTCATTCCCTGCTTTTCACATATCTCTGTGGTTGCCTTTAATGTGGTCCTTTGGTTAGTACCAAAATAAATCCTTTGTACTTGTGCACAGATGAAAACTTTTTGAGCAGGCAAACTTTTTATATTTCCAAACTTCCACTTTAAGAGCCCTCTTTGGAGTTATTTTATGCCTTTGTTCTCATCCCCCTTCTTGCCACAGCATGAGAACATCCTGGATTTCATGCTGTGGTGGCCTCGCACTAGTGGGCACATGGAAATGAATAAGCAAGTGGAGCCCATTGATACTTTCTGGGCATCAGGGATTTATGTTGCATTTCTGCACCGGTGTCATCCCAGGACATCAGAGTGCTTTCCAGGCATTCCCTGGGGGTTTGTGCACGGCACTGCAGTGCCCCTTCCCCACTACAAGTGAACCATTTGTGCTGAGGGCTCGTGTGTTTGCAGAGTGAATTGGGGTAAAGCCCAGGCAGTTCTGCCCTCTCCAGACGGGAGCAGGGAGTGGTTACTGAGCAGAGGGGACCTGCACTGGCTCCTGTCTGCTGCTGTGTGAGCACACCTGAACCTGCCCTGCTTCTTGGGGAGCTTTGTGTGGCCCTTGTTTTATAGTGAGGAATGGAGCCTGTGGAGGTGGAAGGTACATCAGAGGCAGTGCTTTGCTCTGTGCTGTGCTGGCTGAGCCTCTGGGACTGGTTTAACAGGGAGTTTGTAGAACCATGGCTCAGTTCCATCTTTGCTTTAGCCCACAAGTGGCATGATGTGTGCTCCTGTGACAATTGCAATAACCAGTCTCGCTTTTAGTGTAAAGTTTATGAAATCCCTTCTGGGTAAAGCTGTTTTGTAAACAAAATCTTCCATTGTACTGTAAGACAATATCTGTTTGGCAGAGCTTATGGCCAGCTGTTATCTGGGATATTTAGTTACAGACAGAGAGCAGAAGCATCCTCAGAAGTGGTTGTAGGTAGATGGAATTTGGCTGGCTGGCTAGTGGGAAGCACATAGGGCCTGACAGGTGTAGACTTTCCACTGGGTTTAACCTGGGAAAAGAAGGAGATAAATAATGGTGCATTTGCATCAGATGAGAAGGTGATTTATTGATTTAAAACCCAGCCGTGTCATGGGAAATGGTGGCACACTGTGTGCAGCCATAAGGGTCCTGGAGCTTGCAGCTTTGTCCCTGGCTGGTTTTCAGTCAGCATGTGCTGTTTGAGCTGTGGTTAAGTGCCTGCCCTCCCAGAGATGACACATCCCAGGCAGGTGGGGATGCCTCAGGCAGCCTGTGCCTCAGCTCTTTGGCTTCCAAAGTAGGATTTGCCTGTTGGCTTCACTGAGCTTGCATTCAGGAACAGTTTGCAGATGGGAAAAAATTCAGCTGTATTTCATAGGACAGAAGTGCCTGCAGTCTTATTGCATCAGCAAAATTATTTTCTACCAAATGACAAATTCTTGTAAGTTTTATTTTTGGAGATGAGAAGCAACTCTGGTCAGACAGACTTGAGAAGGAGGTGCATTTTTGTGTGTGTGCATGAGAGTGCCCTGTCCTGTCTGAAGCACAGGCTTCCTCTGGTCATAATTCCAGCTCCAGCAAAGCCCTCCAGCTCATGGACTGACAGGCAAGGGGACACTGCACCCCTGTCACATTTAATGGGTGACATGCCAGTAGTCAACTGCATGATTTTATTACTAGATCTTTAAACAGAGAATATTGCTCTTCCACCACGAGATGCAAAAATGTTACTCTAGGATTTTGCCTTCAACCCAAGAGCAACATTATTTGTGTTAAAAAAGTGGACAGAGTACCCTCGTGTAGTTCTGACATTCCTTCCTTTCATTGGGGTTTTAAAACCTGTTCAGAAGAGGTGGCCTCTCTTCTCTAGCTAGATACATATCAGTTTGTCACTAATCCCTGTGCCACGGACTTGGCCTTTGCAGGGAGATGGATGTGTGGAAAGTGCTGTGGGGAGATAGGATTAGAAATGCAGCTCAGCAGCATCTCATGTCTCGTTGGTTTCTTATTGCCAAACTGTTCCATCCTTTCTCTGTGTTGTGAAGGAATGAACCCATTCTAGACTTAGGACTACACTCAGATGCCATATCCATGCCTCCCCAGTATTGATTATTGGAAACACAACTTGGAAAACTCCTTTGTGTTGTGAGCTCTGTGTCAGCAGAGCAGTTCACTGAGTTGCCTTTTCAAAAGACAAGAAGTCTGGTTGAGGACACTCAAACCCGCCTTGGTTTGTGCTTTCTTTGAGTAGTGTTGAGACCACAGTGGTGACCACAGAACCTGTCTCCTCTGCTGCTAGAAAGCTACACCAGGCTCCAGGCTCTGCACTCCTGCTTTGCTGGAAGCAGGGCTGAACTGGTGCCCCTTGGAAAAAGAAGGAGAAATTGCTTGGGCCCATTGAAAAGGGATGTGAGCCCTGAGCTGACCCATTTTCTGTGGGAAATGGTGAATCCCAGCCTGCTCAGCTCTTAGCAGGTCAGGGAGACACCCAGCTGTGGTCATGGTCCTTTTACCTTTGTAATGAGGACATCGACCTGCTGAGCAATGGAGTGAGCAGCAGGCCTGCTGCTGTGGGGGGCTCTGGTCCTTGGTAAAAGAGTCCAGGTCAGTGGCTGAGAAAAAGAGGTATTTATTCTCTCAGATACATTTGAGAGCAAATATAGACTATTTTTGTTTGGTGTAAGTAAATGCTCTTATGTTTAGTGAGTGCTAAACCACTTAACAGAGATAGGGGAGCGGGGAGCAGTGGTGCAGGGGGAGCACAAGATCTATGGAAAAAACACTGAACCTACAGAGAACTTGTGCTGGGAAAGCAAAGCCATTTATTTTAATGGGCGCCCACCGGAGACCAACTGGTTGCTATGAATCCCAGCTCTGTAGGACAAAAAACGTTGGCTGCTGGGAAATGTTAGATGGCAAATCAGACTTTCCCCTTATTTGTCTAAATTCTTGTGTTTCACTGCTATGAATTTGGCTGCTGTTCAGGCAGACGTGTTCTGCTGTTTGTTTAAGCAGTGGTTTGCAGTATCACACTTGGCTTTTCTGGGCACAACAGCATTATCTACCACAGGTTCCTGTGGGAGATCCAGCCTCACTGCAGCTCTCTTAAGCCTGAGGCCATAATGAGCCCCATCACTCTTGATGGATGTGGGATGTGGCCCTGGTTTACTTTCGATCTTGGTGGGTACTGGGCACAGGGAGACCTCCCCGCTGTGCAGCTTGTGGGTGGCTTTGAAGCCCAGGTGGATGAAGCTGTGTGGGGTGTAGTGACTGCTGGCTAATGTGAAATCAAAGCTGAACAAGAACAGTGTAAAATGAATGTATCTGCTGTATGGCACCCTGCATCTTTCTCCATATAATCCACATGGCATACCCAAGTTGTGAACCTCACCAAGAGGCTCATGGAGTCCTTGGAGAGGATCATCAGCTGCTGTCAGAGCATCTGAGGAGTCCCTGATCTTTCTACTTGAGCATGGAAAGGCTTCACATCAGCTCAGTGTGTGTTTCATCTTTGTGCTTGTCTTGTAAAACATCCTGTCAGCACAGCCAGAGTAGATGGGTGACAGCTCAGATGTGACAACGACACTGTGGCTGCCTCCCTTGATGTGTGTAACAAACTCCAGAGGCCAGAGCAGGGGCTTTGATCTGCTCCTTGTGTACTTAGAACAGGGTGTGTGGTTTATCTGAAGTCTTGTAGCCAAGTGAGTCCTGGAAAAACTCTTCCCTCTAGTGTTCAGCTGAGCTGGGCTGCAGCTCCTGTGTAAGCAGAGCTCCAAGGTGATTTTAGGAGATGTAAAACAGCCACTGGGGCGGGATCTGAGTCACCCCCAGGCTCAACACAGCCCCTCACCCAGCTGCTGCTCACCTGGGGGTTTGTCCTTCCTTCCTTCCTTCTGCTCCAGGTGAACATCATCCCAATTATTGCCAAAGCAGACACCATCTCCAAGAGTGAGCTGCACAAGTTCAAGATCAAGATCATGAGTGAGCTGGTCAGCAATGGAGTGCAGATCTATCAGTTCCCCACGGACGACGAGGCAGTGGCTGAGATCAACTCTGTGATGAATGTGGGTAACGCTGCCAGTTCCGTCCCTGCCAAAAGTTGTGACAAATTAAATTGCTGCACAAAAATGCATTTGAAGGGCAGGTTTCATTGGGAATGTCCAGACACTGAATCTGTTGGAAAGTCGAGCTGTGGGTGTCACAGATGCCAAAGGCTATTGCATACAGAGTTAATTAAAATGTGGCTCACGTTTAATCTGGGGGCTCTCTGGAGAGACTTTCTAGGATTTGTTTTATTGAATTTTTGAAAAGTACTTTCCTCAAAATTATTCTGTCTGTTCTTAGGCTACTTTGCGTTTGAGGAAGAAGAAACTGAATAAAATGTGACAATTAAGATTTACATTATCTTGTGACTTAAGGAAGCTGACCAGAGAAAACCCAATTTAAAGGAAAGAAGAAAATTTTTTAATCTCTATTTTGTCTTTTTTGAAATTCAGAGATCAAATTCAGACCTGACTAAAGCACATGCAAAAACACTTTCAAGCTTCCTGTCTCCCAAACCAGAGTGCAGCTATGGGAGCAGAAGCAACTGTAATGTTTCCATGTTAATTTTATAAATCACAAGTAGCTTTTTCGTCAAAATGATTGATTTCCTCCATAGCTGTTTCTGATTAAATGCTTTGTCTTTTCTTTCACCCTTCCTCCCATGATTTTTATTTTAAATCAGTCACCAGTTGGTTTCTGGGTGGACTAGATATGTGTTTTCACTGTAATAGTTCTTTTTTGCTGAAACCATGAAAAATTCGAAGGATTCACTCTTATTTAAATAATTGCAAGCTGTGTGTGCTGGGGAGAAAAGCAGGAGTCATGCTTGCTTGGCTTTCTTTTTTCCCTTCTTTCCTCCAATGAAAACATATTTGGCCACTTCTCTATGGGTTCCACACTTCTGGATCCATTTCTTTTTAAACGTGAAGGATTTTGTCAGCCTCACCCTGCTGAAGCACCCACTCCGTGGCTCCTTCCTTGCAATCCCAGGGAGGCTGTCCTGTTTCCTCCCTGTGCCTGGAGCTTTGCAGGCTGGCAGAGCAGTGAGTACATGTTGTATCCTGCACGTGTCCCTTGCAGTGCCTACACACTCGCTGCTGTGCCAAATCCTGTGCTTTCAGCAAGGCAGGGAATGCCCTGCTCCTGGTGGGTGCAGCCTGACAGAGGGCTGGAGTAGAGCAGTAATGACCATGGTGTTCCTACAGTATTCTCCAGCTGGTGCAGCCCAGACAGCCTTTGTGGTGAGCTGTGCTGTGGCCTGGCTCCATTCTCTGCAGTAAAATCCCAGTTTGTAGTACAGATTGCTCCAAGTGTTAGGAATTGGTAGGTTCAAAGAAGGGACTCATGGAAATGGCTCCTGTGTCTGGGTGAGGGGGAGCTGAGGGTCAGGCTGATCTCTGGGGGGTTACCCCATCCACTGAGTCCCTGCCCTTGGCTCTGTTTCAGGCTCATCTGCCCTTCGCTGTGGTGGGCAGCACGGAGGAGGTGAAAGTTGGGAACAAGCTGGTGCGAGCTCGGCAGTACCCGTGGGGAGTGGTGCAAGGTGAGGGGCCATGAGCCCACCCCAAACCTCCCTGTGTGTGCTCAGGCAAACCCTGGCACCTCCCCAGCTCTGTCCTCCACCAGCACCTCTGCATGATGCCCTGTGGTGTCCCCTGCAGCCTTTTGTGGGTTGCCTAGTCTTCCCTTTGAGTTGCCATTCCTACCAGCAGGTAGGAAGATCAGCAGGAATCTCTGCATCCAGGGGGCTGTGTTGTGCCCTGAGCAGGGCAGCAGGCATCCTCAGGATGTGAGTATCTGGAGTCAATCACACCTGCAGTTTGCTGACTTGTCCCTTCCCTCCTGCCAGTGGAGAATGAGAGTCACTGTGACTTTGTGAAGCTGCGGGAAATGCTGATCCGGGTGAACATGGAGGATCTGCGTGAGCAGACACACACCCGCCACTACGAGCTCTACAGGCGGTGCAAACTGGAGGAGATGGGGTTCAAGGACACAGATCCAGACAACCAGCCCTTCAGGTGAGCAGCTTTCACATCTAGCATCAATTTGGAGTGAGAGTTTGGTACTGACAGCCCTCAAAAATGGGAGGATTGTAGGTGAAATCTGCAGTGCTGGGCTGGAAAATACCAGCGCTGGGTTTGAACTTTGCAGCTGATATGGATGTTCCCTTCCCTGCCTGTTTTTCTAAACAACACAGACAGGCCTGCATTTCCCCATCACTAACTCATCAGTGTCCAGAGAGTCTGGATTTCATTTGCTTTCTTCCCCAGCCTCCAAGAAACGTACGAGACCAAAAGGAAAGAGTTCTTGGGTGAGCTCCAGAGGAAAGAGGAAGAAATGAGACAAATGTTTGTTAACAAAGTCAAGGAGACAGAGGCAGAGCTGAAAGAGAAGGAGAGAGAGGTGGGTGTGCCAAAAATGGTGAGGAACCGAGACTACAGCCAGCAGGGAATCTGGGTCTGAGCAATGCATGAATCCTGGAAAGCACATTCCAGCAAACCTCACCAGCCAAAGCACAAACACATCCCTGGTTTAGGTGCCTCAGAAACTAGGCTTCCCTGTCCTGTGCCATGTGGAAATACGGCTGCTGTCTGGGGAGTGAAAGCCAGTGGCAGGAAGGTTAGGTGAGCATCCTTGTCAGAGAGATGTCCTTCCCTCTTGTGGCTCACTGGACAGCAGAGTAAAGGGGGCAGCTGGGCTGGGGTCCCCAGTCAAAGTGAATCCAGGGGAGTCCCCTGTGTGAGGCCTCAGGAAGCAGCTGTGGCTGGGGAGGAATTAAATGGACCATCCTCAGAACTAGTGAGGAACAAAGGATCCTGCCATGTCCCCAGCCCCCATGCAGGGCTGCAGGCTGAGCCAAAATCCCCTGTGCTCCTCTCCAGGTCTCATGCTGCCTCTGGTTTGCTGTGTGGTGTCAGGCAGAGCTGAATTTGTTGTGTCTTCCCTGCTTTTGGTGGGCACTGGGGGCTGTATTCTGCCAGCAGGTTGGTCCCTGTGGTGGGGATTTGTGTGGGAGGTGTGACAGGACTCCTGGGGCAAGGTTAGCACAGCCAAAACGAGCTGAATGCAATGCTCAGAGGGTCTGTCTCCTACCAGCTTCATGAGAAGTTTGAGCACTTAAAAAGGATACACCAGGAAGAGAAAAGGAAGGTGGAGGAGAAAAGGAGAGAGCTGGAGGAAGAGATGAACATGTTCAACAGGCGGAAAGTCGCAGTGGAAACCTTGCAGTCCCAATCCTTGCAGGCTACCTCACAGCAGCCACTGAAGAAGGACAAAGACAAGAAAAAGTAAGTGTCTGAACTGGAAACTGTCCTCCTCTGCCACTGAAAAGCTGAGAGTCTGCTCAGATGCTTTAATTTTTGGTCAGTTGTTTGAACATCATACAGAAAAGGGGATCTTGGAATCCTTATTCCCATCCTTCTGATTCTTTGCTTCAAGCAGAGGAGAGATGAGCCCCTCATGTGCCCAGGCACTGCCCAGAGAAGCCTGGGCAGCTGCAGGTGGGAGGGATTTGCAATTTGGGGCCAGTCTCTAAAGGCTGATGGTCCCATAGGGTTCACTCTTGCCTCTGTGACAGCCAACTCATGTTGTGAAATGGGGCTCCAAGGCACAGTTCTGATTACAAGAAAATTCTTTTCCCCTAAAGGCAGAGTCCTTATCTTAGCTTGCTGCACATTAATTGACATTACTGAAGCCAGCAGGAGCAGGGGTATGTAAATATTGCTGTTCCAGCCACCTGATTGTGTAATGATAGACCAGGAATGGGACAAAGAGGTTTAAAAAGAAAATATGTTGCAGGGGTTATCCTGCTTCCAATTCAAGCCAGTCTCTAAGGAGCACTGGCCAGGGAGCAAAATAAGGAGCAGTGTCATGCAAACTGGTAATTCTGCTATTGCAGCATGTTTTGTTGCTTCCCCTTGCACGAAGGAGCTCAAGAGTCGGAACTGCATTCCATCAAACTCGGAGCAGGCTGGTGGCAAGGCTTTCTGAGCCTCTTAATGATGCCCAGAAAAAAAGACCATGAAAAGTAGCAGCACCCAAATTTGTGCTTGACAGCACAGCATTCAACTTCTCACTGCTGGTGAGATCTTGTGGTCTGTCATTTCCCTGCTGTGAACTGCAGCACCAGAGGAGCTCATTCTCTGTGCTGACATCCTAGCAGTTTGTTTCTTCCTGTGGGAGATAACAGGGAGGATTATTTGAGTATTTTGTTGGAATGTAAATGTGTTGGTGCTAAAACCAAAGAGCTCTCTTCTGCAGACTGCTCAACGTGCTCTGGGCATGGCCCACCTCACACACAGAGTCTAAATGGTTTGTAAAATGCTGAAAATAGAGTTTAATCTGAATTAGGAGCTGAATCCTTGGGGATTTTTTGGAGCCAGGACTGCTTTGGGGAAGGTGAGCACAATGGTAACTTGTACCAGTGATGCCAGTAGCAGGGATGGACTGTGAACATGGGCCAAGAAATGCTGCAGCTTCCCCTCTGCTCCTTCTGGCTGCAACCAGAAAAGGTTTCCCTGCACTTTGCTGGGTTTAGCCCACCTCCAGATGTGAGTCTGGACAGTTCCTCTTCTGGTTAGCGACAGAGCTGTGGTCAGGAGCAGGACTGGGAGGCAGCTTGGTGGCATGCAAAGGTGCCAGGGGCACCCACAGCCTGTGCTCTGCACACTGGGGGACCCCACATGGTGCTGGGGCAGGAGGGCTCTGGCTCTGGAGCACAGCTAGAGGAGAGGTGCACCATCACCAGGATGGTTTTGGATTGGGATTTTTTTGTTGTTTTTTTTTTCTTTTCAAACCTGTGAGCTAGCTCATAATACCGGGGTTTGGGATTTCTGTTCAAGTAAAATATTTAGGAGAGCTAGTTGAACTCTTTATCATCTCTTGGTTCAAGGCAGTGTTCTTAGCAACTTTAATAAGTATAAAATTGTGATGGAAGAATTGCAGGAACTGGGGGAAAGAGAAGTGTTTGTGGTGCTGAGCATGTTGTGCCAGGCTGCTCTCACCTGAAGCCTTCAGCTGCCCCAGCAGTGTTTGTCCTCCTCCTCCTGTTTTTGTTTTAACATACTTCGCTACACTTCACTTTTGTTTGATTTTCATAACTTTAATTCATGCTTTTTTTTTATGTTTTGTTTCTTTCAGTTAATCACACACAGACTTTCAGGCCAAGAGTGGACTTGGTGCTTTCATGTGTTAAGTTGCTTGAGTTTCCCACCCTGAGTGACCCTTCTCATAACATTGTGTGAGTGGACCAAAGTGAAAATGAGCATCTCCGGTGGTTGCAGTGTTCCAACCTGCTGTTTTCTTTTCAGAATTGTCAGGAGGTTTGCAGGAAGTAACCTTACATGCACATTTTGTTAAACAAAGCCAACTAATCCCTCAAGTAAGATGTTTTGTTCTAAACCCAGAGATTGAGCAGCCGTGTATGAAGTGACCATAACTGAACTCATCTTACCCACCAGCCAAATAATTGCTTTCTACACTTCTTTTTTAATTGGCTAAGGTGACTGCTGGAGGCTCATTGACCTCCCCTGAACATGCACAGTGAGAGGAGTGGTCTGAAGAATGCTGAAATGTTTGTTTTTCTAACAAAATTCTCAAGTTTTTAGAATGGGTAGAAAAACACAACATTTAGGCTTTCTGCAGGAATCTTAGTCAGAGTAACCCTCATTCCAGTAATTCTGTATTAATTTCTGAATTACTCTAAATACTATCTACATCATTTATAATATATATATATAAGGAGAGAGAGAGTGGTTAATAAAATTAATGGGACAATGTTTTGAATTTTCTTTACTGCTAAAGTAGAACATTTATAGAGAGATTTTTCATAAGAGTTTGTTGTATAAAGTGGAACTACAGGATTTATGTAACATTTCAGTTGTCACTTACCAATGTATTTACTGTTGTGGAAACTATTTAAGCCAACATCGTTGCTTTTACTCTTTAACCTTAAACCTGATATGTGCCTAATAAGGAGAATCCCCTGCTCTTGAGCTGTGCACTGTATTTATGCTGACGGGCTCTGTTCCTCTTAGAAGGTGCTTCTTTTGACAACTCCTCATGCCTAGAAATCACAGTCTTGTTTTCCTGGGCAACTGAGCTTAGAGGAATAATTAGGATCAATATTAATTCTTTCCACTCAAACCATTTTGTGAATAGGCAGGGCAATAACTGAACAGAGCTGTGTTGTCATGGAAAAAATAGTTGGACCCAATTCCATCCATCCATCAGAACCTAGGCTAAATGAAAGGAAATATTTTATATTAACCCTCACCTAGCGTCTTTAGAGTTTATAAAAACACTGGCTGGCTAAGTGTTAGTTGTGAGTGTGTGTGTTTTTATTTAGTTATTAATGTTACAGGATTTTTCTGATACATTTTTTGTTAAAGACTTGTCTATAAGCTGTCAGCAAATTCCTGATGTGCCGTGCAGAAGAAGATGCAGGGCCTGGGTCTGAGCTCTCACAGGGCTGTTGCAGGGCAGCATTTTGCTGGATTCTGAGGTTCTTTAATGCTCATATTCCATTAAAGCAGCTTTTTTTTTTTTTTGTCTCCTTTACTAAATACATGCTCAGGTGTTAAACTGTTTCCCAATGGCCTTTTCTGTGGATATACTGACACTGTTGCTTGATGCTTGTAGAAAAGAACCTCACAAACATCTCACTGGTACCTTTTGGAACAGGCTTTTGTTGAAAGAATAAAAATTCTGCACTTGTTGGGAGTCTGCTGAAAGCTGGACATTTAATTTTTAAGGCTGTGCCTCCAGGTTAGATGTATTTTAAAGAGTAACTATCCAATGTTAGGAGGGTTAGTGTGGTTTTCTCAAACACGTACAAGGAACCCAACCTTCTGTTACATGCAAGAAGACAATTCCATCTCGCCTCTGACTACAGACCAATCGTGTAGCAAATATTTTTTTATTAATGTTTTGCTAATGAGAGAAGCTGTGGTGCACTAATTGCCTGAGCAAGCAATGCTCTTTGGTCCATTGTTTTGCTTCCCAAGGCCAATGCTGGGATCAAACAGTAACTGGTGGTACTGGTGTGCACCCAGCTGCCTCACCAGTGTGTTCCCAATCAACAGTTCTCTCCTGATCTCATGCTGCAGCCAGCAAGATCTATGCAAATGATTTCTCTCTGCCCTGGCTCATCAGAGATCAATTATTTTTTCCTAGAATAACAGGTAGTTAAGAACTATTATTATAACAAAGAGTAAAAAAAAATCTTCAAATCCATGGGCATTGTGGAGAAATTTACAGCATTTTCTGAAGAAGACATTCAGAATGTATGTAACAATATTTTCATGATGATGATTATTATATTACTTTGACTTTATGTTGTGATGGACATCCCTTGTCCTTGTAGTTGCTTGTCCAACATCATAATCTCCCCAAGGGGACTCAGTCATATTTTTTTTTCCTGAGTACTTGTTTCTTTCTTTTGGCTGAGGCAAGATTTAAGTGTTGTGGTAGGGTAGTTCTGTATCTTATTTTTATTTAACAAATTACAAATACATTGTGATGCTACTCTCACCCAGTCTGAAGACTTAAAATCTTCTAGGCTAGAAGAAGTGAAAGAAATACCCTTCAGAAATGATTGAAACCATCCAGTTACACATCTTTCAGCTGTTTTATATATTTATCTGTAAAAGATTGGTATTAATGGGAAAAACTATCCATTTTTTTATCATTTAAACATTTACTGTCCTATATGTTGTCTGCTTTCTAAATTAAACTGTGTTTTGTGGGTCTCTGAGGGAGGGCCATGCCTGGCTGAGGTGGCTGCCCCAGGGGTGCAGGTGGGGGTGGTTTGGAGGCACCTTGGGGACCTGTGTGGGGGACACAGCCCTCTGGGACGTGCTGCATCCCTTTGCTTTGTCATTCCCAGCGTGTTGGGGTTCATGGTTTGTTTGGTTTCTTTTTCTTTTTCCTTTCCACTCACTTTGTACTTTTTTCTTTTATTAAATCTCACGTGTATTTTGAGTTTTTGTGGTGTCATTTATTTAGTGGTGCATTTTCTGTATTATCTGTCACAATAATAGTGTGTCACGATTGCAAGCTTACCAGTCACAGGCTGACTATTGGGAACACTGAAGAATATAATTAGCTAATTAATTAACAACTACCTAATCACAGAGTATGCAGAAATGTACTTCCTGTGTAATCTGGGGAGAAATTCTTAGACAGCAATCCAAAAGCTAGCTGTGCTTGGGCAGAAGGAGCTTTGAGGCTTGTTGGTACATCCCCTTCCCGAGATCTGGTGACTGAGCAGGGGGATATACCAGCAGCTTTGATTTTATGGAGCCCAAAAGGGTGATTTAAAGGTAGAGTGGAAAGGGAGCAGAGGTGGAGAGGTTTCCTGGTGCATCCAAAGCTGTGTTCCTTGTCTGGAGAAGGACATTATACACCTAGGCCAAGGCCAACAAAAGAGCACAGCTTTAGTTTGGTGCTCTGCTCTCAGAGAGCAGCTGAAGCTTTACCCAAATGTTTGTTCTTAGTGTCTGTTCTCTGGGCCATTGCTATGCTCCAAGTTATATTCACTCAACTCTGGGTCCTTCTGGGGTTTGTTTGGTGTTGGACTGAGATCAATGCTGCACTTCAGACACAGCCAGTGTGGAGTTTGGCTGATGCACAGTGTTTGCTGTGGCAGTGCTGCTGGTGGGAGGTTTTTCTGCAGCCCCAGCTTGAAGAATCAGGATCACCAGGCTGGTGATCCTGACTGCCTCTCAGAGCTCTTTAGAAATATATGCAGCTGGAAACCTTTTAGGCAAAAGCTTTAGTAGGGAATTACCAGTTGATACCAAGTGGTTGGTATGAAATGTTTACATCTTTTTCCATCCCAGCACATTTTAAAGGCAAATCTAGGAGGCCAAGGAGGAGCACGTGCATCCAGGTACATCAGATTCAGGGGACCAAAGGTGGTGGAGTAGCTGGTCCTTTTAAAGATGGGCCACCTGGTGATTCAGGTGATGTGCCTTGGCAAGTGTCTTTCCAGAGGAGCAGTGTTTAGAGCATTCATTAATATTTGTGCAAAGCTCCTAGAGATGCTCTGAGGAGAAGGAGAAATGCATAGGTTTGTTAGAGAAGCAGCTCAGCAGTGAGGTGGGTGCTGCCCATGCTTTGCAGTTCCAGAGCTGAAGCCTGGTGGCCAAGGCCCTGGGACATGGTGGTGCTTTCCTTCAGGAGTCAGCCTGACAAAGCCAGCCTTGTCCTCAGCTGTCCCATCAGGAGAACTGTGCAGGGGTGGGATGAGGAGAGGACTGCAAAGCCACTGCTCCATCTGTGTGTGCTGGTTGGCTGCTCTTGCGGGTCTCCATCACCTGGGATTTCTCATGTTCCATCAGCAGTCTTTTTCCATTAAAACTCTAAATCAATCCTTTGGTTACCAGTTCCAAACAAGATGTTGGCAGCTGTGAGAGCTTCTGCAAGTTGCAATGGGCTAAACTCAAATGTCTGTACAATAGATTGGTGCTTTGACCTTTCATGATGTCTTTACTTATTGTAAATAACTGAAACTTAAACACTGATTTTCTTTTGTTCTTTCTATAGCTTTTTTAGTCTTCCCAGTGCGTACTCCATAACAACAGGAAGATATGTTAATTAGAAGATTTATTAAGGCCAAAACATCTCATGCAGAAGAAATTAATTGGTGCTTACACCTTTAAGCTTGCAATATATTGCACAGAAGAGAATATGTAGCAAGGACTAAAATTCACCGTGTCTTTTGATGGGGAAAAGTTTGCTTAATCAGGTTTCTTGGCAAAGTTGAAATCCAAGATACTTGCCAAAAGGTAAACTGCTAATTCACACTGCTGCATGGCTGGCACTAAATCCAGAATGCTTATTTTGGGGCTCTTACCCCAAGGGAGTTAACACTGACTGACTCCAGACAGACGAGGGACAAAGCTGGGGTAGTGTGAGGAGCTTTCAGCTTTGCTGCTCGAGCTGCTGCAGTAACAGGGTCCTGCAGGTCCTCTCCTCAGTCTGGTTTTGGAGTGTAACTGGGAAACCTGATGTCCCTGACCTCACCTCCCTAGTCTGACATCCCTAATCTTTCAGCTGGATTCTCACCTTTCATAACAATAACTCTTCTGTGCAGCTTGCTTCTGTGTACTTACAGGTTTTATAACCAAAATGGCCCAACCTTCCTCTCTAGTTTTCTGAGGGCTGCACATGGTGCCTCACACCATAACCCCTTCCCCAGAGCTCCCTGCCCACCTCTCATCTGCTGCTTTGGGGCCAGGTGACCCTGCCTGGCCAGTCTAGGCCCTGCTCGTCCTGCTGGGATGTGATGGGTGAGAAGGGATCCATTTTCAAGCACAACTAAATGTTATTTATTAATGGAGGGGAAATGGTTTAAAGCTGGAGACTCAGTGTTCCTGGTGTGAGTTCTGTGTTTGTTAACAGACTGACTTCCCCGTACACAAATACTTGTTTTAATAAAAGGTAAGGGGAAAAACCAAGTGTGATGTCTGTGCCCCAGTAGCTTCACACAGGAACAGGGAGAGGCCCCAGTTCATCTTTGTTTTAAACAACCTTGTCAATGAATCTCAGGAATGACTTGTACCAAAGCTGGGTTTAATAAAAACAAAACTGACTTGTTTAACAAACATCTGTTAAAACCATGGTTTGTACACCAGGTATAACCAGTACAATGTCCTCTGTCCAAATTCACAACCCTCTGTGATCCCAGTTTCCCCTCGTTAACCCCGTTGCCCTGTGATTAAAGTGTGATGTCCCCTGTGCACCCCTGTGTCTCGGCAGCTGCTGTCCCTAGTCTTCCTCCCTTTTTCCCCACTGCCCTGGGGCTGGGAGGGTAGAAGTGGCCAGAAGCCAGTCTTTGGCAGGAGGTTTGAAGGAAGTCTCACTCTGTGCCCCTATCTCATGCTGGGTGGTGTGACCACAGTGGGACAAAGGCTGAGAATGGTGAATGTGGGTCTATGATGTGACAGGAGCCCTCCAAGGCTCCCACGGGGGACACTGTGTCTCTGGAACCCCCCCAAGAGATGGAGAGACTGGTGTAGAGATCCTGAGTGCCTGTCCCTAGGGGGTGTGATCAGTGACAGTCTCTAAACCCTCTGGATGCCCTTAGCCTAAATTAGAACTGGGAAATAGATTGCAGCTGTAGCAGGTTTGTGGTCTGAAAAGGATAAAGGATTAAACTGGACACATGGAGAAGCTGTGGAGACTCCTGCCACTTGCAGGCATTAGGATGAAACTCTGACAAACATATTCACCCCATGTTCTTCATTCCTGCCTGTCGCTGCTGCCACCGTGGACAGGGATGAGGCACCACTTGTGTCCAGGGAAGTGAGACCAGGTGGGAAGCACCAGGCTCTGACACAGCTGTGTCTTGGGGGCCATGAACTCAGGGCTGGAAGTCTGCTTAGAAGGGCTCTGTCTGTCTTCATGTCTGTGGTGGCCTGCGTGGAATGGGGGAAGGCTGCAGCTGTGTGTGACCATCAGGCTGAGCTATGACACAGCCTTTGCTGCTGCTGTGATGACTGTTTTAAACCTGCTTGTTTTCTCTTTTGAGGCCAGCCACTCTAATTTTTTTGGCAAAGCTTTCATCCGGCTTGGAGCTGTTGTCAAGTTAGATTCCCAGCAGGATGGGTGAATTGGGAATAGAAGCTTTTGTTCTTTTTCCAAATTGCTCGGAAGATTTGATTAAGTTCTGTTTGTCATGACCATAGTTAGGTCACCAGGGAGATTCCAGTTGCACATCTTGCTGAGGAGGAATGGGAGGGGGCTCTGAGACCTGCCAGAAGTTAATGCATCTCTGCATCTCAGTGCACTCTTCTGCCTTCCTAAAGAATTGAACTGTAAGTACTGCTCAAATTCAATTTAACACACTAAAGTCAATCAGTGGGAGAAAAAAGAAACCCATCAACTGTATAGATGCAGCTCCACTAATGAGGTGTAAGTATTGCATTACTCTTCCCTTTGCAGTTTTCTTGTCTCTCGGTCGATTCTCTGACTACAGGAGTTTATTTGTGGAACTGTGTAAATGAACTCTTCTCCTAGGTCATCACACACACTCCACAATTAGTGACACTGAGTCAGGTTCATTGTCAGAAACACCCCAGTGAGGGCTGTCATGAAATGGGGCAGCTCCCTCCTCACCTGCAGTGGTTCCTGGGTGACTGCATGAACTGTGACGTGGTGCCTTTAGCTGGGAGTTATGAGTGGGGGACATTGTGGATCTGAAACGTTTTGCTGTTTCTGTAAGTGGTTTAAAACAGCCACAGAAAATAGTTCTGTGGGTGCTTACCATAGGGGATTTCAGGTGTAATTGAAGCTTTGTTTACAAGGTGGTGGTAGCTTCAGGCATCTGGAAATGTGGCCTGAATTGAGGCAACAACAAGAGGAGTCTGGGTTTGAGAGGTACGCCTCACCTGGGCCGAGATCCCCCAAGGGAAGGGACCTTACCAGGTCAGAGCTCTTTGAAAATACTCTCTAAGCATTCTCTGTAGTTTTCCTGGGGGTGAATATTCCCCAAAATAACAATCCTCACAGAGCTAGCCATAACCACATCAGACCTGTGCCAGCACTCACTGAATCTGGCAGATTTTCACCAGTAACTGGTGTGTAGCAAATGGGATCTGCAGTGGTGGGTTGAGCTGCAGTTGGAATAAACTTGTGTTGCACACACAGTCCAAACAGATAGGCACACAGATGAGATGTCATCCTCTCTGAAACTCACTGGGCAACATAATTGTTCCTGTCACTGCTGTGTGGGGAGTGTTCATCTTGTCACTCATTACTTATCCAGGCAGGGAGGGAAAAGGTATTAAAGCTTCCGACCCTGTTCTCGAGGAAAAAAAAGAGAATTGGTGCTATTCTCACTATCCAAAAAGCTCCTTCTGTAACAAGAATGGTCCTGTGCAAGAGCAGCTCCTTCCTGTACCTGGCAGCTCATTCTTTGGGGTAGGAAGCTCCATTCTGAGCAATGGCAGGAATGCAAAGGTAAGTGACATTTTTAGCCTTTTGAAGCCAAGACAGAAGTATTTGTTCCTTCATGGTAACCACAGTGCTGGAATAAGTGCTGTGCTGCCAGAGAGAGGCAGCAGTGTGAACTGCAGGCTCCAGGTGAGCTGTTCCCATCCCAGTGTGGCATCTTGCAACCTGACTGGGAACACGGAGCCCTGAAGGGCCTTCCAGCACTGCCTTTATCTTTTAGAATTAACCCCTGTTAATGTATACTTTTGAATGTTGATCATAGAGATCTGCAGGGATTTTGAAAAGCAGGTTTGTTCATGGGTTTTAACATGTCATCCAGCTATAGACAGGAGCTGTATACATAGGCTCAAAGCTGTGGGAGGAAAAACACGAGGTTAGGATTGTTGTGGTGTAAAGTTACAGCATGTTAATTACTGCATGGAGAACTTTGCTGCTGGCATTTCCACGGGGAAACAGCTGGTGACAATGCTTGAGATAGGGCAGAGGGAGGGATGGGAGGGAAGCAGAGCCCATCACACAGCCCAGTTCTCTGCAGGGATCCGTGTGGGCATCACCTTTCAGCTGGCTATTCCAGGGCCACACAGAACAGCCAGACCAAGCTTATGTTTTATTTAGTGGAAACAATGAAAGACAACTTGCCTCCCTTCAAAAGCCAGGGGGTAAACTCACAGCTTGTGAGAGAAAAGGAAGGCACTGCTCAGGAGGAGGGAAGAGCCCTACCATTAAATGAAAACCTTCCCTGTGGTAGCATAAATAAATACCATGTCCCAAGCATGCTGCTGCCTGACCCCTGAAGATGTGGGGACCTCACAAACCTCCTGTGGTCTAAACCAGCCCCCTGAGTCCTGCTCCTGCAGCCTCCCATGCCTGGGCAGAGCCCCCCTCAGCACAGCACCCACAGCTGGAGGTAGCTTTGACCTGACTCATGGGAATTCTGTGGCTTTCACTGCTGGTTCAAGTCATGTCTGTTCACACAGGCTATTTGCACTATGTCTCCATTGCTGGATATTACTGGAACAGTTAGGCACTTTCTTTGTGGCTTCAAGAGCAGCATGGCTTTCTCCCTGCACACACAGAACTCACTGTGTTCTCAGAGCTCACTCTGGCAAATTTAACACTTGAGAAAGTGTGAACAGCTGCTCAGCACATCAGTCCTGCATGGTTGGCATTCAGGAATTCCTCTCCTACAAGATAAAACAATGAGGAAGAGAAGAAGGCCAGAAACATTCTTCTTGCACTGATAAGCTCTGCTGTTACACAACATGAGGGTCTGCTTGCTCCTGTCCCATCTCTGTCTCCAAGTTATTAATCCCATGTCATTACATGAGACACCTGCTCAGTATTTAGCCTGTGCCAGTCCATATGAAGCCTTCTCCTGTTCTGTGACAGGATGGCAGGTATGGTGCTGTTACCCATCCCATACTGGCTGGATTATACCCTCAAGCTAAGGTGACAAACACCTAAAAATGCCTATTGTTTAAAACAAAACCTCCACTAATTTTAAAAGGATGTGTGAAGCTGGTTTTTAAAAGTGCAAGAGTGTTTTCATCTGACCTTTGTGAGACCAATTTGCTATGAAGATTAAGCAATTTTAAAGAAATAACATGGTTATATTGATGGAGGGTAATTATTAAAGGCATTTTATATTGTCTAGGCTGGTAAGACACAATAAATTTCAAAAACCCTGATCAGCACGTGCTGGTTGGTGAGAGCTCAATGCAATGGTGATTGTAGACAAGAAGTGATTTCCCACATTTCATAGAAACTCTGATAGAGTCCATAATGGTTTAACCAGGACAAGGCACAGATCCCAGACCCCTGGATTACAAGGTAAGGCCTTAAGGAAAACTGGAGGTTTGATTCAAGCTTCTCACTGCTGAATCAAAACCTTGGTTCCATCTGAGAACTCTTGCAGAGGCAGCAGTGGGGGCTGCCCATTCCTCGACAGCAGCTCCTGTTCAGGCTCTCATGGGCCAAGCCAGATCAGCTCTAATGAGAGAACAATGGTATGAGCTGGATGAAAGGCTCAATCTGTCAAACTTCATCATGGCTATTTTAAAAATAAACTCTGAGGCATTTGGCTCTCCATGAAGTTTGTAGCTGCCTGCCAACTGGATCCCTGGGGTGAAGGAGTGTGACCGAGTCCCTCGTGTCCCCAGCTTTCTGTCTTCACTTAATCTTAAAATGGAGGAGTAGCACATAATGCTTAAAGAAGACATAAAATTATGTAAAAGACTGATAATACCAAGTGTCTTTATCCTCTGAGAAACACAGTGACACTTCTGCCCTGTTGTTTTGTCTGTTCCGTTTGCTGGGACCTGCTGGTTCTGCAGGTGCTGTTTCCAAGGCAATAATTCTGCACTAGTCCTCTTTGAGTGGCTGTAAGGGAGGACGGGGGCAGCTCAGTTGAGGGCACGAGCCTCCTGTGTTCATCCTCCCAGCACTCACTTCCCCATCCTCACTGTGCAGGTGTCTGCATCCATCACAGCATTCTTCAGTCTCAATGGTTTGATCAGGAATTTGGGCTGTAGTAGGTGTGAAAGGTGCTGGAACAGGCTGGCTTACAGCAACCCTGAGCCACCCTTGATGGGAACTCTTCCAGTGCAGAAGGGGGATGGCAGGGTAGCTTTGCCTTGGGATGGCCCTGCACAGCTTGACTGATGGGATAGAAAATATAAACAGCATTGGGTGGCTGCAAGCACATTAACTAGTGATCCACAAGCTCTTTGCAGTGGATGAATTCAGTGCTGTTCTCCTGTAAAGAAAGATGCAGATTTATTATAAATTCTGGATAAATTACTCTCTGGTCTGGCCACTGCTGCTGTCACTTTGTAATTAGGAGGAGGGCAGGGACAGACTGCATGCCTCAGTAGATCCATAGCAGCAATACGCTATTGATCCTGATGGAAAACACTTATCCAGGAGCTCCTGATAACTACTGCTGTAACTCCTACTACACAAGAATGTGGGCAAGTGCTTCCTCTTTGCAGGAAACAACAGGCAGCAGGGACAGCAGGAGGCCAGGTTATTTCAGACAAATTCAAGACCTTATGGGTTGATGCAAATGGGTTGATGGCAAGCTGACAGCCTGGGTCTTTAGCCTTCTAAGTGTGCTCTCATTAAAGACCTGTGTTTCATGAAACTGGGGAAAAGCTTTGAAAAAAGAGAAGAAAAAATAGAGCTTATCTTGAATCATTAGAAGTCAAACTGATTATATTTTTAGAGCAATGTGACTGTACTTAAAAGTTTTCCCAGTATTCAGAGGGAGGCTGGGGAAACTGGGCAGATTTCTAGGTGCTCTCAGACTCTCCCATCATGAGAGAATCTCTCCTGGCTCAGGATGCAGGGGGCTATCTGTGGCCAAGAATTTGGAACCCTCCGTTCCTTGCCAAAGGGATGTCCCACCCCTGAACTTCAATTTTGTTCCCTTTTGTTAGCACAGCAAGGTCTGCAGCAAAGGCAGAACAAGGACACAGGTCTCGGGAGCTGCTGAAGTTCAATATTGGCTGTAAATACACATGGCTTTATTCATTTATCATGTCCTGCCTTCAGGATTTGTGACCAAAGGCCATTTTGCTTCCTACCTGTGTTTTTTTTTAGCAGATCAGTAATAACAGGAAACCAACCAGGAGTCTGCCTCTCCAGCTCCAAGGTGATGATCACCAAAACCAACGTGGAGCCCTTAAACTGCACGAGTTGGTGGCAGGCCATACAGTGCTGCAGCTGCTTGGTCAAGAGTGCAACGTGGAGGGAAGGATTCCTCTGAGGCACTCTGGGTGGGAGATGGGGCCAGCTGGACATCACCATGGCATGAACTGCAGAGAAGATAAAGTGTACATATATATATACATAAACACAGATATATATGAAAAGAAAAGCAGAGGTTAGTGAAGTTTATATGTTTTCTTGTCATCACCCAGAGGTATAGATGAATTTCATCTCATATCAGGGAACTTGAAGGCTTCCCCCACCTCTTTTTTTTTTTTTTGTGTTCATACTTGCCAATCGTTGAACTGGTTTTTTGAGCTGATAATGAATGTACGAGGTCTGTGTTTCCTAAGAATTTCTGAGGTTTCTACATTATCCAAATTGCTGTCCAGGAGATTCAATTCAGGACAGCAGTTCCAAATCCAGTAAAACCAGTAATACTGCACTCTAAATTCACCAAGGAAACAAGCACCTACAAAAGGCAGTTTTCACAATCAGCAGCCTCAAATGGCTTAATATTTGCACATAACCTTAAATAGGGATCCAGGATGTGTTTGTATCACATGAATTTTGCCTTACTAGCTCATGATCATTTCTTGAAGACAAAGTTTAATTGTTTCTATTAAATGTTCAGTAACTGCAATGTGAACTAAGTGCCAGATCAGGATAGTCACATTGCATAAGTGAATAAATAGTGGGATGAAAAGTAAAATGGTTTAAGAAAAAACCTGTGTGTGAAATGTAGCAAAACCCTGACAGCTTTCTATGTACAGTATTAATAGAAGGGAAATAGTTAGAAATATTTTTGCAGCCTGTATTTAAAAAAAAAAGAAGGCATATAGTTGTGCATTATGAGAATCTTTCTAATGTCTATTCAGTTGTCCTTTAAAGATGAGAGGAAATTTTTTTGACCAAGATAGAAGGTTTTAAATAGTAGAAAAATTTTTTTAAAATTAAAATATATAATTATTGTAATATTCTTTAAAAGGCTTGAAGATAGGTAGGAATAGGTAGTTTGCCAAGCATCTTGGGAAGGATGTGTGGGGGTGTGTGTGTGTGTATGCATCTGTGGTTTTTAGTCTTATTTGATAAGGAGTTGTTTCTTTAAAGAAAAAACATTGCAAAACATAGTGCTTACAATGTTTAAGAAATCCATTGGTGTTTCTGTGTAAAGATCCCACTGAAGCTTATCCAGTATAATTCTTTCCATTCAAGATCTCGGCTGGAGAGTGTTTACATCTGCTCTGCACCACTGGCATCTGCACTGATGGTATTACCTGTAAAAAAGTTTTTAAAAATTAAAAAAAAAATAAAGAAACCAATGTCCGATACAGTGCTGTGTGCGCTTCTGTGTATTGTGGAGGGATCTGACAAGTTTATGTTAAGCAGAATGCTCATCCAGGAGATCTCATTCCTAGGTACCTCCCATCCTAAATGAAGAGTGGTTCCTACTCACCCCAGGGCAGCTGCTGCAGGCACAGCCCACAGCAAGAATGATGCTGTGAGCTTCCCCAGTGTGGCATCAGTGATGCACCTTCCCTGCCCACTAGTTTTGCTCAGAGGAGCTCCCTGTCAGCCTGTTTTACAAGGCCTGCTGTTGTTGTCTTGTTTCCTGTAGTCATTAACACAGCTTCTCCTTTGTAGCTGAGAGGAAAAGAACAATAACCTCAGTGTAACACTACCTAAAAAAGGCTGGGAAGGACATTTCACTACTGCAGTGGCTGTCTGAAGAGATGTGCATGTCTGACTCCAGCTCCTGGCTTTCCTCTTCTTTTGCAAAGCAGGAGGAAGAAAATAGGAGGAATGCTATCTGAAATGCTTTTAGCTAATGCTTGTAGAATGCTTTTAGCTAAATGCCTGCAGAAGTCTATCACTGCATTTTTGCCATGAGAGATATCCTGCGTAATTTCTCACTGGCTGCTGACTTGACTTTTTCATCTTGAGGTGCAGACCTGAGTCAGAAACCAGTTTTGGCTCTGAGCAAACTCATCTATTTAAAGCTTCCTCTGAAGAAGCTCTGCTCTGTCACACCTGCTGTGCCCTCCCAGGAGCTATAGCATGGGAATTACAGCCCTCTGATGTGCATCTTGACTGTCCCCTCAGACTGAGCTCTACTGTGAGCCATGGATTCTGAAAAGAGGAGAGAGGTTTGAGGGCAGGACAGAAACACATCCATGACATAAACAAAAATAAGTACTTCATCCATAAAGGTCACAGTTCCTTGGAGCAACAATGAAACAGGACTGAAAATGCTACTCTCACCTCTTTAGAACTACTTAGGGTAAACAAATAACACTTTCTCATTATGTCCAAGTTGTTGAAAGACCTGGAAACATGAGCAACATTTAGTGTGTTTAAAATGAAACATACAGACCTCATCTTCATTGTTTTTTACTGCAAGGACAAGGCAGGAAATTGCAATGCACTGCAGATATTTTAATTGGGCCTGAAGGGAGAAGAAAACACTGAATAAAGAAGGTAAGACGCTTGGGAGAAATAATTATCATTCTATGATACATACATGAGTTTCAAACTTTCGTTTAAGTTACAGTTGCTTCTGAATTAGTTTAGCTAGAGAAGCTGGAAATAGAACAAGGAAATTCAAAGTGAAGCAGAATAAATCCTCTTATAGGTGCCAGTTTTATTCATGTCTCTCACAATTTTTAGACTATGCAATGCCACAGTATTTACATGTAGCAACGGGGAACAAAGAGACATGGACTCTCTTATGCATTTAAAGGAGATTCCTCTATTTTAAAAATCACTCCTCTTACATAGCTTTAGTTTCCACTGGACATAACCAGAATTTTCACCGAAGAAGTGCACCCCTTGGCTGCTCAGCTGCAGCCTGCTGTCCGTGTGTCCTAGCACCCAGTCAGCCTCCCGCTCACACACTGTCCACGCGTTCCTCCTCAGAACTGCCTCTCATCCCCCAGCTGACCTCCAACCATCCAGCCTGCAACTGTGCCCTCCTGCAGGGCTTTCTGCTAAACATAAGCTTTAATAACTTTAACAAATATAACCCCATATCCCACATTTACACTGCAATGTTGCTCCTCACTTTCAGATATTGGTTCAGGTTGGACTTCAGGAAGAATTTCTTCATGGAGGGGGTTATTAAACATTGGAACAAGCTTCCCAGGGAGGTGGGAAAGTCAGCACCCCACTAGATCTTAATACTTAATACTATGATTTAGTTGGTAGGGTGGTTATAAGTCAAATGTTGGACTCAATGATCTTAGAGACCTTTTCCAACCTTAATGATTCTGTGCTTCTCTGTGTTGGTATCAACCTAAATAGAATTGGGAGCTGCAAGGCTCAGCTCAAATCCTACCTTTTTTCTAGCTTCAATGGCAGAAAAGGTCAGCCAACAGTAGTCTAAAAAACAGAATATTAAAAGTGATAATGTGAATAATTTCTGTTTAGCAGAGAAAAACAGATGAGTTCTTTGTACTTACCACAGCAATTGGACTAAGTCCACACAAACAATTCTAATGAGGTCAGTGGAACCTCATCAAACACTCAAGTTCATACATGTGTGTATATATATATATATATATAATATATGTATGTATGAATGAATATGTATATATATTTGCTTGGTGGCCTTCCCCAGCAATGACCCTGACTGCTCCCTGAATCTGCTGCCAAACATCATCTCTGCTTTGTGTCTAAACTGATTACATGCTCCTTACATTCCCAGTCAGTAATCTAGTCAGGGAAAAGCTGACTGAGATATTTACCTTTACTGATGCCAACAGCCTCTTAAAGATGCTCGTGGCTAAGGCCAACATTTGTGGGTAAAACTGGAACTGAGAGCTGATTTCTACAATCCAGAAAACCACTTTTTTGTAACCTGATTTACTCTTTGCCCTGAGGGGAAGGAAAAGTTAGAAGAAAAATACAGTTAGTGCTTTGATGATTTTGTTAACATATCTCCAAAGGAAGGCTCAAATCTTTTTTAAGTGCTCTAATTAGCATTTCAGATGGCTGGAGGCTTGAAATGAAGGAAGTTGTCAGCTGTGTCCACAGAGGGAGGGCAAGGGCACGTTTTGGAGCAGTTTAAAGTGCTCACTCCTGTTGCCCAACCCATCTGGCTCTAGCTGTGCTTTCAAAGGCCTGGTACTGGGTTGAGCTGGACCACTGAGGGGGGAAGCACCCAGGCCTCCAAAACTGAGCTTTTACAAACAAGGTCCTGAGTGGGCTCATTATTCCCACCCTGGGAAAGCTGAAGCCTCGATGCAGCACATGCTCCACTCAGTCAGCCTCAACAGAGAAACTGGAGTCAGGAGTGGATTTTGATTTACTCTGCAGGAGTTTTAACAGCCCTTGGATTTGCTGAGTGTTAGGACCAGAGACAAGTTTGTGACTCCCCAAAGGTGCATGGCAAAATGTACTGAGTTTTTTCTTTCTTCTATCTTATTTGGAGCTGCATTCAGGTGAAAAGGAGGACCGTGGTTGCCATGAGAATAGCACCCAGGAGCCATGGAACATACCTGAACATTGTAGGAGAGTAGCTACACAGAACATACAAGACTAAACACCAATTTCTTTAATATTACTCATTAAGTTATCTGTTTCACTGTTTTGTTTAATTTGGTAGTAAAAATACTAGGTAAAAAGTACCATTTCTAGATCATTGCAAAAAAGAGACAAGGCACTTCTGTGCATTCTTCCATGGTTCTGATGCACTTACAGAAGCAGCCAAGTAAAACTGTTGGCATTGCACACAGAGGCCATGGAGACTTGTAGCTTCCTAAGGTAGCTTGGAATGGGGCTGGGTTTCTCTTAGGCCTCAGTGAATTCCATCTTCTCCCACCTTAACAGATGGAATTCACAGATAGTGCTGAACACAATTAATATGCCACATTTATGGTTTTACCATCAATTGGCTGGTCTTACTTGCTATACCACATTATCCCAAACTATTTTGCATTTCCCAGAGCTACTACTTTCCTGACTGAGCCAGAACAAAACGCAAAGCCCCTGGTTTATACAAAGCATCAATAAAATGTAAAGTCCCAGTAAAACTGGGACAAATACAGACCCTCCTACCCTTCCATTCCTTAAGCCTAGTCCATGAGGGTTGACTTTTGCATTCAGGTGAATCAGATGGCATGACCAGCACTCCATCTTTGCAGGGTCCTTTGGGGAATTCCAAAGAGGACAGGGGAGGATACCTTCATGGTGAGATTCTGGAAAACTGGCATTTCCCAAATCCTGGCCTCTCTGGTTAAGGCATTTTTCAAGGAAGAAAAAAAAAAAAAAAAAAAAAGGGCAAGTCGTGAGCTCTCTATATGTCCAGGACGCTTTATGGCAGCTGTGTGAGCCAGTTTCCTGAGAGGAGCCACTGACAAAAGCAAACAAAATTATAAAACAACATCCCAGATCCTTGTACTAGGTATGATTTCCTCTTTTGATGCCTTTCCAGCGCTGAGAACTGAGGGGCAGCCACAGGACTTGTTTGTTTGCAGACAGAGCAATCCTGATAATGCATTTTCCTTAGAAATTCCTGATGAAAGAAAACATGTCAGATGGCTGAACAGCAACACAGTCCAGCATCTTCACTCCTGGGCTGCGTAAAGGCTTGAGAAACCTTGGGTCGAGCAGTCCAGATGACTCCATTTATCCATTTATCCACACATTTGGCTCTCCATTTGCTGAGCTATTACTCTGCAATGTGTTATCACCTGATTTGAAGTTTCTGGCAAATAGAGGCTTATGGTTTCCATACAAAGGCTCAAAGATTACTCTTCTTAGGAGGTTTATGAACTCCCAATTAAGAGTTTTCCTCAGAGCAGTTTGATCTTTGGAGATACCACTTTGGAAATCCCACTCTCCAGACTGAGAGCATTTAAAGGAAATAGACATCTCTGAATCATATCTATACCAAGTGAATGAGAACATCCAGTCTGAAACTATTTCAAGGCTTACATTTTGGTGTCTCTAACAACAGAAAAGAGATGTTACTAGATATAAAAATCCCTGCTTTTCTTTCCAAAGAGTGGTGAATGTGGGCTTCCTCACCTTTTTTTCTGGAAGTTCACACCATTATCTCTGCAGTTCCATTTTAAAAACCCCAAAGTGACGTGAATCCTCTGGAAACCGCTCTACATTTCTAAAGCTGGAACTCTGAGAGGTTTCCCTGAAAGCAGGAACTATAAATGACTTTAACGTCGGCTGCCACTGGATGTCAGAGCATCCAAAGCCGGACCGTTTCAGCAGAGGGAGAGCTGGCAATGATTTATCTGACCGGCTGATGCTCTGAGAAGTTTACTCTTGTGTAGCTGGGGGGGGGCGGGGAATAATAATTAAAATCTCGCCCTCTGGCTAGTTTCGACTGTCCTTGAGAACGACACCGAGCAGCTCCCGCACCGCCAGGGCTTAGACAGCCGCTCCAGCCCTGCAGAGCGCCCGGGCGGTGATGGAGACTCCCGTCCCGTTCCGTACGGGGCACGGAGCACCGGGCGATGCTCGGGGCGGAGCCGGGGACGAGGCTGCTGCGGCGGGAGCGCCCCGGAGGGCGGCGGAGAGCGGGGGCGATACCTGCAGGGGACCAGCGCCCAGGGCCGCTGCTGGACGCCCCCGCCAGGAACTCCGGTTCTGGATCTCCGGGGCACGGCTCGCCTGGAACACCCACCTCATGTCCGCGTGGGACCTCCCAAGTGAGCGCTGTCAGCGCGGGTGGGTCTGTCTTACCTGTACAGAGATCAGTGTGCCAGGCAAAGCGCTCCCGGGATCGGCATGAAATTCTGCCACGGTGATCAACACTGAAACCTTCAGCATAGCCCCAGATCTGCTTGCCTCCTTCTCTGGCACCGGTTGTTGCCTTGACAGATGCGCTCTCTCTTTCCTTCAACTTGGCCCTCTCCAAAACACACATTTGCTGGATTCTCACAATCCCAGCACCCGCCAGCACCAATTTTCCCTCCAGTCACAGAAAGTATCTTTTCTCTGTGTGTTTCACGGAGCATATGCACCCTTGTCTCCTCCCAGGGCTGGACCTCTCTGTCAGCATCCGTGTTTTCACCCTATATTTTGTTCCACCCAGGATCTCTCCATGTCTCAAAGCTTTCTTCCAGCTTTCTCCTCAGATCCTGAACCCCTTTGTTTTCCTCCTGCAGCATTTTCTGTGGGAAGCTGGTTCCAATATTTTATGTTAAACCTTTTCTCATTCCTCAGTTTTGCCTGTGTACACATGACTCTCTGTTCTCTCACCAGCCCCTTGGGTTATACGTTTTCAGGTGCTAAATTATTACTCCATGAATCTGTGCGTGCAGCATAGCTCTGGGTAACACCGTGGCAGTGTTTGAAGAGCAGAGACACTTTGCTGAATAGCTGGTCTTCAAGCTTCCTGACTCACCTGATGATGCACACCTGGGGCTGAGGGAATGGCCCTGTCCTGTCATTTCGGTGTGCTCCCGGCCCTGTGATACACTGGTCACTTTGGTGGGGGAGATCTGCAAGGTACAGATCAGCTCTGTCCACATTCCTTCTCCTGCTTACCTCCCTCTGGCAAAAACACAGCACAACTGAGGAACAGCCCTCGGTTTGTGTCTGTGCTTGGTGCTGGGGATTCCTGGCCTCGTCTGGGGATCCCAGGCCCCAGTGATCCACAGCAAAGGTAACGAGGGGAGGAGAGGGGCTGGAATGATGCCCTGTGCCCTGCCAACAGGATTTGGGTGTGCAGAAACACCCTGGGAGAAGCGAGACAAGTGTGATTGAGGGCATCAGCTACTGGGGAAACTATTCACAGACCCCTCCTGTTGAGTAAAACTGTCTTTGACTCTTAAGGACATAGATTATGAAAGGACAAAGTCAGATTGTTGGAATAATTTAATTGAATTCCTGTAAATAAGTGACACATGGACAGTGTGATGTTGAAATGCTGCGGGTAGGAGAGGAGCAGGTGAGGCTGTGGAGGATACCAGCAGTATGCCATGAAACTTTATACTAAATGACAAATAACTTGGAAATGTGCCTTATTAGTGCGGGACTAACTGATTCTTGTGCCACTTGGACTGTATTGCTTGTTTATATTTAAGTCACTCTGCAGTCCCTCTCTTTCATCAGTAATTCCAAACGTTACAGTCAGGAAAAGAAGGAGATGGATTTTTTTCCTTGTGAGGAGAACAGGTTGGGGCTTGCAGCCCTGTCAAGAGACCCAGAGCCCCCTCAGACCCCGTTCCAGAGGCTCTGGCGCCCTGTTAAACCCGCCGGAGATCTCTCAAGGTTTCTATCAGCCCTCCGGAGCCCGGTCAGCCCCTCAGAGCCCCGCGCGGCCCGCGGCCGGCCCAGCCCGCGACTCCCGCTCCCTCCGCGCTGTGGCCAGCACGCCCCGCCCCCCCGCCGTTCCCATGGCGACAGGGCGCCCCGCCCATCGCCGCCGCTTCGCCGCTGCCATTGGTTGGCCTCCCTTCGGCCCCGCCTTCTCCCGCTCGCCATTGGTTGCGCGGCCGCCGCAGCGCGCGGGGGTTGGCCGCGGGGTGGGGCGGGCGCAGGCGCGGTGGTGTTATTGTTCCGCGGTGCCACCGCCTGGCCCGGGCTGCCGCCGCCGCCATCGCTATCGCCATGCCGGTGAGATCCGGGAGGGATGCGGGGTGTGGCCCCCGGGGCCGTCCGGTCACTGCGCACCTCTGCCCGCCGCGCCCGGGCTTCGCAGACCCCGTCGCCACCGTTCCCATGTGCGCGCAGGAGCCGCAGGACGGGCGGTGCCTGTCAGGCCGAGCGGGGCGGGGGCTGATGAGGGGCTGCCCGGGGCCCCGCAGAGGTGGCGGCACCTTGGCAGCGGGGAGTGGAGGTTCGGCCGCCCGGAGGGTCTCGTCCCCTATCCCGGGTGGCTCGTGGAGACATTCGATTCCCGCTCCTGATTTTGGCCGGCGCCTGGTGTGCCGTCCCTCCCCCGCCCAAGTGAGGCTCAGCCGCTCTGTGCGTTCAGCAAAAGGCAAAAGCCGCTGCTGAGGCCTGAGGAATTGGGGCAGGTGGCAGCTGGAGAGAGAGGTGCATGGAAACGGGATTTGTTTCGGCTTGACATCCAATATAGCTGCTCTAGGAGTACTTAAACGCTCAGCTGCAGCACCTCTAGCCCAGGGTTAGCTCAGGCTTAACTAGATTCATCAGCCCTGCTTCAAGGTTTGTTTTGGTAACTACATAAAAGAAAATGAATATGATGTTTTATAATACAACATTCAGGTTTTCTAAAGGATTAAACTTAAGCATTTAAACTGAGGGTTGTAATTAAAATGAATTCCCTTCAGCCAGCACTCCCTGGTATCTAGTTGTGTGCTCTGTGAGGTTTGAGAGTGTATAGTCAGTGTTCCTGGAAAAGAATGTCATGGCTGCACTGAATTCCAGCAAACTTTTTGCAGATTGCAAAGTGAAACTGTTTCTTGAATAAATTCTTAGATCATGTTGAATGTGAAATGCTCAAGATTTACTCATTCAGTCTCCATGTTGGCAAACAGAAGAAGATCCCATTGCCTGAATAAGTGTGTTATTCTCTCAGCTTTAATTATAAACCAGTCCTGGTTTTAAGTCCCCAAGTTCATGATCCTCTAAAGATTTACCTGCCCAAGCTGATTCAACAGTGTTTCTGCTTAAACACACAATAGTTTTATAGTGGGAAATGGCAGGGCTAGGTTGGATATTAGGAAGAAATTGTTACCTATGAGGGTGGTGAGGCTGTGGCATAGATTGCTTAGAGCAGCTGTGGTTGTCTTGTCCCTGGAAATGTTTTAAGGCCAGGCTGGAGCAACCTGCTCACCTTTCTGTCAGTCTATGTTAACACCAGTGTTACAGCCTGTGTATTTTTTTTTTTTTAAATAATTATAGATTAACAAGGCTGAGAAGCCGGACAAGCCGGAAAGCTGTGACAATGTCAAGGTGGTTGTTCGCTGCCGGCCTCTCAATGACCGGGAGAAAGCTACGGGCTACAAAATGGCAGTGAACGTGGATGAGATGAGGGGAACCATAACTGTTCATAAAACAGACTCATCCAATGAGCCTCCTAAGACATTCACATTTGACACAGTGTTTGGACCAGAGAGTAAACAGCTGGATGTCTATAATTTAACAGCAAGACCTATTATAGATTCTGTCCTAGAGGGATACAATGGTAAGTCCCTTGTTGTAAGGGAAGGATCCCATCCTGTCTCTTATTCTTTGCTTTGTTAAAATTCCTGCTGATCTTGCTTAAGGGAGTTTCACCTTCTGAGGGTTGTAGCTGCAGATCATTTCGGTTGTGGCCTCCAACTTAAAATAGCCTGAAGGTACTTGCTGTTCTGAGTGCTCAGTGGTTGTACCCACTACTGTCATTAACTGTGGGAGATGGGTGATGAAGGAGGCTCCACTGAGGTCATTTAGCTTCATGATTTTATCCTTTATCTTCTCTTTGCAAAATCTATGCACTTACGTCATTGTCAGAATTCTCAGCAGCTCCTCACTGTACAATTTCAGTACCCAGGAGCTGCCACTCTGGGCTGTCACTAGGTATGCATACCAGACCTCTGCACAGAGCTGCTGCATTTTTTCCTCTGAGCTTTGCTGTTTTCAACTGAGATGACTACTTAAACACATCTGCCCTTCCCCACAGATAGTCTGTTGCTTCCTGCAGCTGGGGAGGGCATGGCCACGATTTGTGTGTGTTTGTTACTCATGGAAATCTAATATATAAAGGAAAGCTGATTACTACTTTCCATAACAGTATGCCACAAACAACAAGAGTTTACAAGGTTTTCCAAGGTTTGTTAAATGCCTGATAATCTCTCATGCTAACAGATACTGGTTTCAGCTGATTGAAATTCATGGTTTGAAATTAATGATTTAAGGCTCTACCTGGGGAGGTTTAGACTGGACATTAGGAACTATTTCTTTACTGAGATATTGGAACAGGCTTTCTAAAGAAGTGATCGTTGCCCCAGGTTGGAATTTAGGAGGTGTTTAGTCAATGCACTTAACAACATTCTTTAATTTTTGGTCAGTTCTGAATTGCTTGGGCAGTTGGATTAGGTGATGGTTGTAGGTCCCTTCTAGCTGAAATATTATATTCAGTTTTTCCAATCTGTAATGTCAGTGGCTTGATAACAAAAATGTGAGTTTTCAGCAATGCTAGGCTAAATCTAAGAACGGGATATTTTTGGAGTTCCAGAATCTGGGATTCAGGTAATGTTCCTGGATGCCTTCTTGTACAGGCTGATTCTTTAGTCCAAATTGTAGCTATATCTGCAGGTTCGGAGCTAGGGTTTTGCTGTGGCTCTGCTGTAGAAGCCTCACACCATTTCTGCTGTGGGTTAATGATTCAGAGTAGTTGGGTTTGCTGTTGGTGTATAATTATGTGCTGCTAATTGACCATGTTATTATTATTAACTGGGCTTGCCTGCACTGTTTGTTTGTGAAACTGAAGTGTACTAGTATTCCATGCTTTAGTCACTCTGCACTTTTAAACAAGCTGACTTTTTATTAGACATCTTGCAGCCTAGATTAAGCAGCAGATAGGTCCTGTTTCCTGTGTTTGCCCAGCATTTCTGTGTCTCCAGCCTTGTACTCCAGTAGCTACTGGAGTGGGTGCAGAATTTTAACTCCATAAAAATGGAGGTGTTTGGTGCTATCAGGCTAAGAAAGGATGAAGTAAAACTGCAGCTAGAGTTTAGAAAGACTCAACTTCTTAGAGTTTGTTCTTTTATCTTGTCCTTCAGGTACTATTTTTGCATATGGGCAGACTGGAACAGGCAAAACCTTCACCATGGAAGGGGTCCGAGCAGTTCCTGAGCTCAGAGGCATCATTCCCAATTCCTTTGCCCATATATTTGGTCACATTGCCAAGGCAGAGGGGGATACAAGGTAAATGCCTTCCCTTGACTGCTTCTGTCCTTTTTTTTTTTTTTTTTTTTTTTTCCTCCTTTTTTTTTAATGTGAGTCCATGTGTAGCAGCAGCCTGACCTTGACAATGACAACAGAGATGGTGCTTCTCCCAAGATGAAAGGCTTACACTTAGGCAGTTCTTGAGGGGCAGCAGGACTGTGTTGGTATTTCAGTGTTTTCTTTGCACTCTGCGACTGTGTTTGTGGGACTTCAGCAGATGTTTTGCTAAGTGAACTACCCAGCTGTTCATCTGCAGGTTTTTAGTTCGTGTCTCTTACCTGGAAATTTACAATGAGGAAGTGCGGGACCTGCTGGGCAAGGACCAGACACAGAGGTTAGAGGTGAGCCTCCTCTTCTGAATGTGGTGTTTGTTTTGAATCAGAGCAATATTCTCTTTTAAAGATCAGGGAAGCAACTGCAGGGAAGTGGGAGGTCGGGCTCCTCAGCAGTCCTCTTTCCTTTGCAATTCAATAGCTGGATGTCACTGCTGGCTTCTTTGAATCTCTTCCACTTGGTCAGTTGCACAAACTGGCTGTTCTGCCTGAGGCAGTTTTGTACCTGCAGTTCTACCCCAGAGGCCCCTCAGAAGTCCTGGGAATTGGAGACTAGGATTTAAAATCATGTCTTTCCCGCAGAGGAAAACAGTAGTACATTGTCATGCATGAGTCTTTATTCCTTATCTGCCCTGATTCCAAGTGGAGTGTCTTATGTTCAAGCCGGAAAATGGAGGAGTAAACCACTATACTGTTACAGTGTCACTAGAATTACTGTTGGGGATCTCCTAGGGATGCTCAGTCTGAACTGTTTCTCTCTTAGGTGAAAGAGAGACCTGATGTGGGAGTTTATATCAAAGACCTTTCAGCTTATGTTGTAAACAATGCAGATGATATGGACAGAATCATGACTCTGGGCCACAAGAACCGTACGTAGCCTTGCTGTGGGCAGGTTTATAGCTCAGACAGGGTAAAGGTCTGATTGCCAGACCAGGAGGAGATCCTAGTTCTGTTGCTGGGAGGAGTGTTTGGCTGAACAGAACAAAAAGAGTGTCTCCTCCCAAGCCCCTTTTGTGCAGGGACAGGTAAAGAAGGCTGTGCTTCCCACACTGGCCAGTGCCAGTGGGGATCAGCAAAGGGAGGATGCAATGAGGGCAGTGTAGTCAGAACTGCTTGTGTGTCTCTTCATCCTTTTTCTGCTTCAGTTCTGATCAGGATGAACATCAGCCCTGTGCTGCCAGTGGGAGGTAGTTTGTGTTCTGGAAGACTTCTTAGTTAAGCTCAGATTATTTAATGACTTAAAGTTCTGACTCCTGTTGCCCTTGGCATGGATTGCTTTGTTCTTATTTCCCAAAATACAAATGTTTTCAGGGATCTGCTGTGAAGACCTTAAGCTACTGATCTTTAAACAGATAAGGACAGTTGCTGGTCTTGGGAGTCTGTGGTTGGCTTAGAGCTATAGCAGGCTGCAGGACCTTCTCCCAGTCCAGGTTGGAAGTGTACTGCAACTTCAGTACCCAAGAATAGACTCTGCTACTGAGTCTGAGCATCCCTTTGCCATCTTCTGGAATACAGGGTTGGGTAAAGAGGTAGGAATGAGTCTCCTCTGAGAGCAGGAAGAGTTAGAGGAAGATGATTAATTCTGAAGTGGTTAATTCTGAAGACATCACTGCTTTTTTTTCTCTGTTAAAAGGTTCTGTTGGTGCCACAAACATGAACGAGCACAGCTCTCGCTCACACGCCATCTTCACTATCACCATTGAGTGCAGTGAGAAGGGGGTAGATGGGAACATGCACGTGCGCATGGGCAAGCTGCACCTCGTTGACCTTGCTGTGAGTAGGATCAGACACGTCCTTGGGAGACATTTGGTTTGGGTTGTTGAGGTTTTTCCAGAGGATTGTGACTGTGTTGTTCCTCACTTGCAGGTTCCTTTCCTCAGTGTCACAGTTTGAACCAATGTAACTTTGCTGGTAAAACTTGGCTTTAGCCCAAGACTTACACTGAGGTACCTTTCCTTGGGGAAGATGCAGAAAAAGTGAGACTAGAGGCATTCAACTTATTTAAATGCATTTTAACTTATTTACGTGATGTGTGCATATGATGCTCTATGAAACTCTTTAAAATAATTGCATTGTTGCTGTTTGCTCTTGTTCTGCTGATAGGAATGCTGTAGATAGCAGTTGGCAGCTCCAGCTGGGGTGCCTTTTAACTGCTGACTGACATCCCATAACGTTTTTGTTCATTTTCCCAGCTGCATTGCTTTAAGCAATCCAGAATTCGCTGGCACTGAAAGCTTCTGTTTAAGACCTGTTTGACTTGTCTCTTTAACAATGGCTGAGTTACTTAGCCGATTTCTCTAATAATGGATGAAGTGGTTAGTGACATGGCTGCTAGCAAGATTTCATGCGTAGCTGATTCTGTTTGGAGGGAGATGTATTAGAGGAACTGTTCTAACTTCTGCTTGATGTTCCCTTTGCAGGGTTCTGAAAGACAGACAAAAACTGGAGCTACAGGGCAGAGACTGAAGGAAGCCACAAAGATCAACCTTTCTCTCTCTACACTGGGCAATGTTATCTCTGCACTGGTGGATGGCAAGAGCACCCACGTGCCCTACCGTAACTCCAAACTCACACGGTTACTGCAGGACTCCCTGGGGGGCAACTCCAAAACCATGATGGTAAGCTAAGAGATGCTGTTTCCAGTACCAGCTATTGGGCTGCATTTTTGTAGGGATAGCATAACGACTTGAATAGCCTGGCATCTACCTCACTAATCCCAAGATATTTGCAGCTTAGAGAACCTTCTGTGTGCATCTCTTTCTGTCTTTTCTCTTTGCCTCTGTATAGATAAGGTTCTAAACACAGCACACATGTACATGCATGAGATCAAACAGAGCCTGTGCTTGGGTATCAAAAGTGGCTTCAGCGTAGAAGTAGCAGGAAAGCTTGGGAAGGAGTAGCAGTGTGAGACTGTCAGAGCTAGGGTTGGGTTCCTGCAGTGCCTTGTGCTGGGCTCTGACACTGTCCTCCAGTAACTTGGTCTCCACATGTCACAGTGTGCAAACATTGGACCAGCAGACTATAACTACGATGAGACCATCAGCACTCTCAGGTATGCAAACAGAGCCAAGAACATAAAGAACAAGGCCAGGATCAATGAGGATCCCAAGGATGCTATGCTCCGCCAATTCCAAAAAGAAATTGAAGAGCTTAAGAAAAAACTGGAAGAAGGTGAGACTTTGTTTCCTCTTGTGTTCCTCTCTGCATGATGCTTGTTCTGCTTGAATCTGAACATTCTTTGCTACTTGAATGTGTATCACATGAGGTTGGCCACTAGTGCAGGTCGGTGTTCTGGTGTTGTTTGCCCTGCTGGATGCCAGGAGAGGTGCCTAAGGCAGCTTGTGGGGTCTGGCTTTCCCACTAGGTGGCACTTGGCACTAGGGTGAGTGATGGCCTCTGGGCTGGGATCAGTGTGCCCGGGTTTCCCTGGGTTTCCCTAGCGAGCACAGGGGCTCTGGGCACAACTAGCATGGTGTAGGGAATTAAACTGAACTGTAACAACAGGTCACACTTCTTCTCTGATTGGGGAGGAGGGATGCATCTATCAGGAAGAAAATTGAACCAAATTTGTGGAGCTGGAACTGGGTTTCTAAACACTGTAGAGCAACAGGAAGTTTCTTTAAGCCATGTGACTTTGTAGCCTTGTGTCTCCTGTTAGTCCATCAATATCGAGTGACCTTTCTAGAGGGATGCTTGCTAAACAGTGACCAGATGTCACAACATCTTTCTCTGGAGATACTCATAGAACAGCTGTAAGCAGTAACTCCAGCATGACTTACTGTTTGTTGTCTGCCCCATTCAGGAGAAGCAGGAAATGGTCAGCAATGCTTCTTTGTTTTTCTTTCATCTGAGATAGAAGGGTGAGGTGGAAGAGAAGGTATGGTAGAATCCTGCTAGGAAAACTTTGTAGCTTCAGCTGTGCAAAGATGTTCTATTTTTCACAAAAAGCAGCCTCTTGAGCTTTAATACATACACACTGACACATCACAGCATTCAGTTGCTTATCTTAATTGTCCTTAAGTTTCTTGAGCCATGGCAAGCTGTCTGCTTGCACAGCAGTTAAGGACTTCTGTAAGTACTCATAGGCTGATGTTGGGCACTGCTGTGTTTGGACAAATGCTGCTGTCAGAGTAGCAAGCTGTTATGAGGTGAAGGAAAGCTTTTGATAAAAGCACACTCTTCTCTTCTAGGGGAAGAGATCTCTGGTTCTGAAACCAGCGATTCTGAAGAGGAGGATGAAGATGGGGAGATTGGAGAAGAGAAGCGGAAGAAACGGCGGGGTAAGGCAGTAGAGATTCCTGTCAGTGCCACCAGTCTCCTCTTAGCCACAGGCTGGTGTAGGAAGTGTAGCCAGAGCCAGGCAGGGACAAGAGGAGATGTAGAGATGCCCTGTGCCGCTGCAATTATCATGCCTCTCCTAGAAAAGAAGCCCTTTGGTGCAGTCTCTGTAGATGGACAGCTCCAAACCTGTGTAGTACCTGCTTCCACTTGGGTCGCTGTGCTTGTTGTGACATTATCCTTTGTGGTGGCTCCCCGGGTGCCGCAAGGTGGCTGCGTATGGCTTGTGACTGGTGGTGTGGAACTTCCCCTGCTCACAGAGGTGGGAGGAAGAAGACACCAAAGATCATTTGTAGGCAGGTGTGGTTTTTATAGCCATGGGTATGATTGGAGGGGAATTTTGGCTGTGGTTTAGGCAAAGGATTCATCTCTCTTACGGATCTTCAGTAATTGACTCTTCTGGTGTCCTATTTTATATTGATAGAGGGAAAACTTGACCTTTGGGTGTCTGTGCTAGCTGAAAAGCTTAATGGGACATTAAGCACATTTTTTTTTCGTGACCAGTCTGAAAAAATCCCATGGTGAAGTTTCCTTTGTCCCACATCAGTGTTAAACTGCTGTGTATCATCTAAACTCCAGAGGATATTGCTGAACCTGAAACTGCAGGTCACTGTGTACCATGAGATGCTGTGGCTTCTTGGGAGCTTGCTATTCTCCTAGAACCCTGCTGGTAATTCCTTGTGGATAGGAGAGAAATCAAGCCCGGTGCTACATCCCAACTTCCAGCTTCTCTAGTAAACTCATTTTGACATTCAAACTGCCTTTCTGTCATGAAGCACCTACATCTGTTGGAAAAAATTCCTGTTAAAGCATTCCTGCTTTTAGGTGTACTGCCTTCATTTTGGTGTTTGTCCAAGTAGTCATAAATTACTTTTGCCATGCCTTTGGTGATAGTTGTAACAAGTTAGTTTTTCACCTTTTGGTTAGTTCTAGAAGTGGAAAGCTTCACCACTGTCTCCAAATGTCCTGCCCAAACCTCCTCCCAAGAGGAGACCACCTTCAAATTGCTGCTTGGAAGGAACAGAGGGTGAATAGCTGGCTTATTCAACTCCCAAACAAGCTACTCTAGTTAAGTTCCCTAAGAGAGCTGCTTCACAGGAGTACACACTGACTGTCCCTGTGTAAGCTGGTTCTGCCTTCCAGAGTGAGAAATGCACATTGCCTTGTGTGTAGGAATAGAAAGTATTCATGGTCACTGAATCCTCTGCTATGGCAGATAGCCACAGCCTTCTCCACTATGATCTGGTGTTCTCTGCTATTGTTGCTTGAAATGGAAGCTGCCTTGGCATGTTGTTTTAAGCTGTAGTCTGGTTAAGATGGGTTTTAACTGAAATGTCTTTCTGAGCATGCAGTTTTGTGCTGGGAAATGATGGCTTTGCAAGCTGAGTTCTGGGAGGGATCCTAGCAAATGCTTCCTAATGGGAACTTGTGCTTTTTTGAACTAGGTTGCTGGCTCTTCTGGGTTTCTTTCCCTTAGAACTAACTTCCCATCTGCATGTTTCTTCCTCTCTGGGTTTTCTGTGGGACGCATTTCTGTTTTCCAGGCAGTAGCAGCAGCAGTAGTTCAGACTCCACATGCTCTGTCATAGAGAAACCTCTGGATAAGTCCTTCACTAGTGAGTGGGAGCTCTTAAGTCCTTTAAGCTTTGGCCTTTCCATAATCTGCACACTCCATTTTGCAATGTTGCACTCTTCCCTGCTTTGTCTGTTGGAAAGATAAACCTCAAGCTGTAACTCTGCTAAAGCATGCCTTTCCTTTGCTGCTTCCATGCTTGAAACAGTTATTCAATGTGCACATTGTTAGCCAGATACGTGAGAGAATAGGAAACAATGTAGTAGGCTGCTTGAGCAAGATTTAAAGGTAATTGAGAAATAATAGGTTAAAAAAATCCAGTTTGTAGCTTGTGTTAAATGCGTCTTTTAAAATACAGAGGAAAAAACTGACCTGACTTTTTAATGGGACTTGCTACAATATGAATTCATAAAAAGGACTGCTAGATATGTATTCTATATTATATTGGACTCTGCCTTTTCAAAATTAGTTTTGGAGAAGAGTCAAACAGCATGAGGCTTATACTAACAAAGAAAATGTGGCTTGGTTGATCAGCTTTATTTTTGCAGATACTTTAAAAAATATCCTTGGTGTTTGGGGTTTAAGTGCCCCATGATACTAGGTTCTTGATCTCTGTGGGACTTTGTTCAGAGGAGCAGGAGATCCACATTTTGATCTAGTAGCGAGGCTGCTCTTGGTCAGAGAGGTCACTGTGCCTCTAAAAACCCTACAATCAGTGAGGACTGAGGCAACAAATCACATCTTGGGCCTCAGCTTGTGGGCATTTCACCTGGTGTTGTTTGATCCTGGACAGAAGCACTCCACTCTTCTCCCTGTGTGGAGAGACCTTGGGAAGTATTGCTGTATAGTTCACTCACTTTTACACTAGTGATGTTAGTGGAAAGCCTCAGCTCAGAGAAGGGTGGTAGCAGGGTTAGAAGGAGCACCACCCAGGGGAGACCTTTGGTGAATCATGACTGTAGCCTGGGAGTTTGATTGCTTCAATTCTCCTCCTTTAAAGCTTGCTTGGAACCTGAGTGTTTTATTTGGATGAGGACAGTTAATAGCCAACTGTTATGTGTCAGCAGGTGAATGAGTCCATCTCCTGCAGGTTTGGAGACAGCTCTGTTGGGGAAGTTGTGTTGGGCTTTTGGCAATTGGGATAACTGTAGCTTTTTGTGGTTTGGGATATTAACTGTCCTCTAGTGTGACCCTTCTGCATGTGGTGTCTTTCATTATCCCTTTCCTGTCCTGCCTTTTTTGTTGCACTTGCTTGAATAACCAAAAGTGGCTCTACACCTCTATGGAAGCACCAGTTACTGCAAATTAACCTACTAATCCCCTGTGTAATTAAATAGAGAAATCTTGTGTTGAGACTCCCTGTGTGCAACTGTCTTGTATCTTGCAAAGAATTGGCTTGGAAATCTTGGTTAAAACTTAGAACATGTATTCTGAATGCTGATATTTTACAGGTAATATAACAGAATTGGCTCTCTTGAGTGTGGGGAGCATTAAGTTTGTTAATTGAAGGAGATATCCACCCCCTTTAACTGTTCCTTAGGTCATGATCCTTGCAGCTGGCTCCTAATGTTGTGTTTAGATCCAGCATTGCATTGAAGGGGCAGAAGAATGCAAGAGTGAGCTGAAGATTATGCTGGATTTGCAAAGCACTCTGAAGTACAGACACTGTCTCTGCATTAGCGTAACATGATGCATTAGTGTTTGCTCTAATAGAGGGGGTTTTAGTTATGATTATCTCATATTTTCTACCCTAGAAACATGAATGTAAAATTTGATGTTTGTTCTGGTGCTGATGATCCTTGTCCAAAATGATCAAAGCAGTAACATTTTCTCTCCTCCTCTTTTTATGTGTTTGCTGCCTCTCTGCGATTTGCTTTCTACTTCCTCTTAATGCAAGATCAAGCAGGTTGGTGTAATTGATTTTCACCTCCTTACAATTGCAAAGCTTGTGAAAGGATCTTACAACATGCTTCACTTCAACTTTTTCTCCTAAACTGAGAATAATATACAGGGCTATGTCCTAACAGTAAGAAGTCTTTATCTGGCTTATCTCATATGATGAGCTCTGTATAGCACTTCCAGAAAGCTTCTTACTCAAATACTAATTAGTGAGAGATTTTTGCACCACAAGCCCAGAAAGGAGTGCTCATTATCTGATTCTGAAGTTTAGCAGATGGCAATGAAGATGTTTGCTGTAGTGGTAAAGTCCTTGCCTTGCAACAAAAGTAATTAAAGCTCTTGTGCACATGAAGAAATATATATGCAGTTGTGAAAAAATGTGCATGCATGTTTACATATGCAGTATACTTTGCTGGAGTGTATATGTGTATAATGTATATATGATTATAAATAATATATATGTATATAAATGAAGCTGAATATCTTGAAGACTGGAGGAGGAGAAGCCTTTTACTGAACAGCCTCCTTGAGTGTGTTCTGACCATGGGCATTATGTCACTGTGGAAAACAGTCAGGTGGCAGTCAGTGGCACCTGTTAGTTTCAAGTACATTCTACAGGGTGGAGTTTGTTAATGTCTGGAAAAGCAAAACAAGAAAATGGTGGATTCACTTGTGAATAAGTGGATATTTGAGACTTGTGGATTTGAGGAAATGCATCCTCATTCCACATAACCCCCCAGGATCTATATGTTTACCTGTCTTGGGCACTCCTGACATTGCAGTGAAAGTTGGCTCAAGACTTGCAGAGTAGCTTTCAAGAGCAGCAGCCTGACACTTTGTTTCAAATTTGGGGTGTTTGGGACTAAATCTTGAGGTCAGTAGGTTCAGTGAATTGCTCTGGCCACTCCCCTTGTAGCTCTCCAAGACATGGACCTGGTGCTGCTGTGGTAGTTCTATTGTAAAGAGACAGCTGGTTAAGCCAGAGCCAACCTTGGTACTTTCAAATCTGTGGGTAGTCACTGTTACATAGACCAAATATCATCAAGAAGTTTCTGTAGTTGCCTGGTTTTCATAGGGCTGTTCTGAATTCCTATATTTTCATAGTAGTGTGTTCTTAAAAGTGTCTACATGCTGACTTTGAAACAGGTAAGTCTGTAAGGAGGGCAGTGAATGAGGGGAATGGTAGAGATGCTAATCTGAAATTTGAATATGTAACTCTTGGTAGCTGAGCTCTTGTAGCTGTAGGTGAAAGCAGTCTTGTTTTCCTTCCTCTGGCCTGATCTGCATTTTTAGAACATCAGGGTTTCCAGATTGGGTTTCTCTTCAAGCAGTGTTCCTTCTCTAGGTGTTCTTTGTATGTTTTATATTTTGGGGGCATTAGGTTCCAGTGTTAGTTACACAGCGTTGCTGCTCTGTAGGAGCTGGTGACAACTGGCCAATGTTAAAATGGGATTTGAAGGACTGAGTTTTGCCTATTTTGAAGCTGATACCTAATGAAATTTTTGTTAAATGCAAGTATTGAACATGAAATGGAGAAAATGCTGTGATACAGAGGTTGTTTCACTTTTCAGTGAACTAATTTGTTTTCCCCATGTCTTCCAAAGGCAAAAAGAAAGTTTCCCCTGATAAGATGGTAGAGATGCAAGCAAAGATTGAAGAGGAGAGAAAAGCTCTTGAAACTAAGCTTGATATGGAAGAAGAAGAAAGAAATAAAGCCAGAGCTGAACTGGAGAAGAGAGAAAAAGACTTGCTCAAAGCTCAGTGAGTACCATGCTCTGAGCACTTTGTGTGGTCGTGTGGGTTGTTCCTTCCTTAATCATACAAATATCTGGAGATGCATGGTAAGGTGGTGCCTGTAAAACTTTGTAGAAAGTAAACATCATCTCTCGCTATTGTCAAGGTGAAAGAGAAGCTTATTCTGCTTTGAGAGCGTAGAGAAAGACAAACTTTTATCCTTTTGCCACTTAATCTCCCAAGACCTATGAGGAGCAGCAGTACTGTTCTGTAACAGACTAGGTTTCCTGCAGCACAGTCACAAGCGTGTAATTTTGGGTGTAGGGGTGCTCTATTCTGAAGCCAAAAAGCTACCCTATGCAAATAGACTGCTCCAGCAGCAGCCAGCATTCCTGGTTTGCACTTTAGCTGCTCCGCCTTGGTCTCTGTTCACTCCCCTCTATTTCAGCAGCTGCCTCTGGGCATTGCTGTGCTGGCAGGGCCCTTTTGGGTAGAGTGTGCCTTGAGTAGCCTAATGATGTCACTGGGTGCTTGCAGCCCCTCACAGAGGTGACTTGAAGTGGGAGGCATTTCTCTGCTGACCTGGTCTTGCTTGAGAGAAAGTAGTGGCAGCTGGAGCTTGGGGAACTTGCTGCTTTCACTTGCACTGCCTCATCCCCACTTAAACCCTCAGAAGCAAGACAAGTTTTTCCAGCCCTGTGAGTGTTGTCTGGAATATAAAACCAAGCTGGACCTGATGCCTGTTGAGCACAGTAGGACAGGAAGTCTCACACCTACCTGTCTGTCTAGGCAAGAGCATCAGTCCCTGTTGGAGAAACTGTCTGCATTAGAGAAAAAGGTGATTGTGGGAGGAGTGGACTTGCTGGCAAAAGCAGAGGAGCAAGAGAAGCTTCTAGAAGAATCGAACATGGAACTAGAAGAACGAAGGAAGAGAGCAGAGCAGCTTCGCAAGGAGCTCGAGGAGAAGGAGGTGGGGTTATCTGCTGTGGCTGTCTGCAGACAGCAATGGGAGGACACAGCAGGAATGTTACCCAGCTGTGGCTCTGCTCTGGAAGCACTGCAGAAGCCACCCCTGCACAGGTCACTCATTGGCTGTGCAACCCCTGCAGCTTTGAGCCAGCCTGACTCAGCCAGGGCTCTGTGCTCTTGGCAAATGCTTTGTTCAAGTAGTTTTTCCTCTTGTTCATGCTGTTGCAGAGAGTTCCTGTGATTGTTAATGTGTGTGTGTCTGTGCTAAATGTTGTCCACAGCAAGAACGCTTGGATATCGAGGAGAAGTACACCAACCTCCAGGAGGAAGCACAGGGGAAAACCAAAAAGCTGAAGAAAGTTTGGACCATGCTTATGGCTGCTAAGTCAGAGGTTAGTATCTAAAGTCCTCAGCCAGTGATGCTGGGAGGCACTAGAGCTGGGAAGGGTAAGCCATCAGCTTTGTAATGCTGGAAAATGTGCTGTGTGTTTAGAAATGTCTTTCTGTGCTGTGCATTTGGCTCACTTAATTCAAAAAATACAAAGTCTGGAGACAGAGCTTTAGCATGTTGTAGCATATTGTAGAGCTTTTCTCCAGGCCAGGCTGCAAAGGGTTGTGTGTGAGACCCTGAGATGTTGAGAACTTCAAGGAAAACCACTTGTTGTTTCTGAAATAAAATGCAAGTTGTTTGCTGGCAGCCCCATGTCCTGCTTTGCTGCAGCCCAAAGCCTTCTCTGCTCTGAGCTGCCTGTCCTTTGACTGATGCCCTTGTTACCTCATCCTCAGTCACTGGATCAGTGTGTCCTTCGGCTAGTAGCTGGAGTTCCTGTTTCATTAAAAAATGCATTTGGTCTTTGGGATGACCAGAGATTTTCCTTGAAACCTTGCCAGGGATATAACTTGTCTCATGCTCTTCATCTAGTCTTAGCTGAAGCAGTTTGGATTGGCAGGAGGCCAGTTTTGGGTTTATGAAACTGAGAACTTAATGCTGAAATGTTTCACAGGGTTTATTGTTCAGAGATATTCTGGTACCAATAACCAGAGTTTGTTTATCAAAAACCTCATACAGACAAAAGACAGTTCTCTTTAGGCTGTTACCATGCCTTAAGATAAGTCTGATGCCTCTCAAATGGCTGTTTTGTTTTCAGATGGCAGATCTACAACAAGAGCATCAGAGAGAGATTGAAGGGTTGCTGGAAAACATTCGGCAGTTGAGCAGGGAGCTTCGTCTTCAGATTCTCATCATAGACAACTTCATTCCTCAGGACTACCAGGTGAAGGCAAAGCACCTGAGCCTGGGGCAGAGCTTGTGCTGTGCTAATCTCAGTTCTCTTGCAGCATATTTTCCTAAAGGCTTATAAGAATAAGAAAACCACATTCACCACATAGTTAATTGGTATCTTCACTGTGTGCCCATGCAGTGACTCTGCTCAAAATCTTTTTTTTCCCACTAGCTTAAATTTGTGCTTGCTAATGTCTGATGTTAACACAAAGATTGGATTTTTAGATCTTTGACTTTCTTTGAAAGCTCACAGTGAGCTTAAATATAATGCACACTATTTAGTGGGAAAGATAAGGGAAATTCTTTTTATAGTTTTCATTTTTTCCATATTAAAGTGTTTGCTTACTGCTGTCCTGATGATGTTGGCATAATGGAAACCCCATGCTTTAGGGGGCTCCCCAGTACATACAATTTGGGAGTGGTGTTTTTCTCTTCTGTAGTCTTCAGAGTATAAATGGGGGGTTTTTTTTGGACAGGACATAGCTGTCCTAATAGGAGCAACTTGTAAGGGGTCAAGACTGTTCTTAAGTAGTTTGTCCAGGGCTTAGGATGTGTGTTCTGGAAAGTGCATGTGGAAGGTAGATTGTGCAAGTCTAACACTTAGTGTCTGTCCTGATTTCTAGGAAATGATTGAGAACTACGTTCACTGGAACGAAGACATAGGAGAGTGGCAGCTGGTAAGAATGGCTGCCTGGCTTGTGTACAAGCTAATGAAGTACGAGCTTCTGAGGGGTTTGATTGAGCCAGGAAGAAACTGGTGAAGCTGTAGTCAGTTTTACTGTGCACAGCAGGCTTTACTAACAAACGTTTTTTTCTGCTTACAGAAATGTGTCGCATATACAGGCAATAATATGAGGAAACAGACACCTGTCCTGGATAAAAAAGAGAAAGATGTGAGTGACTAGTGAATTAATGTATTGAGGTGTACAGGCCCAAGTCCTGCCTGAGACTGTCATTCTCCATATAGAGCCAAACTGTCCAGTTTTAATTTTATTTTCTTTTGAAGAAATGAGTCTTTGTAGTGTCATGAAAGCACCATTGATCAGTGTATAAAAGGATTCTGATGATTTTGTCTTACGAGTTTTTTCTGCTATTTTTCTAGCCCTTTGAAGTGGACCTTTCCCATGTTTACTTAGCTTACACCGAAGAAAGCTTGAGGCAATCTTTGATGAAGCTGGAGAGGCCGAGGACTTCAAAAGGAAGATCCAGGCCCAAGACGGGTAGAAGGTGAAGAACTCTGGGGTATTTATATGAAGTGAGGGATTTATCCAAGGGAAGGCTGAAGTTTGTATATGCAAACCTACCACAAGTCTTGAAACATTTGCTTAATGAGAAGGCAAAGGACAAAATTGTTGCATGGCATAGTTAAGTGTTGCCAGGTGTGACAGAACCAAGTTGAGATCTCTTTACTGCACTAAATCTTGTCCAGAAAGACTTGTCTGGGGATTTTGTGATGTTTCTTTGCTGCATTCTCCACTTCCAGCTCCTTGCTTTATTTTACTGCTTTTTGGTGGTGCAGTTAACAGAGTCTGGCACATTGGCAATGCAAACACTGGTACTGATGGAGAGGAGAGGGCTGTTGGTGGAGATTTCAGCAAATGCTTTCTTGTGCTTTTTGTTTGTTTGGTTTTGCTTATGGAGAAGTCATGTTGTGTAGTTTTGACTTGAAATGTGGCTTGTCCCTGTCTTTCCTAGACAGCATAATGATGTGTGTGTGGTGTTGTTTTTCCCTTTCCTTTCTGCTCTCCAAACAGAAAACGTTCAGCCAAGCCAGGAGCTGTCATTGATTCCCTGCTGCAGTAGTGTGACCTGGTCAGAATTCCTGTAAATATCAGTGAGTGTGTAAGGTTTGGCCAGAATATGGAATTCAAGAGATGGCACAGTTTGACATGGATAAAATTTTTTATTTAAAAAAAATATTTTTCCTTGGTTGCCTGTATATTGTATGTTATATTAACATAATATTAAACTGGTATATATGATTGATGGTTGTGAAATTCCGTGTATTAAATGTATTGTGCAGGGAGATTTGTTGGCAATCCTTGTTGAAATGTATAGAAAATATATGTGGGATTGAGTGCTAGATGTGTGTTTAAGTGCTAGATGTGTAGTTCAAAACAGTTAATGAAATCCTGAAATTAAAGCTGGTAGATCTGACTTACGCCCTGCTTTGCACATAACTGGCAGCTTTCACTGTTGTCCTCTGTTGCACTGATCTGTGTTTGAATGTAGTTGCTGCAAACTTTTAAGAGCATCAAATCTTTTTGTTCAATATTCCTCACTGTGGCTGTTAAACCAATTGAGTTGTGTGTCACATGCACAGTCCTTTTCCCTTTTTGCTGTCTTGCTGTACAGAAAGTAGCTGAGTAGGAAAAACATGAAACACAAAAGTCTTGAGATTTCTAAAAAGGGACCATGCTCTGTTTAAGTGCAGCAGAAATCAAGGGTGTCTAATAGTTCTTTTATTTTTATTGGTTTGTTTGTGATCTGCTGGCGCTGTGGAAAATGAGACCTTGGATATTAATCCGAAAGAGAGCTTTTTCCCTTCTTTTAAGGCTGTGTTACTTTGGCAGCTTTTTATGCTTCAGGGCCAGAATTTTTGTGTGAATAGTTTTGTGATCTGAGCAGCTGAGATGATTTAAGGAAGATGCTGTGACACCAGGACTTGGTCGCAGCCATGGGGCTGTGAGCACTATGGCTCTGTTTCCTCATCCCTGGCTACAAGTCATGGGGCCACTGCTCTACACTGAGGATAGATTTGACTCTCCTTTAGTAAAACAGAATGAATTGCCCAATTTTTTCAGAACAATGTCCCCTGACATAGCTGGTGCTATGTTCCTGTGTATGCTGTGTGCATCTCTGGCTGTGCTCTGATGAGAAGAAAAAATTTTGGTCTCTGATAATAACCATTTATTTGTGATGGCTGCTCTTTTTATTTGATATTTATGCTGCTAATAGATACATATCACTTTAATATGTTGCTTTTGTGTCACAGAGAAAAAGCATCTCGTTCAGACTGTGTGTGTTTTATAACTCATCACATCAGCTGTGGGTATCTCAGCAGCTCCTGTGCCAGGGTGGAGGGATGGGCTGTGACCTCATCTTAGTGTTACCTGGAGGATTAAAAGCTGTGATTACTGACAGGAGAAATGGAGTTTCCTTCATTCAATTTTCCTTCTGTCACACCTTCAGTGTGACAGAAACCAAGGCAGCTCCTCGGATGTCCTGAGTCCTTGCTAGGAACCACATCTGCTTTTACCAGAATATTCCTGTGAAGTACTTAAAGAAGTTAAATACCCTTTCTTGCTGTCATGGTGGTTATCTGGAGGTACTCTGGGGTCTGTAACAGGTCTGTGACAGGATCTGTAATAGTTAAAACTGGTCTTGTAAGGACATATTTTGCTCTGAAGGATATATTCAATGCTATTCTAAACAAGTTGTAAGCTTCTTTGTGGTGTTTTTAACATTTTTTAAGTGATGTGTTTTGTTGAAGTTCTGGGAAGTTTCTTGTAAAACCAGGGAGTTTGGCTTGTAGATCTACCACATGGGCCCTCTCTATAGCCCTGCCCACCTGTAAATGTCTAATAGGCCCATAATGTGCTTTAATAAGGAAAGGATTTGGTTTATGTAGACTTTCAAAAGCTTAATACAGCCTTTCTTATTGCTGGTCAGTATGTGCTCTATAGTATTCATCAAAACTCATATTACACATATAACATACACTCTGTGTGCTCATCTTTGCATTGTGCTAACAGAAGATTCTGCTCTTTCCAGATCATTGACCTTAACAAGGAGAGTTTTGCTTAATGTTGTGTAAATTAATTATTTCATTTTTAACTTGTTCCTAATCCTTTAAGAGGAGGGGAAATGGTCCTTAGTGTCTTTCACTGACTACACTGTCTGCACATATCCAGCTTTCACCTTTCTCCACAGTTCTGCTGAGCCAGGACTGTATAGAGGGAAAGACTTCTAGTCTGTTTAATTTTTCTTTCTGTTTATTGGGTTTTTTTAAACTCTGTTTATTTCTGACTATTCCTTGTTTTAATAAAGTCAAATCATTATACTGTATATATCAATACTGTGTCCCTGGAGCATGTTCATACCCTGAAATAAAATTCTTGGTTCCTCATTCTACCCTGTGTGCATGTTTTCCAGATAACATTATACAAAGCATATCTTTTTAACTCAGTTGTCTCAGGAGCTGGGTGAGGAGGGGTGGATGAGATGCCTCTGTAGCTCTGAGCTGCACAGCACTCTGGAGAAGTTCCTGCAGGGAGTTTGGGGTGTGTTGGAGCCTTGTTGCCAGGCCCCAGGGCAGTGGGCAGCAGGACCTTGTGGAAGAGGTGGACAGGGCAGAAGAAGAGGATTCTTTGCAAGACTACAGAGAAAACCAGTGAGCTGAGGCTGCTGCTGTAGAGCTGTGCCTGAGGAGCTGCTTGAGCCCCTGTTCAAGCCCATTCTCTATTGGGCTTATCATCCTTGTTCCCATAAACTTGGAAATATCTTAAATGTTGCCAGCACGTTTAGTCCAAAAATACATTTATTTAAAGAATTACTATACATAATCTTTGAAAAATAGGGTCATAGTTTAAAAACAAAAGAGTTTTTTCACTTCTGATTCTTAAACTCTTCTTGGAGGACTTGGAGTAATTCTGTGAGGAAATTCTTCAGTGAGGTGGTGCTGCCTGCTGCCACAGGACATGGCCTCTGGAATGGGAAAAAGAGGCTGTTAAAAAGCTTGCTGGGGTGGGATTGGGTTCTGCACCTTGGGTTAGGCTGCTAACAGTGGTGGGAGAGTAAAACATAATTGGTGGCAGAGGGAGAAGCTCGAGGGCTGTGGGCAGTGCCAGGAGAACTGTGCCTCACCTTGTGCCTTGCTCTAAGCCCCCAGACCAGGCTGAGCAAGTTGTGGTAAATTCCTTCGAGGTCCCTGTGGCAGCTCTGGCCCTTCTGAGCAATTGTGGCCGCTTTGCATAGGATCTCTGTATTGTTACCTCTCTGGGAAAAGACACATGACTTTTTGAAAAACACTTTTGTGTAGTGGTGGCTTATTAGCAGCAGATTAAAACACTACAAATAATATATTTCTATTCTAAAGGATAGGTGAAAATTGTGGTTTGAGGTGCCAAAGCCTCCCTGAAGCTTCCCAGCTCCAGTCTGTGGAGACCTGGCTGTGCTCCCACCCCTTTCCTGGTAGGGAGGAATCAACCCCTGGCAGAAGCTGTGGCAGTGTGGCACAGCACCCTGTGATGGAGCATCGTGCTTCTGCTGCAGGTGGGGTTGTGGGACTCTGTGAAGCTGCTCCCTGCATGCTCCCTGGGGGTGAAGCTGGTTTGAGCAGGCAGAGGTGCTACAGGAATAACAAAAGCACCTGGGAAGAATTTGCCTCCATTAGTGGCTTTGAGAAGTCCCATAGCAGAGACACGTGGAAGATGAGGAGTTGATAAGTAAAGTGCTAGTGGCAATAAAAAACAATTTGCCTTTCTTCCCCGTGGGGATGTTCCCAGTGCTGCCTGCTCCATCTCAGCTTTCACCCAAACTATCTTCAAACAGGGCCAGTGAGCATGGGCAACTGTGAGTGTGGGGCTGTGCAGCATCTCAGGCATCTCTTCTCAGTACCAGGGCTGCTCCTGTGGCAGAAGGGGTGTGGGGGTCCTCTTAGGAGTGCTGAGCCCCAGCCCCCCAGTGAAGGCTGCTGTACCCCTCGGATGTCACTGGCTGTGGCATGAGGTGAGGGCATGGGCTTTCTGTGAAAACAGGAACTCAGGGGCTGGGGAGCTTGGCTTAGGCAGCAGTTTTCAGAGCAGAAAGAGGCCTTATTATCTGCTATTAAATCTTGTGCTAACTGCAGAGGCTTCCCCCAGATAAGGGGCTGAAGAGGAATACTGTGTACCCAGCACTCACGATGCTCTGCAATAGGTGTGGAGGGGTCTGAGCTGGTGACCACACTCCAAGGCAAAGGGAGATATTCCTCTCTCTGAAAAGCTGAAACCTATTTGCTGCCCAAGGACAGGTGCCTATCCCTGCCCTTCCTCTGGCCTCTCCCTGTCCCCAGGGTGGCCAGAAGCCACCAATGCTGCTTTGGCTGGAGGTGGAGATGGGTGTGGGAAGGTGAGGGCACCTGTGCAGGGCACCAGGTGTAGTGAGAACCAGCTAGGCAGCCCAACGTTTGTGCTGGGGGCTCACAGTGGGCTCCTTTTTCCTCCACAGCATCACACCAGGACAGGCAGGATCCCAGGCCTCCCACCTGCCTCCCACTGCTGTGTGCTCTCCTCTGGCCCCCAGCATTCTCCCAGTACCCATCAGAGCTATATGGCTGGGGTTTTTTCTTACCTTATAATCTGCAAAAATATTTGTCACATTCATGTTGTTACAGGAAACCTTTACAAAGACACAAAGGAGAGGAGCAATCAGGCTCCAGATGCCATGGATCCGTGCTGGTGTGCACACACAGACACACATCCGGCCACCCACCAGGCCCCAGCGTTGTGAACCCCGTGCTCATCACCTTCCTCTGGCTCAGCATTGGTCCCTCTGAGCCTGGTGAAACACTCTGTCCCTCCCATCAGTGGGTGAAGCACCAACCAGCCCTACCTCTACCTGCTGGAGCTGGTCCAGCAGCCTGATGCTCTCCTTCAGCATGTTGGTCCGTAGTGTGCGCATCCGTGGAGTTACCACGTCACCCAGGCAGGCTGACAGCACCAGGAAGGTGAGCAGGACCTCGACCAGGATACTCATGGTCTGCTTTGGCTGGACCCTTTCAGCTCTTAGGCTCTGGATTGTTTGGTGATCTGTAACTGTGGAGGAAGCACCTCAATTTATTACGGTAAAATTGCTGAACCAGAAGGAAAAAACTTATTTTTCCCTTATAGGCACTTTCCAAAGTTGCTCCCGATTAGGAGAGCAACAGCTCTTTTTTATGCAAGTCAAAATTTTCTTCTGATCTTGCTTTATGAAATTTCCACTGTAAGATGACAGCAGCAGGAGTCAGGTCATATACAGTATATACACTGTATATATACAGCTGCCTGGTTTGGGGATTCTCCATTTCTCCATATCTCAAGGTTTTCTCTACACCGTGAGTTGGAAGTGGTTAAACTGGTTAGCCCACTGCTCTGGCACACTCCAATAGCAACACTTTTATTTTCCTTTGAGCATCCTGCAAGTTCTTCTATCGTGTTTCATTTGAATATCTACAGATCACGTAGAGCATCCTTCATCTGCACGCTGATTTCCGTCCCTGAGTCTCAACCTGGGGAGGAACAGAAAGTCTGGCAGAGCCCTGTGGGGACAAACCTGGGCAGGAGCAGGGCATCAGCCTGAGGGTTTGCAGAGAGCTGGGAGCCCTGCTGGCCAAACATGACCCCCAGAGCAGTGTGGCATCCTGCAGGGTTGTGTGCAGGGAGATGATGTGGATAGCCCTGCTGTGTCACTGCTGGGAAACTGGAGGTTTGTGGCCCTGTTCCAGCATTTCAGGGATTTGGAGACTGCCCTGTCCATCCTGCCCTGCCTGGGGAACAGCCTGAGTTTTCAGACACTGGGCTCTGCCAGCCCCACCACCCAGTACAGCCACAGGAAATGGCACTGAGAAACGCTGAGCTGGGAAACTTTGGAGTTTTGTAATAACTAATAGGGATTTTTCTAACTCAAACAGCAACTTGCCACCAGATAAGAACTTCTAAGCACTTGATGAATCTGGGAGTAGCCAGACTGAGAGTAATTTTGTTTGTCTGGTTCCGAGATGCCCCGGATGAAGTTTGGTGAAGTCACTGACACACAAAGACCTTTGTGAGGGATTTGCCAGTGGAGAGCTGTGGTGTTTCCTACCTCTCTGTTATGGAGAACAGGTAAGGGAGCATGCTCTGACTGTGTGACTGTATCCATGGCCTCCAGGGATGGTGAGTCCTCACCAGCATGCCCAGAGCTGTCCCACTGGTCTGGGATTGGTGGTGGTGATGGTAGGATCCCTGTCTAAAAGTGATGCTGGAGAAGGTGATGGAGGCAGTAGCCCCCTCCTTGCAGACCCAGGGATTTCCCTAGTGATCATGGTGGAAAGCTCTAAAACCGGAATAAGCGAAGAGAAAATGCTCAAATCACAGAAAAAGTTAACCTTTGCTGTACTCGAGCTGAATCATGGTGGAAAACTGCATCACTGTTTGATGGTGAGAAAGTCAACAGCTGTGTTGGGTTTGCATGGCAAGGTTTTGGTAGGTGGGAGCCACAAGGCTGGGTTCTGTGAGAAACTGCTGGAAGATTTCCCAATGCCTGATGGAGCCAGCTCCAGCTGCTCCAAGAGGGACCTGCTGCTGACCAAGGCCCAGCCCATTGGCAACGATGGCAGTGCCCTGGGGAAAAACCCTGCACAACTGCAGCTGGAAGAGAAAGGAGAGAAAATCAGGAGTGAAGTTAAGCCTGGGAGGAGGGGATGGGTGGGGTTAAGGTGTTTTAGGGTTTAGTTTGTATTTCTCATTATCCTACTCTGATTGATTGACAATAAATTGAATAATTAAACTAATCTTCCCTCAGGTTAGATCTGTTTTGCCTATGACAGTAATTGCTGATTGTTTTTTCCTTGCCCTTACTCTGACTCACAAACCTTTTGTTATGTTTTCTCCCCACTGCCCAGCTGAGGTTGACAGAGGGTGCTGTGGTGGGACTCTGACATCCACTCAGGGTCAATAATCCAACACAAAAGCAAATTAACAGATTCCCGTATCCTTTCCCAAGGGTGGGATGGAGCTGATGGCAGTGTTGGCCCCATTGCTTGCTGAAGGGACAGCTACAGCCCCAGGGGGGTCCCCACTGTTTCTGGAGCCCTGGCTGTGCCTTCATCCCAGCCCCCATCAAGGGATGAACTTGTCCTGCTTCCCTACCAAAGAAAGGGGCTTGATTCAGAAATGTGTCCTCAGTTTTTCTCCCCTTGGAGCTCCCTGGGCTCTGTGGAGCATCTCCCACCCCACAAGGATCCTGCCCAAGGATTTCAAGCACCAATATGCCTGTGGCCACTGAGCCTGGGCTCTGCCAAAAGTCACAGCCACCAACTCAGCTCTCCCCTCTTTGTCCCAAACCAGAAAGATTCCAGGACAGCCTCTGGGACAGGGCCTTGAGGGTTTGCCCAGCTGTCACATCCTGCCTGTGGTGACTGGCAGCTGATGGCAGCAGGGATCATGGAACCACAGAACCACAGAACAGTTTGGAAGGGCCCCACAAAGGCCATGGAGTCCAGCTCCTGGCCCTGCACCATCCCAAAGGGTCGCACCATGTGCCCCAGGGTGTTGTCCGTGTTCTATTCTCACGGATTTCTGCTGCTGCCATGCCTGGTGCTAACAGTGCTGGGGTTTATCCAGGCCAGATCCCAAGGCTACAGCTGAGCCCCATTTCCTGCATTTAGAGCATGTATAACCATTTCCAGCAGTTATTTTGTGGGTTTATTTTCTGGTCCATAAGCCAGCCCCATCCCTTCCCTCTCCCATCAGACAAGCCTTCCCTGCCTGCAGCTCCACTTTGGCTCCTGCTGGCTCTCCCTTCAGCCCCCACTGCCCCCAGACCACAGCCTGCACCCCAAAACCCCCCTCCACCATGGCCCCATGCACAAGGCCCTCTTCCCAAACAAAGGCTCTCATCCATCCTCCTCCAGCCCTTCCTTTCACCAATTTCCTAAGCCACGAGCCAGGTGGGTTCTTTGGTGCCTTTTCCTTTCTCAAGGCCTTGCTCTCAGCAGCAGAGTGGGTACATTTACTGTACATTGCCCCAAAAATGCCTTTTCAAGGAGCATTCCTGACCAGAGACAGCTCTTCCAATGCTCCACATTAACTGCTGAAGGTGAGACAGCATAAGCTACGGACACCAAGAGCTCTTAACTCAATTATTTATTGCTTAAGCCCAGGGACACTTCAATAAAATCAGTGCATAGTTGATATGAACAAAATAATAAAATGAAGACATTCAAATACATGGTAATTTGAATATATTAACTCTCATAATAGCAATATTTTAAATAGAGAGAAGAACAATAAATTACAAATCAGCACATGTTCATTCATTGTTGTGCAAAGGCAATCAGACAGTAAAGAGTTCCCTAAAATGAGGTAGCAGTATTTTAAATATGATTGTATCCCACAGAACTACTGTGTAATTTCAAAATAAACCTTGAATACTGGCTTCTACTTTCTGTTTTGGGTCCCAAGCAAAGAAAAGCTTTTAACACCCAGGACTTTTTGGTCTGGAATCTTTAGGTTACACACTATAAAAATAAGTTATTTAAATAACATATAATAATAAATAAACTTCAGAAGTATGATGCCAGTGAGCACCCATTAGATTCAGTCATCCTACAGACTCTCCTGTCTTCAGTATTAATAACTTAAAAGCCACCTACAATAGAAGAGACACAATTGAAGTTGCAGTAACAGGTCCAGCCCTTCCAAGCCCTTTCCCCTCCCAGCTTTTGCTCTCGAGTGCTGCATTTCCCCAGCTCTGCTCCCAGAAATCGCCTCCCCCTCGGCTGCACACGGTGAACATCAGCTGCACTCAGTAACACACCGGTGAAAAATTCATCATTTCAGCCTAGATTTTGATCTCTTTAGGAAGAGAAGATGATTGTGAAGAAACCTCCCGTCACTAAGGGGAACAGGAAGCAGATAATCTGGTTTTGGTTTTGGTAGGTGCTGCAGGAGCAGATGAATGAGTTAAGAGCTCAGGCTCCTGGGCAGCTGGTCCAGGGTGCTCTGCCCTTCCCGGCTCGGCAGATCCCCGGGGAGAGAGGGGTGGTTCTCACATCCCAGCTGGATGAGCAGCAGGGAAGAGTTTAGGGCAGCCTTGCACAAACGAGACCTCTCCAGCTAAGGCTGAGGAACATCTAACACACGGCACTGGGACGGGAAATTTGGGCGGTGTCCGGTGCCTGGGGGCATTCCCGATGGCAGCGGAGCACCGCGGGTGCCCGGCGCATCCTCCGGGATGCATCCTCGGGCTGTGAGAACTGCTTGGGGCTGGGAGAGCTGGAGCAGGGCTGAGCAAGAGCACGAAACGAGGAGCAAAAAGAAAACAAAACCAAACCACTCTGCAAACCCTATTTTAGCGGTCCCCGCAGTGAGGGGCCGGGGCTCCGGTGCCCGTCTCACTGCGCGGCCGGCCAGCCCCGGCGCCGGTACAGCCCCTGGGTGAAGTTCCCCAGCGCTGGCAAGAAGTGGCGCAGGTAGATCTCGTTTTCATCGTTCAGAATGCAGCTCTGGGGAAGGAAAAGCGTAAATTCATTAGAGCCGGCAGCACCATTTAGCAGCCGGGTCGCTTGGTAGCTCGGCTGCCCAGCCCAGAGAGATGCTTTGTTTGCCTCCGTTGTCTCATAAACAACCCAGCAAATAACTCAGAGTGGTGAGGATGCTGGTCAGGAATTGTCCTTTGCTCAGAACAAGTGTCTGGCCCCTGTGTCCAGCAGTGTGACTCCCATGATCTCAGCCCTGGGGTGGCCGGGGCTGGTGGGAGCTGTCACCCTCTTCCCACAGAGGCAGTTTAACCTGCAGCTCTGGCACGTTTGCAATGCCAGCTCTGGCCCCGTTCAAGAGAACAGATTCTGGTCAGCCCTGTGGTACCCTCAGTGTGGGGGCACAGGGCAGCAGAGCACAGCACAAGGGGAGGAGCAGCACTGCCCTGATCCTGCTTACCTCCTTGCCATGCAGCCGCCTCAGGTTGGTGATGAGAGGCTCGTAGCTCTTCTTGCACCTGGTGACTTTAGTGAGGGCCAACTCTGCCTGACACAGCAGCTCCTGGTCTGGCACCATCTGGGAACATGGAGGGGAATGATCAGAACCATCCAGCTGAATGAAGTTGAAGCTGCTTATTCAGGTGTCCAGGACTGGCAGGAGGTTCCACAGGGCCTTCCTAACCTGCTTTCATGTTACAGCAGTGACCTGAGCTGCGGGAGCTGGGGGGCAGAGGGGTGGGCTGCAGGCAGGCGCTCAGGCACAGCCAGCGTGGAGCTGGACATTCACCCCAGGGACTGGCACTCAGCAGCCCCTCAGTGCCCAATAAAGCTGCCTCAGGTAGCTGTGCCTCATGGGCAGGAGGGCCCTGGCTGTGTCTGGATTTATGATAAATGCATTTTCTGCCAATCTCTGCATAGGTGTTTACCTTTTGATTCGTGAAGGCAACCTGTGCCACTCGGGTGTCGTTGCAGGGGACCTGGAGAGGCAACACAAGGGAGAGTCATGGTTATGAGACTGCCACTGTAAAACCATAATTATGAGACCATCCCCAAGGAGTCACCAGCTGTGCCCTCTCCCAGGAAGGGCCATCATGTCTCCATCCATCCCTCTCCAGCAAGCCATGGCATGGATGCACCCTTGGTGCTGCCAGCACTGAGATCTCTCTTTCAGAAAATTGTTTCCAAACAGGCTCCTGGACACAGGACCTGGCTTTTCACAGCATTTGTTTGGGAAGGCACAGGAGAATCCCTCTGTGGACACTGGGAGTAGAGCAGGGAGCCCCTGGCAGCTCACACTGCCCAGACCACCACGTCCATGTCCCCGAGCTGCCTCTGTCACCCCGACACAGAAGGTTTTCTTGCTCCTCAGCACTTTTTCTGCAAAGTACCTAACGTCAGGTGGAAAACTTTGTCTGACCCAACCCCAGGAGCTGCTTGTACCACCAAGACAAGTGCTGATGACACAAAGTCTAGGCTGAAACGGGCCAGGGTGCCCCAAGCAGTAGGTGGAATGGGGTGGATTGAGCCAGTGGGAAGGGCTCCTGCCATCCAGGAGGACACCAGTCCCTGTGATGGCAATGCCGGCACCTGGCCTTGGACACTGTAGAACATCATCATCATCATCACCACCATCATCATCAATAACGAGGTCAGAAAGCAAAGCAAAGCTGAGAGGTGTAGCAGCATTTACCTGCACTCCTGAGTTGAGCTGTTGGATCAGGTGGATGACCTCCTTCACTATCTGCTGATACTGAGGTGGATTCACGGCTCTGGAGTGGATGAGCTGGAGCATGGAGAGCAGAGTGAAAGCTGTCTTCAGCGAGGGGAGCATTCTGTCACCGCTGTCTGAGCACGTCCTGTGCTGTCTGGGCTGGATGGCCAGGGTCTCTCTACCTCTCAGCTCGAGACAGCACCGTTTTTATAGTGTGAAGAAGGCCCTGTGCCTCCATTTCCACTGCCAAATATAGGTGTCTTCCTGTACAAGAGCATGCAGTGGGAAGTGAGACACCCCAAAGAAGGGCATTACGTAATGGTGGCAAAGTCTTGTCTGTATGTTGAATAATGTTATCTATTGTTTTATATGTACATGCAGATTTTAATCACCTCACTGATCAATATGGAGATACTGGCACGAGAAGATGAGAATTTCTGTTTGATGTTCAGGGATCTGTTTACTATTGAGTGTGTTTGTAATGTGGTGCTTGTGGAAAATCATGGACAGGTGCAGGACTGAACCAAGAGCGTTGCAAGGCTTGAGTAAAGTCAAGGCATGATCTTCAAGGCAAAGAAATATCCATTGGTGCTTTTCTGGTCTCCACAATGGGAAAGACAAACAATTATGCAGAAGGATCAGCTCTAGAATGAGCATGGCTGGATGCCTGCCAGGCTCCTGCCTTGGGTGTTGGTGTCTCATGAGGGATGAGATGGCACCAGCAGGTACCTGGCCCTCTCCTCCTTCAAGGCTCCTTTCCCCAGAGGTCCCTGGGCCATGCTGGGACCTGTGCTACAGCTTGGCCACCACCAGCAGGATGGTGGATCATGGGCATTAGCAGCTCTTCAGAGAAGGGCCTATCACAGGGATGCTGTTGGAGAGGAAGACCTGAAGTGTGTGGCAGAAAATACTCATGTCCTTTGGCCATAATAGCAGTAGCCCCAGCAAGCTCCAGTTGTCAAAGACTTGAAGGAAAAGAAAACCTCAAAACTTTTATCAAGATGTTAAACCTATGCAAAATAAAAAAAAAAAAAAAAAGTGCTCTTATTTGTAAAGGAAGAAGTAGCTGGGGGTGTTTTCTGGTATGCGGGTATTTGGTTTCAACCAGGACTTACTCAGCTCTGTAGCACAAATCCCATTGTGGGAGGATGGCTCCTTAGTGCCCAGCTTGGAGTCTCACACCATCCCATGGTGTCCCACACTGTTCCATCCCATGCCATGCCACATTGTTCCTCTCACGGTATCCAAGGGGACATCAGAAAACCAACAGCAGTTCAGGGATTCAAACCACCATATCCTTGAGCAGTAGAATAGACAGAAAGCCATAATTATTTCCCACCATGGCTGGTCTTGTCAACAGAAATTTTGTGGGGAAAAAAGTTGACTTAACAAAATGACTCATTTCTTCTCCAAATTCTTAAGTTATTTTTGCTTCTTCTTCCTGCACAGGTGAAGCAGCACCTTGTGGCTCTGCTGTCACCAGCTCCCCACGGCCCCGCAGTGCTGCTGCTCCAGCTGGGGCAAACCCTGTCCAGGGAAACCCAGCTTCAGCTGGTACCTGCTTAGAGGCTTATAAACAGTCCAAATTGTTAAATGAATGTAGAAAATATGGAAACATTTAAGTTTAAACTTTTTTTTTTTTTTTTTTTTTTTTTTTTTTTTTTTTTTTTTTTTCCCAGTGAAGTCGAGGTGTCACAGAGCCTGGGGGAGCCTGAGGAAGCCTGACCTTCTTATTTTGAACAAACCCACTTCACTGCATTCCTTCTCTATGAGATGACCACTGCCTTTGGGTTGCAGTGGCAGGACTGGATTGCAGCACTCAACATTCGTTCCTGTATTAGCCAGAAAAACTTTGTTTTCCTGAAAAAACAGATGGTGATGGCTCCCAGTCATTGGATTTCCTGTGCAATTTAGAGGCTGGGTCAGAGCCAGGTGGGAGCTGGTGTATATCCAGGGCTGCACAGTGCAGAGTGTGTTATGTCCACCTGTCCCAAAGCCAGTGTCCCTGGCTCCCCTGAGCCCAGCTGCTGGAGCAGGGTGCATCATGACCCCAGGAAAGATTCTGTGGTCCCAGCACTGGGTGCAGTGTCCCAGTGGGATCACAGGGCTATGGGGGGCTGTGGGCAGTGTTCCCATGGCTTTGGATTACCCCACTCTGCAAACCATGCATTGGAGGGTGTATGCCACCTCCCCCAAAGGCAGATAAAATCATTCCTCAAACTATTGACATCACAACATGAACCTGCCGATGGGAAAAGCTGACTTGTACCACTTTGGGCTGGGGGGGTAGAAAATGATACCTGGAAAGTAGAGCCCAGTTATGAGAAACAGCTTTGAGGGGGGGCTCATGTGAGAGGGGATCAGAGCTACCAGGAGCACGGGACCTGCAGGGAACCAAAACAGCTCCTCCCAAGAGCCTTGCTCAGTCAAGCTGCCCTTCCCAAAGGGACTGGGGTGCTGGGACACCACAACCATGAGCCCAGGGCTGCTATCAGAGTGGACACAGAACCCCAGGTTCATGAGCCTAGCCTGAATTGGGTCTCCTGGTCATAGAAGAGATGGTTTTGCTTTTGCTGTTTTTTGCCATGCGTGTCCAGCTGTGGCTAGAGGCAGAATAGAGAGGGGTCCCAGAGGTCTGTGCCCACCCTGCCTTTCCACCCCATGCTCTTCATGCTTGATTTAAGCCACCTCAAGCAGATTCCAATCGATTCAGAGAAATTATCCAAGTGGTTATTTTAGGTACATCATGCTCCTCTTCCTCCCATGTGGAGGAGAGCCCAAGGCATGACGATGCACATTGGGCCAGCACTGGTTGAGCCTTTCCACAGCTGCATCTCTGATGATGACACCAGAAAACAGAGAAGTCATCTGAAGAGAACCTCAGTACAGGCAGACCCAGAAATTTTGCTTTGTTCTGTACCCAAAGCCATAGCTTTTTTCTTTATTTTATTTTATTTTTTTCTAGCAGCAAAGCCAAGGTTGAATATCACAATCACAACATACAAAGGAAGAGCAGAGGGGTTGGCTGGAGTCATGGCCACAACCAGCAAGGGATGGCATTGGTGGACATGGGTGGAATTGATGGAAATGAGTGGAAAGAAACAGGTATGACCAGTGGCAGTCAGATTTACAGGGGCTGCAGCTCCCCATGGCAGTGTCCCCTTCTCTACCCTGGCTCTGCAGGAAATGGAGGAATGCCAGCCCATGATTTTAGCTGGGCTGAATTTGTGCCTCCCCAGTTAAACAGGCAGTAACTTCACCTTGGTGCTGGGCCATCCCAGGGACAGTTGGCCAGCAGGAGGAGTGGAAATGTTTCCACCCAGCTGCTTTGGCCATCCCTGGCTCAGGATGGGCAGAAGTCCCCAGTACAGCTGGCAGGGAAGGCACCTGCTTCTCCCAGGTGCCTTTCCTTTCCCTGCAGTCCTCTCATGCTCAGCTCCCTCTCCCTGGCAGTTCGAGCAAAGGGAGGCAATTGAGTGACCTTCCCACCTTTGCTTTAGCAGCCAAATTCATCCCTGTGGCAGGTGGGGGATTTGTGCAGGGACAGGATGGGGTCATGACATTAAGAAACAATGTCAGAACTCAGGAGGTCCAGTGGATGCTTTAATCGAGGTGGTATAAATAACTTCAGTTTGTCCTTGATGGTCCAGTTTTGGATGACCCTACTAACTGTCTTCTCATTTCCAACACTATTCCAGTGTTGCCTTCTATGAAATCCTCATGGAGAAGTTATCACACATCTTCCAGGCCATTCTCTCATGTGTGCTGTTCTTTACTTAGCAGAGCAATTAAATAAAACATTTTATAAGCTGAAAAAACCCAAATGTGGGTCACGGCATAATGTATAGCATCAGCACAAGTGGTATCTCTTGAATCAGTGGTTGAGTTTCTTGGCTTTACAAACAGTGAGTTCTCCCTTGTGCAGGGCTGGCAGGGCTGGAACCTTGCTGCTTCCTTCAGCCTCTGCAGCTGGAGGGAAGGGTGCACTACAGTTCCAGCAATTTATTTTTCCTTCGTAGATCAAATCACACAAATAGGATGGAGCCAGACAAAGGAGGATTTGCAAATTGCACGGCATTCCCCAAAGGTGTAATCTTGCAGTAGGCAGAGAGTAAAGGCTGACTCCTGGTAGATTGCCCAGGGGGACAGCAAACCCTGTCATACTGAAATAGATGAGATGATACTTGGTGTGACATTTAAATGCAAAGTTGCAGGGAGACAGCAAATGATTAAGCTTTTGAAAGCATCATCTATATATATTGCTTTGGTTTGTGGTGTTTGTTTGTAGATAATCTCATCTTCTTGTGTTTTTTAATGTAATTTCTAGGGCACGTAAAAGTTCTTTGCCTAAAATGCACCGTGTAGGAGGAAGCTGCTTGGAGAAGTTGCACCTAGAAGTTGTGAGTTAAGTAAGTCAGTTTTTCATTTCAGGCAGGTCATAAAGTAGTTTTTGTTTAAAAAAAAAAAAAAATTCATCTTCTCTGAAGTTTGCAAACTCAAAACACTTCAGGGCAGGTGTTAGGCAGCAGTCTGTAAACAGGCAGCAGAGTTGCACTGCAGATGTGATACTGAAGGAAGCATCAGGAAATCAAAGTATTGGTTTTCTATTGCTGATGTAAATTCCACTTAGAAACAAAATATTTAGACAGGAGTGTCTTGGAGACCTCTGGGTTTTCTTCCTAGTGAAAGTAGTTGGCACCTTGCTGACTAACTGCAGATAAAGCAAAAATATTCATGGTACTGAAGAAATGGATGCTGGGGCACAGAGGCAGAAGGAGAGTCTCTCACCTGAGTGGTGCATGCCAAAGCCCTCCATCTCCTGTAGATCCCTGGCTTCAAAAGCATTTGCCAGGGCTGAGACTGCAGCCAGACTCCATCACTTGGAAGGGATTTGCACCCAACCAGCCCTTCCAGGGCAACAGGCACAGTAGAGGTGTTTGGTGCTCTCAGACAAGTGGCTTTGCAATTACCATCCCAGGCACCTGCCTGAATCTCAGCTCAATTCCCTACAGCAATTCTGCTGACTTGATATTTTTGTTATTTTGCAGCTGTTATTTTTGGCTCATAACCACGGTGTATCTGAGTGTGTGCATGTTCCTCTGAGCTAAGTGCATGGATTGCTGTCTGGAGGTTGGGGGCTGTGGTCTCCCTGCTGGAAATCCACCTCTACTCCCACCAAAATGGGAAGGGGACAGAGACTTTCTTCACCACTTTGCCACCTGCCCAGCGTTAGAGGAATATATCTGTGCCACGTTTGCCACAAAATGTCTCTGCTTGGTTCTGCATTTTGTGGATTATCACGTAGGGGCGAATCCCTCTCCTGGGATGTTCTGCTCCTGTGCCACCCTCCCCTGCAGCCCTCCCACGCTGGGTTGGTGGCTGTCCCTGTGTGCCAGGGCAGGAGGCCATGGCAGAGCAGGGATCCCCTTGATGTGGGGTGGGGGCAGCTGATGGTGCCTCTCTGCTGCTGCCTCCTGTGGGCACCACCACCACCAGAGCAGCTGGGCCATTTCTGCCCTCACTCTCACAAGGTGCCCAGCAACAGCAGAATATCATGGAAGTGTTTGAAGTTTCTCTTACACATAAAATTCACATAAAACCGTCTATTTTCTAGTCCACATGAAAACCGTGGGGCTGGCAGAGTCTCTTTTCCCTGTTGTTGGCTGTCAAGGAGCCTGTGGATCATTCAAATTATTCAGTGAATTTTTATACATCATTTTAATTGATTTGATATAGAAGAGGTTGGTTTCCCACTACATTTCCTGTGTTTTCCCTATCTTCTGGAAAAAAGTTTAACGTCAAAGAACATGTGAGGATGAACTTGGTAAAGACCAATGAGGCAAAAACGTGCCCAAAGTACTTCACAGAGGAACTGTGAGCCATGGCCTTAACTTGGGAAAAATAGCAGGACAGAATTTACAAAGGCTGGGGAGTCACTTCTGGTGACAGTGCAGAGCTGGAGCGTACATCATGCTAAAATACACAGGTTGTGCAGACAAATCTCAAAAGACAAGGCATTTTTTTTTCTGTTGATTGTATCTTTCAGAAAATTTCCCTTCAGGAAGTACTACTAGAGTCAGTGAAGCATCATATTTAAAACTGCAACTATAACGCAGGTTAGTAGCATTTTCCAATTTCCCTCCCCAGTTGTGTGTTCATTGCGTTTTTGGGGAATTGTTGAAAACGTAATTGCTAGGAAGTCCCATTCATTTTCTTATCTTTGAGTGGTTTCCCCATGACTGGGGTCACCCTGACACTGGTGGCTTGCAGTTTCAGAAAATTTAGGTAGAAATAACCCGTAGCTGATGATCTTGGTTTCTGCCATTACTGCCATTCACCCTGGCCAAGGCTGAGCCTTTGCCATTAAGAACTGGAGCTGGGGTATATTGGACTCTGTCCTTTTCTGTGCAGATATCCAGACTCCTCAGCAGGCAGTGTTAGAATGTGAGGGGCTCTGCACCATCTTCAGGGGCAAAGGCCTTGGTCCATCCTGCTCAGCCAGCCCCAGGCCCTGTCTACACAAGGCAGGTCTGCTTGCACCCCTCCCCTGTCAACTTGTCCTTATTGCTGCAAAATAAAGGGCACCCCAGAAGAGAAGGAATACAGCATGCAATGTTCTTAGGCTAATTTAAGCATTTGCCAAAGAGAAATGTCCTGATGTTACAGAAATTAACTTTCTTTCATGGTGGTTTAAAGATTCTTCCTCTGAACTTCTTCTTTGGTCATACACTGTTTGCTGAGGAGGGACCCACTGCTGATGGCAAGGATTTCAAGAATTGCAAGTCCTGCTCCTGCTTGTGGGCTCCTACCAAGAATTCAAAGTAACCCCGACTTACTTACAAGGAACCAGAGACCCAGAAATTCCTTCCCTCAGGGCTTGCATGGCTTTGGTTTGTGCAGCCTCAGGTTTGTGATGATCAGGCCCTTTGCATTTTGCAGCAGGCCACCCCCATGGCTTTCCACTGTCACTCCTATTGACAGGTTCCCTGAGGATGCCAAGTTGCAGGGCCCCTACCTGCTGTCACACCAAGGAAAAGAGCTTTAGGAAGAACTCAGAGCAGGGCAGGCAAAGCTCAGCATCCACACTAAATCTCTGGGACACTTATGTTCTGTTTTCCCATTTGCAGACACTGCCATGAAGAATCAGAACATGACATAACTGGCTGAGCAGAGAATTCATTCATTCATCTGGTCAGAGATGGGCCTTTGCTTTATTCTGAAGCAAAACTGACTTGGGGAAGATTCTGTCTTTGAACAGCCAGAGTTAGGTTACCTTATAGAGAAAGCAGTAAAAGTTCTCTTTGAAGCTTGGAAATTTTGAGTAGATTAGGTGGGTAGCAATGAACACACCTCCAACCCAAGTGACACCCATCAGTGCTGACCTTGCCAGAGATGGAGAGCAAGCCATAGTCCACAGGCAGAGCTGCAGCTATTCCAGAGAATCTGCAACTTGTCCCACAGGACATGCACAAAGAACATCACAACTTTATTTTCACTTTTAAAGCATAAAATACATCAAAATTTAACTGTGTGGTATTCATTTAAATTCTTTCAAATTATGGTAATTCCTAAGCCCAGACACAAAAACATGTTAGAAAGGCAAGGAGTTTAAAAGTCTCACAGTTTTAAACTGACTAAAATTGTTACAAATCTTCAATAGAATATGATACAAAGGAACTACATTTTCAGACACCTACACTGAGCTCTATCAAGTCTGGCAGTGTATAATGTACCAGGTTAGGCTGTCTATAATATATAATTACTTGGCATTCTAATGAACATTGGAACCCAGGGAGCTGACATTGCATTTCATAATCTCAGAGCACTGGTCAATGTTCTTCTTTATCCTGTAGAATGTTTCCACATACTCAGAACGGCCCAGAAGCTCAACAAAATCTTCATCGTGAGTAATCACCAGAAGCTGAAAGTTGCGTTGGTGTAAGCGGCTCTTTATTATCCTACAAAGAGGATATATGTATTTGTTATTGAGAGTGCACTTACCTAAATCCATGCTACCACTAGAGAACTTGCAAATACACGGCACAAAAATATTTCATTATTGATAATGAATGACATGAACCACTGAGTAATCTAATGCTGATTACTCACTCTTTTTATCCACGTAAGAAGCCTCCTCAAATTATGTAAGAAATACCTTTTTCTTTTCCAGATAGAGAGGGAATCTAAAACTACTCACAACAAAGACGTGCCAACTTAAATTATAATCCACTACTGCCAAATGGGTATTGAAAAACACCCATTGTTAAGCACCACAAGGAGAGCTCACTTACTCTACCAGGGCATGCGCCAGGGACTCGATGTTTTCTCGGTCAAGGTTGGTTGTAGGCTCGTCCAGGGCCAGAATGCCACAGTTGAGACAGAATGTTTCTGCTAGAGCAAGGCGAATGATGAGAGAAGCAAGCACCTGAGGGAAAGGAAAAAAATACAAAAATCTCAAGCTTCAAACTGCTTAAAGAGGATCTACACATAACACCCTGTTTTTAATGCCATTACAAACCGTCACTGAAGTTTACAGAACAATGTGCTGACAGTTCACAAAATAACAGTAACGAACTAGTTACTGAAAAACTACATTGAAACTTCTAGTTTGAATTCAAAGATTGACTCTACAAAGAAGGACTCAAAATCCAGAAGACATTGGAAGTAAGGATTCTAATCTGAGGTAAAGACACTATGACACTGCCATTCACATTACCCCTACACTCTGCTCGAGCCCACCCCACTGCAGCAGGTACAAATTTGTCTGCATATTACTAAATTTGAGTTACTGAACTCCTGACTTCTTATTAAAATGGAAGACAGTAGGATTTACCACCTTCTATGTTCGTTTTGCATCAACATGCATAATCATATTTACAAGATCTGAGCCACTAAAAACTACAGAACGCTCAATGGAAACTGTGCTGCCAAAAATATTTTCCAATTATCATGACTGCTGGCATCACATTTCATGATCAAAGAAGAATTCTCAGAATTTCAGCTAAGAAACCTGAACAAGTTTCACTCTCATTTACATAGGACTCTAACGCAACATCCTAAACTAGGAGAGGACACATTTAATAGAACACACAGCAACAACCCTCAACATGTGTGGGTGTGGTTAACTGAGATGAAGCTCTGACCACAGGTATTGTCACAGCTGGTGTGTCATCGGGCCACTTGGCCAGTGTGTGCTATTGAAGCTGAATGGGCAGACCACAGAGGTGTGAGCTGACAGCACAGGAGGAAACTCAATGCCTGGAAGTATGGCTAGGTGTGATATTGGTGACAGGAACTGAAAGGTTATAGTCAGCAGCAGGTGAAAGCAGGAGGAAGAGGGGTCCTATCAACTTAGAAGTAGACGCAGTTGCAAAAACGAGACCAAGGGTTCAGAAAGAAAAAACAGGGAGCAAATCGATGAACTTGAAGCTGAGGTAACCTCAGTGGTAACCAGGAAGAGACAAAATGGGAGGACTTGAACCTGAGGACAGAGGGAAGTCAAACCCTTCACTCCTGCAGGGCATCAGCCTAGTGCCCATCCAAAACAATGGATCCTGGCAGCCCAAAGCAGGGTTCAGATGTTGAGTCATATTTTGTGTAGCACCAACACAGAGTGAACAGAAGTTGTACACAATAATCAATAAGAGTTGGAGCTGCCTGTTCTTTGGTCACTTGAATCCTCTGCATTCAGTTGAGTCATTTTCAGAATGCCTGTTATTGTGTACTGAAGATAAAAAGCCATTACCTTTTGCCCAGCACTACATCTTCCTCGCATATCCAGTGCTGTATCTCCCTTCACCATTACTACCCTGTAATTGTAATTCCTTCTTTTATCAGTGGCTGAGACATTCTCATCTGCATCAGAGCGGATTTCTATATATTCAATATCTGAAAATGGGAAGGAGACAGTTTGTGCATTACCAAAAATCTTGAAAAATATCACAGGATAGGTATAACATGTAGTAACAATAAAAATTCCATTCAGAACTCCCACTGATAGATCCATTTTGGAAATTAACTTTTCCAAAATGGAAAGAATGAACTCATGCACTGTCTTGTGTCAAAGAAACCTAACCTTTGGAAAACACAGAAAAGTGAAAATTAACTCTATCTGTCTTGCAAGTTACTATATAATGTGCAATAAAAAGATTATAGAGGTGGAGAACATACACAGCCTTTAGAATGGAACCAGCTATTTCCCATCCTGCAAACAAACACACTTCTATATGCAGTGCTCCATATCAAATGATACATATGGGTAAAACTTAAAAATAAATTATTACATACCTTGTCCTCTATAAATATTTCGCCACAGGTCCCGAATTATTTTGTTAATTTCTTCCATTTTCATGCTATGAAATGTCATTATTGCTCTAAAAAACAGCAAAAACCCGTAAACTGTTAGAGATGTAACCCTGGACAGCTATGGACTGCTAGGGGCTTTAAGGTAGGTGGCAGATCTCTTTCCATTCCCCTAATACTTTTACTAAAAATATAAAAAATACTAGTTTATTTTGGACAGAGAAGTACCTAAAGAATATCAACATGCCATTGCATAAATAATTCTATGCTCACAAACAGTTCAGTTTGACTTTACCTGACTCTCTAAGAGATTTATGATTTATATGTGAGGTTTATTTTCAGCCTGACCCCAAGAAGATGAATCTGATGTTAAGCTTTCCAGAATGGGAGTGTTATTCTTTGGCACAGTCTGCCAACAGGGCAAATAACAGCAGGAAAAAAGAACCTTAAGTCTCCTCAGAGCAGAGAATTCCTATTGAGAATATAATTTGTAGTTACTCAAACAGGCATTATGACAAGAGTTACTTTTCTCTTCAGCAGCAAGACTAGCACAGAATATCATTAATAATTTTTAATTTAATTTCTGTGGTTAACATAGTAACATGACTTTGGTTCATTAACAGATGGAATCTTACAAAACACTCAGAAAAGGACAGGACACTGCATTTCTAACCTGGCATTTTAGAGAAAAGCTACTTTGTAATGAAAAAAAATGCTCATTCACTTTATGGCAACGTCTTCCTTCAAAAAATGTGGTGGAAATAAAATATCCTTCCGAAACAGACTTTTACATATGCCTTTTCTACCTTTGCTCTTCCACCTCTTCTGGGGAATCCTGAGGTACCAGCTTTAATAGGTTTTGTTAAGTAAAAATGAAGTGTTTTCAACTATTTACTTAACCCCAAGAATGCATTCCTCATCAATATTTATCACAAATCTCTAAATAGAGTCAATAAAGATCACCTGATAACATGGAATACCCAAAGTGTTGGTTTTCCCAGCCACAGATAGAGCTTTGGCCATTAGAGTTAGCATTTTGTCTCTCTGATTTTTCAGACGATTACCGCTAAGTGATGCTTATCTATTCTTCTTGAAATTACCAGACTGCTTTCCTGTTTAGCCATAAATAGAAACAATAGATGATTTGATACCAGAGAAAAAATTCTAAAAAGGAAATTCTTGGAGTGCATTTCCATTACAGCTGAAAGGGAAGACATATACACTCTGAACAACTTAGATCTTCACACAACAAATTTTGGTTTAGCTTACATTCTAATATTATGTTTATTTTATTTGATGTTATTATCAAACCAGCTTAGAACAGGGCTCCTCTAGAATGTCCTTTCAATTTGGAAAGTTCTCATTCATTCTGTTTCTCTTCTCAACCGTTATCCGTATCCTCAACCACATAATTACTCTTCTGTGCTCCTATTTCCAGCACTAGTAAACCCTTTTAAATAGAAGGCCAAAATTCCATACTTTATTCAAGACATGGATATATTGAGAATTCCTACAGTGGCCAAAATATTTCTCTTTTTTCGTTCCTAATATTTATCTTTCTGCCTGAAAACTGAACACATTTTCCATTTCCTGAAATGTATCCACTGATTCCAAAATCCTGTCCCACTGTCCATCAAGTTGTTCACTGCTATTCCATCATTATCACTAAACAAACAGGGGGTTTAGGGAGCCACGTGTTTTATTTTGTATATGGCTACCAATTCTGAGATGCTCTTTTTGCCCAGTCAGTCCAAGACTAGCAAACAAGCTTCCAAAGGAAACAGAAACAAGAACAAACTTGCTACACTTTCCATCAAATGCCACACATGTTTCTTATGATCTTACTTTCTTTAATACAGGCACAAAGCCACCTACACTGGAAAAGGGCAAAAAAACCCCTCTACACTGTAATATTCTTTAAAACACAATTATTTACCTGAGAAAATGCCATGGGAAACAAGAAACCTACCTGGCATATCTTATTCATGTTAAGATATGACCAGAAGATGCTAAAATATATTGCCATAGAAATGAAAGCAGAAGGGCTCAGGTTAACAATGAAGTATTTAAACACAGATTTCACCTTTTCTTATCTCTCTCCTATTGCTGTACTGCAAATATAAGTCCTAATATGTACAACCAAAACTCCAAATAAGTCTTTCAGAGAATTGGGAATACAAATCTCAGACTTATCTATGACTGTATTAAATTGCAATTATTGCCATCAATGAATTTATATATGTACATTATGGACATTAACTTACAAATTTCCTACATCATACCAATCCTGTGCAGTTTCCAGTATAGTTTCATTAATTTACTTAGGAAATTAAACCTTGCTATGTTTTCTTAATATTTAAATGCCAGAATTTATAAAGAGAAATTACATATCTCAAGGAATCATATCATTTACTCTAAGTTACCTTGGAAGCCTGAAATTGAAAGCTGCTTTTGCATCAAGGTTATCAATACTAATAAAGATGAAAACATTTAAGAATCACCTGTCTTTGACAACACTTACTTATCAAGAGCCTTGTAATAAAGGTCCAGATCTTTGTTCACCAGCTCTGTTGTCCTCATGACAATCATCATGTCCCTGTATTTTTCTTCTGCATCCTTGAACTGTGGCTCTCTGAGCTCCTTCCTAAAGCGAACAATCTCCTCCTCAAACCCACGCTGGCGGCCAAGGGCAACATGATGATTCCTTTTCAGAGATTCTATTTTCTCCTCCAAAAGTTTCTGCTCACTGTGAAGCCATAATTGATACACAAGTATTTTGTATTTAGTGTTTCGATTTTTTATTCAGGGTTTTAATTTTGAGTTTATGTTAGACAACAGCTCATTGTCTCATACCTATAAAGTCAGTTAAAATTATAGTCCTAATATTTCAATATTTATTATTTAAATAAAAATAGTTTGAAGTTTAAGAACATATTCTAATCACTATTCTGAGTGGGAGAAGAAAAGTTGTCAAGTTCAAATGCTAAAGTGCTATAAGTAGAAACAAAAAAAATTAAATTTATTGATAGATACTGAGCAAAATAAGCTGAAATATTGGGTAAGCTCTAGCACGTTAAATAAATATTTCACATGCAAGAACCAGCAAAGGGATAATCACTTTTCAAAAGTGTTTATTATCTAAGCAATTATTACTAAACTACTGAAGTAAACATAAAATTTGCTGCTGGGATCTAAGTAAGCACTGAAAACAAAAACTAAATACTCTCATCCAGAAGCATGGATTATTTAAATGTGGATTTCTCAGTAAACACCATGAAAAGGATTGGACTGGAACAGGTATGAGCAGATATCTCTATTTCTAGCCAGAAGCACTGTATAATTTCACTGAGTCATTTGCACTGTCGTCATAGGGATATGAAACAAACACAGGTGTGAAGGAGGAAGTGGTCTGTATGAATAGGCAAAGAGAGGAGCAGGACACACTAAAACACAGTGACTACAACATTCAGGTGTTCAATGAATTCTTGTGCAAAGCACACCATTCTGTTTGGAAGGTGCTTACTTTTTCATCTGGGGGACTTTAATTTCTCCCATCTCTTTCATAAGTTGTTTTATATTGTCTTCAACTTCTTTTAGCTCTTCATTCCGCTTCCTCAAAGTGAGATTATCCTCCAGCCACCTTTCCTGTATCTAGCCCCAAAGAAAGCAAGAAATTGTGTAATGTTTCACTATGTTGGTTATCAACTATTATGTACCAGTTTCTGCACAACTCTCGAACATGCTGCAAGCATAAAATAATTGATAATAACAAAAATTTTCACAGTGAGAACTTACCTTGTCTTAAAAATAGAGTAAAATGCAAATCAGCAGTATTATTTCATCTTTCAAACTAGAATTATACATAGCAGTGTTTACTGTTGCAGGTGAACACAAGAGTGATTCCTTTTGAGAATATTAATCCATGTTTAAACCAGGACAAGTAGTCCTGATTTTAACCCAGGATGAGATATAACCAAGTCCCCTATCACATTTCTACAACAGTAGACAGTAACTGAAGGGGTAGAATGGGGAAAGACATATTTCCTATAAGGAATGTAAACAGTATTTGAAACATATACACAAGAATTTAAAGTACATGATAAATCTGGAGTAGCAAGCAACTTTTGGTATCTGCAGTTTATACTTTACTTATAAAGGCAGGTATCCTCCATGTAAAGATACTCCTGAAAATGCTATCATCCCACCAGACTTAACTCTTAGAAATACCATAAGATGATAGAGATAAATAGTTTTAAAATTTGTACATACAAATCTCAAGACTATTTTCAGCCTAATGCATGCATTGCAGCTACCCAGACTAACAACTGATCAAATAAGTCAAGAGGAAGCTAATTTCACACCACTACAGACACAGGCAGACAAACCAAAACTAGGAATTATTTCAACTATGCCAAGTATACTTTAAACAATATATCCACCTTTTGAGTGTCAACATCTTGTCGGGTCATTTCCATCTCTTTACTTATTTTCTCCTTCTGTTTCTCACAGGCAGCCAAACGAGAATTTACTTCATCAAGTTCAGACTCTTTTTGCTAAAGAAATATTAAGAAAATGGTATATGATTTAAAAACAGAGTACTTTTGATGCTAACTTTTTATTGACTAGTTTTTAGATTACCTTTTTATACTCTTCTTTTCCTTGTTGAATATAGTTTTCAATTTCTTTCATGTACTTGTTTACATCTTTAACTTTCTCATTTATGGAATTCATCTGCAGAGAGAAGATTTCCAATGAAATATGGTCTTATGTCCAAGAACAGATATGCTTCATATCAAAGACACTGGATAACACAACTGCCAAAGTATATTTCCTTATTTTAACTCCCTTTAGTTTTCTAATAAGTCTTCAGCTTTTAAAATCCCAGTATTTTTTATAAGCATGAAAATGTTTCCCAAAATTAATGAGGCCCACTTAACCTGGGAAGAACCCAGTGTGTCTCTTGGCAAGGACAGGTGATGGTCATCCTTGCTGTTCCTCTTTTAGGGTCTGTTAGGAAGGGCTTTAGAATGCCATCAGCCACTAAACATTGCCAAATGTCTCAAGAAGTCTTTTTTTCAAGACTGCCAAAGGTTAATTACAATTGAGTTCATGTCCTGATTGACATGTTCATTTTCTTCCCTAAAAGCTCTATCAATCTAAAGCACCTCCTGGAGTCACTGATGTTTCCTAAAAGCAAACTCAGTACCACAGCTTCCATCCATGCCTGAAAAACAGTATCTAATTCTATGTCACTATGCTGAGAGCAAACAAACCTTCTCTTGTGTTTCTTTATTACTTGCAGTCCTTCTATTCACCAGTTCCTCCTTCTCCTGCTGCAATTTGTCTAACTTTGCATCCAAAGGAAGTACCTGTTCTTTTGCTTCCTGAAAAGTAGTTGGAAAAAGTAGTTTTTATTTTCACATTCTGGTAAAGACCAGTAATTTTTCAAGCTGTAAAAATAAGGTAATGTGGTTACTTATTTCTTTTTTGTGTGTATTAAAAAAAGGAAAAGTGAAAATATGTATTTTAAAAGTTCTGAAAATTCCCAAAGATACACAATAGCAGCACAGGACAAACACTTAAAAATCCATCCCATTTCTAGGACTAGAGACAGTACTAAGTAGGACAAAATTATTATCTTTTATTTCAAGGCCAGCAAAGCTAAGGGTTAGACAATTAAGAGTATTTCTCACCTTGATCTCTCTGCATAAGGACTGAACCTCAGTGGTTAACTCCACAGTCTGCTCCTCCAGCTGCCGCCGCCGCTGCATGCTGCTGACGATCTGCAGCTTCTCTGCTTTGAGTTCATTAACTGCACTCTTCAGCTGCTGAATCTGGCTTTGCTGGTCCTGCCTGAGTTTTTGCTTTAACTCTATTTTACCAGTAACTGCAGATGAAAACAGAATCAATCTGTTACTAAAACTGTTATTGTAATCCTTACGAAAATTCACCTCTAAATTAAGCTGGTATGACTCCAAAAACCAGTAACAATGAACCAGGAGAACACAGTTATTTGAGAACATAAAGTAAGTAAACAAAAATTTTAATGGCAAGAATTTTGGAACTTTACTTTTAAAATAAAAATGAAAAAACAGGTTTGTAGGACCTACCTGTATCCCACAAGTGTTTTTTCTCCTGTTTTTCTTGGCTTACTTGAAGCATAGTTCTACTTAAATCGACACCTAGCAGCTTAGCCTCCTGCTGAGCAATTTTTCGTTCAACATCCCTAATATCAGTCTGGAAGTATGAGGAAAAGTACCATTACTACTGTATTAGTGTATAACTCCTCTTTTTTCAGTTTATATAGCACAAAATTGAATCAGAACTCAAGGGACTCTGTGGTGCTCAAAAAACAACAACTTTTGTAAATTGAAGTTTTATTAGTGAAAGACCACCTATGTTATACTGTCTTTGGAAGTATTTTAAAATAAGGACTTCAAAGTTTTGTCATATTACTGAATAACTACATATTCAAATGCAAGTGAATATCATTATAAGTATTAAAAAAAGGTTACCAAAGCATACCTGATACCTTTCCATCAGAGTTATATCTTGTAAACACGCCTTGGCACTTTCTTCCTCAGACAAAGCTGTCTGGAGGAGTAATTCCTGTTCTTCCACCTTACCCTTCAGGCCTGTTAAATCTCTGTTTGCATTCTGGATCTTGTTCCTCAGGTCTGGAATTTCCTTATCTTGGAGTTCAACTACAGTTCGCCTTAAATAAAATACAAATCCCTAAAATTTCCCTGGTCAGAAACAGCAGCATAAATTGAAGACATCCAAGATCATAAAATCCGTGATACGATTTAGTAGTGGAAGACTAAATTTAGCTAAAATAGTATCCCCTTAACCTTACCCACATTGAACTAAGCTTATGTTACACACCCAGCTAAGGTAATACATCCCTCATTTTAGGTGAGATTATACAAACAAGCAAACAAAATCTCTTTAGGTTTTGAACTTCATTACAGCAAGTGCTCAGGAGAAGGTACAAAGCACTAAACAAGAGTGCCCTCTTGTGAAGGAAAGCTCTACCCTCACACATTCTCAAATTCTCTCAAAATATTTACCCCAACAATAACATTTTGAAATTAATTAATCAGCCCTAGAATAAAGCCTCCATGATGTCTGCATAGCTTTTTTACAATCAAACCCCAAGCATTTGAAAGAAAACAGCCTGTAACAATATGGTTTCCTAAGTACTTTACCGCAGTGGTTTAAGACTCATCATCTCATCACGTTTTTTCTCTTTTTTTTTAAGCTCAGACTCTGTTGACTTCAGTTTGTCTGGGGCAAGGCGCAGTTTAGACTGCAGATCACTAATGACATCTTGCAGTTCAGCCTCTGTCTGAAAAACTCTTTGGCAAACTGGACAACAAGACTGGTTCTCCTCTGTCAGTTGTGTAATGAACTGTGAATAGACTGCAGTGGCTCCAGCAAGCACAGCTGGGTGAAAAACAAACAGAAGACTTATGTTGAATAAACAGTGCATAATCAGCTGAATTAGTATTTCAGGGAAAAAAGTAAAGCTATACATGAACCTACCTCGCTGCTTGGAACTTTTTTCAATTTCATCTTGAAGTTTGTTCAGGTCACTGTCAAAATCTTGACTTCCACAAACATCAAAAAGTTTTGCTTCATGACAGGACAACTGGGCTTCTTTTTTTTGTAGCTCGTTACTGGCATAAGTTTTATCATATTCTACTGATGCCAGTTGCTTGCTGAAATATTAATGCAGAAACATTTTTATTATCCAAACACAAAGATTTAGACTTTTGAAGCAAAACAAAAAACCATGGAAAGATAATCTGAAATTGGAATTACAGAATTATTCACCAGTTCTTCTTTATTGATTTTCAGGCAATTTATAGCATGAACTTTTTATTCACCCAAGTGCAGCATAAGCGTTTAATTTTAAATCCCTTTTGTTTTCTAGATGATTACAGATGAGAAACTTCCTACTCTTTCTAACTAATTGTTTTACATAATCAAATGAAACCAGGAACAGGTAATCACACATGAATTTGTGATATCACACATGATATAGTCATTAACCACTCCGTGACTTACAAGAAAATCAGAAGACCAGCAATTTCCAGCCCCAGGCACATTCATTCAGGTAGAATATTAGTACCAACAATTAAGGATATTCCAGATCACTATTTTGCTATCTGCTTTTAGTGCTGCCTTTGACACACTACAAACAGTGTGATTTTATTAACTAGCACAAACTGTATCACCTCTGTATCACAGGAACTCTGCAGGATGTTTTCCTTGATTTTGCAGATACCCATATGAATCATACACTGACGAATTAAAGTAAAAAGTATTTGGAACATATAAAACTTTGCAACATTTAAATTCGTAATTACATAAAAGCATGTGGAGAAATAACCAATTAAATTAATACCTACTTAAGATTAGCAAGAGTATCCCTTGTCTGATTAATCTTTTTACTTTTGCCATGAAGCCAGTCCTCAAGTTGTTTTTTATTGGGAAAGTATCCCAGCAGTGATGTTAGTTCCTCAGAATGTCTTGACTTTACTCTTCTAATCTGATCTTCTTTCTCTGCCTGGGGAAATGAAGCATTTTAAATGAAGTTTTCCTATCTTCGGGTTTATAACCATCAATGCATTTATTAAGCTAATAGCTTCTAAGAAGTCAGACAGAAGCTCTACATCTGATTGTTGATAAACACCTAAAAATATGCAAATGGTGGAGGGACTGTATCAATTTCAAGTCCCTCTCTTATGAGAAATTGATAAAAATATTACTTTGTCTTTCTTCAGCATCTCCATTTGGGTAATTGTTGTGGTGTGTAGATTCAACTGCTCCATCTCCTGATCCAACCTCCTAAGAGCTTTGTCCAGGTTTATTTTCTCATTTTGCAGAGTCTGTACTTCCCGTTCTAGTATTTCTACATTGCTGTTCCTCTCAGCCTTCTCCAGCTCATGTTCCTATACAAAAAAAAATAAAAGCCCAGAAGACACAAATAATTACAAAAATCAGTAAAGCTCTAGCTAAAGGAAACAGAAGAAACCTCTTCAGTTGCATGGCAGCAGCATCAGCTGTTGCAGGAATGACACAAGATTTGTAAAAAATACATACAAAAGGACAAAGGCTGTGACACCGGTGTGGGGCAGGGAAAGCCCCACACAGATACTGGATGCAGTCCTGGAATGCAGTATTGCCCCAAGCTGCTCATGCTTTTACCAGAAGTTCACTCATACTTAGTTTGATTTTCTGTATTTTAGTATCTACTGTATACTAAATCTGGAATTACCCTAGTGAAAGGGCTAGAAAAAACACTGTCAAGCAGAATTCATATACTGCTAACAAACATAAAATATTTGGCTACAAAGGCATAACCAGCTGTTCGGCTGGAACATAAAATGCTTGTAACTTTACTTCATCAGATAAAACACTTATAACTAACTAGTCCATCTAACAGGAAAGTTATCTCCAAAAATGTAGGTAGTATGGAACTTTCAGTACAAAGTTTCTGGCCCAGTAATTTGAGAGTAACCAATCTCCTAACTGCCAGCTGTGCTATTACCCTGTTTACAACCACCAGGCAGAAGCAGCACATTCTCTGTGTGGACTGCACCAGAACAAGGTAGTGAACAGCCCCTGCCCCAAAGGGTGCAATATCTGAACAGATAAAGCACACAGGGTATTAAAAGAGCAGAAACACACCTGAAAGAGTAAACATCAAGGGGGGATGTTATGGATTTTGGTATTTAATGATAAATCCACAAGTTTTTACTTCAAGCTTCTATAATTTCAATTACACACTAACTTACCATCTTGCCAATCTCCTCATCCAACTCACCAATCCTGTCTGAAAACCCCTCCAACTGCTGCAATTCACATTTTACATTCTTCAGCTCTGCTTGTTTCTTATTTTGAATGTCTGATTTCAGGTCAATGGTTCTTTCTAATCCAGTTTTCTTGTCTCTTATTTCATCTATCTGTTTTTGTTTCATTGCTTCTTTCTGTGCAAATTCTCTCTGAAAGAAAATCAGCAACAGTATATTCATTATTTTTTCACAGGAAAATATTTTAAAATACTTCTTCACACTAGTGTGCCAATATTCACCACAGTAAAACATTGAAATACTAAGAAAACTACACCTTGTTCAAAATTACCTGCTGAAATGTTTTTAATAGGAAAATGCAGATGCATCACACCAGTGACAGCAACTCCATTTTGAATGTGACTTCAATAAAAAGTTGTTTATTTTTAAACCAGCTGTAATTTTTCCTCAGGTTTTTGAGCTTATCAGTGATCCACCTGCATGAGGACTGCTAGAAGAACCTCTCTGATGAACTGCCTGTTCAATAGCTTTGGTGACCTTTGATGACTCCTAATTCCAGAACTAATTTCCATGGAAAGATGCAGATGACACACAAGCAAGAATTCCAGAAAAAAACAGCTTCAGTTCCCCCCCACCAACATCTTCTCCCAGCACCATAAAGACCCATGGACCAATAAAACACCAATGGCCCATAGAAATTACACTACTCTAACAAGAAAATTCTTACCATCATATGATTTGCAGCCTCTGTATCTCTGTCCTGTCTGTCCTTCACCAACCTGCGAAAACTGGCAATGTGCCTTTCAGTGAAAGGGGCTCGCTCAAACCCATCTAATTCCAGCTGTGCTGCCAGAGACTGGATTAAAGAATCTCTGGTCACAATGTGTTCTTGGTGACGATCTGCCTGCAGCTGAAGACGACCTCCACAAAAAGAAAAAGATACATAAATGTCCAAAAATGAAGGCACAAGACAGGCTTAAGATTCAAAATCAGTTGAAAGACTTTGAAACTTTGAAGTATTTTTCAACAACACAAAAAACTATGGAATAAAAACAAGCTGTAGGTAGAAATTGCTATTTCAGGTAACTAAATTTCTATTAATTAAATGAATTAATATAATATAATATATTAATATATGTGAGCATATATTCTGTGACTCAACTACTACAGCTTTGCTGAAATTCCCATAATCCATCAAAAAAAGATACACAACTGAAAGAATATTTACCCCAAAGCCCTGTGACTTGTCCCCAGCCCCTACATGAGACATGGAGAAAGCTAAGCATTCAGCTTTCATGCTTTTTCTGTTATATGACAAGATGTACTACATGTTGTAATCATAGCTCAGAAAAAAATGCACATTAGAAACTCCAGGAGAAAAACACCAAAATGTGTCCACCAGCAAGACTCTCACACCCCACTGTGCAGCCTAACCTGAACTAATACATATTTTAGGATTTTATCCAGTTCAGATCACTTCAATTATCAGTAGTTCCATTTCAGATCTCAATTACATTAGAAAACATACAAGACTAGAAATCAAGTCTGAAATACCTTGTTCAATAAGCAGCTCTGATTTCTCACTGTTAAATCTCTGGCACTCTTTAGTGGCTCTATCTAAATCACGCTTACAGTCCAACAATCTCTTCTCCTTCTCCTTCATGATTCTCTGGTGGTTCTGGTATCTATCCCTCAGTTGTTCATCGCTTCCTTGAAAAACCTGTACAGCACATACAAATTTTTAAGTCAGTTACTGATGTTTTAAAAATCTATAGTTTTTACCACAACAGAATCAAAAGAGTAAGAGTTTACCACCTCACATGCAGAATTTCTATAATAAGACACACAGGGGAAAAATCTGCAGCAAGCAAAACTGGAAAACTGTTTTTCTCAGACTGATAAAGTAAACTAATCTGAGTTTTTTGTCACAGACGCAACCTTTTCCATCTTCTGTTTCAAATCTTGATTATCTTTTTCCATCTGCCGCTTCCTGCTCTCAAGGGCCTTCACATCATTGTCCAACCTCATTACTTTTGTGAGATTCTGTTCAACTACTGCCAGAGAGCTCTGCAAAAGAATGTGGTAAGTAAAATATCTCATCAGTCCATGAACCCCAAAATCAATTATTTGAAGTGCAAAACCTCCAGTTAATTAAATATATTTTTAAAATAGGGAAGGTTAAGTTTTAGTTTGGTTTTTGTTTTAGTTATAGCTTAAAATGGTTTTGGATATCAGTTAAATTTGAGAGATTTTAAATTGACAAAAACCCAGTGCTGCTAAAAGAATTCTGTTCTTAACCCTTCAATGACTTTTTACAGATTAAAGCAGCATCTGCCAGGTGAGTTGAAGTATGCTTGATTCTGCTGCAGGGCAAAGGACTAGATACAAAAGTACAAGATTTTAACCAAGAAGTTCATCCACCTTTTACTTTTTATTGCTTTGTATTAAAGTACTAACATAATACTCATTGAAATTACCTTTAGAGGCTCAAGCTGGTTCTCAATTGATATTACATTCTCCTTAGAAGCAGCCAGTTGAGCTTCTCTGTTGCTGAGATGATCCTGGATTTCCTGTGCTTTCTCTTTATTCTGTTTTAGATATTTCAGTTCTGTCTGGCACTCTTTTACTTTCAAGCTTTGTTTCAGTCGTACCTGACGCAGAGCTTCAAGTGCTTTGATATACCTTTAAAAAAATAAAATTTCAGCTGCTTTGGCAATACAGCAATACTCACGTATGAAACAGTATCTTAGACATTTTTATTAACACTTATGTTATGAGAAGACATTTTTTACTTAGTTTTTATTTAATTAAAGTAAGGGGAAAAACCTTGTTGCTGAAAAGATCTCATCAAATTTTTGTTTCAGGGCCTTCCCTTCACTTAATGGCCAGTTGGATTCTTCTTGGTGACAGAAAATGACATTGTTAAGCACAGATTTGGAAACACCAAGGGCGCTGATCATCTCCCGATCTATTTCAGCACACTTGGAACTCAGACTGACCTTCTCGCCATGCCTGTGGAGATAAAGAAAAACCCCAAAGAAGTTACTGGCAAATTCTTCAAAAAGCGAATTGCATTTTAACAGTATAACCAAAAATTTAACAAGTAACAAATTTTAAGCACAAAATTACCATGCTCAACAGAGGCATTTAACACCGCCAATTTTTGAAGCCAGTTTCACAGATTAGAACTTGAGGAACCACCAGAGGGGGTAGGAGAGCTCTTGAGTTAAAGGAATATACTGAAACAATGGGGATGAGAGTTAAACACGGGCCAAAAACTATCTGAAACTGAAAATGGTACTAAAGAAAGTGAAGCCTACAAACTGCACACAATGATACTTTCAAACTGTATCCTACAATCACGGAATCATGGAGTGATTTGGGTTGGAAACGTCCATACTGCCCACCTCATTCCCTCTGCCATGAGCAGGGATGCTACACACAGGACCAGGCTGCTCCAAGCCCCATCCACCCTGGCCTTGAACACTTCCAGAAATGGGGCAGCCAGAGCTTCTCTGCACAACCTGTGCCAGTGCCTCACTACCCTTATTACTAATAAAGTTTTCAAATAAATGCAAGTCAACAGATATGAGTAATTTCTTAACACCACGGCTATCAGATGTGAGATTTTTTAATCACGTAACAGATAAAGTAATGAAACTACACATCTTTATAATCTAAAAGCACTAGTAGCTATGTCGAGGAATACATTATGTAATTTTCTCTTATCTAATGCATAAAAATATACCAAATCCAAACCTATCTTCACACCAAAGTAAGAAGAAACACTTGATAACTTACCTTGTTCTAGTAATGACAGATTCCAGTGTTTTAAATTCTGGATTCTTGCCTTTCTGGGTACAGACCATGGAGCGCTGGACAGCCAGGGGCTCCCCATTAACATCTCGAAACTGTAACCGAATCTGAGCTCGAACATCGGTTTCATTGGCAACCTTTGGTAGGGAAAAAAAAAAACAAAACAGAACGAGGGAAACTCTTCTTAAAGTCCAAAGGAACGTGTGCCGCTCCAGCTGTGGGGTATGTTCTAACCACCCCCAGCTCTCTGCTTTTCCTCATTTCAGCTCAAGGCTAGCTATGACTTGAGCATCCCTATTTTATTCACAACCTGAATGCAGTGGACGATTTTACTTAGGAGTTCACACACACATTACATCTAGTCACTATGACTTACCTTTGGATCATGAACAAATGTTTTTCCTTTGGTGCCAGGAGGAAAATCACCAGTGCATATGTATTTAAGACATTCAATGATAGTCTAAGAAAACAGAAGTAAGTACATAGTCATAAAGACACATTTAAAGTAATCAAGATGGACTACAGGCAAATCCACAGTTACAGCCCAAACATTTACAAATGTGTTAGATATGTAAAGAGAGAGAAATAGCATTTTACTTTTTGAGTACCATGAAAATACGATACTTTGCAAAAGCAATTTTAATCAGGATCTGGATCAACTTCCTATTAAAAAATATCAACCAGTGCTCTGCAAATTCCAGGCATGAAAGCAGATTTCTAATAAGACTAAACAAAACAATATTTATACCAAACACCATGACTTCTGCAATATTATTAATACCTTTCTGTAAAAATTATTATTCATATGTTAAGGCCTTCCAGACCTATTTATAGCTCAAATCTGAACATAAAGTGAGCCTTACCGTTTTTCCTGCACCATTTGGTCCCACCAAAATAGTTAATGGATTAAAGAAAGTGATAACTTGTTTGTCTTTATCTTCTACCCCAAAACTCCTCACTCCGAGTACACTCATTTTTTCAATCTTCGACATTTTTGCTGAATAATTTGTTCCAAAGTCAGAGGTGTAAACACTGTAAATCCTGTAAAACAGAGCTTTGTGAAAAATCCAGTAGACAGAATTCACAATGGATTACTGAAACCTGAGTAAACACCTATACAAGCACAACATATGACGAATATATTTAAAAACACAGCTAAGGTTCTTCAGTTACTGCTCAAGGTACAAAACATAAGAAGATAAAACCTTATTTGTATCAAACTGAGAAATGAACCAACTCCAAGCTAGGTGCCATACTATGTGTCATGAAATCAAACACAGTGCCCCCAAATAACCCTTTATTCCACTTCACAAACACTATGCACGTGCCTTCGGAATGTCCCAACACAAGAGAAGCCTCAATATGTTTTTTCCTTTGATAACCCACTGCTGTACTGCAACATCCAACACCGTGCAAGCTTTGCCAATGCCTGTTTCTCACAGGCATATCCAGCACAACCTTGTCCTAATTCTTGCTGTGAAGAGGAAGATTCGAGCCTTCCAACGCCATGGGGCGGGCAGGGACCCTTGGGCTGTGCACGGGTGGGAGATGCCCCGGGCACTGGAGGGGGCTGAGGGCAGCAACTCCGCCCCCAAGGCCCGTCACCGACTCACTGCAAACACGCTATGTGGTGTGTGCATGGCTGCGCACTCCGGGGCTGTTCCACGGGGCCCACGGCCTGGGCTCGGCCCTCACGCGGCTCCTCCGGGGGTGCCCAGCGGGGCTCGGCCCGGGAACGGGCATTTCCTCTGCTGAGGCAGAGGCGGCAGTGGGGCTTTCCCGCCCTGCGCCGGGGGCGGACGTTTTCCAGAGAGACGCCCTGCGGAGACCCTTTCCCTACCCGCCGCCCGAGCGTAGCCGAGGCGAGCCCACAGCGGTATCGCGCCCCCGGCCCGGCCGCCCCCTTTTCCCCTCCATCCCTGCGGTCACCTCCACTCGCCGCCGCAGCCCCTCCGCCCCGGCAGCCCCCGCGCCGGCTCCGGCCCCGCTTTGGCCCCGCCCCGCCCCGGTCCTGGCCCCGCCCCGTCTCGGCCCCTCCCTCGGCTCCGCCCCGGCCATGGCGGCCCCGCCCGCCGCGCGGACGGCAGCCTGCGGCTCGCGCAGCCCACCTGAGGGCTCCTGAGGGAGCCGGTGGCGTTTTTAGGCGATTCAAATCACAGAATCACAGATTAAGCTGAGTTGGAAGGGGTCCACAAGGGTCATCGAGTCCACCTCCTGGCCCAGCGCAGCACCATTCCTAGCAGTCACACCATCGACCCCAGAGCCTTGTCCAAGTGCCTCTTCAGCACTCTCAGGATTGATGCTGTGACCACTTCCCCGGGGAGCCTGTTCAGTGCCCAGACACCCTCTGGGAGAAAGGTCTTTTCCTGAAACCCAACCTAAACCCCCCCCGACACAACTTCAGGCCATTCCCTCAAGTCCTATCGCTGGTCACCACAGAGAAGAGATCGGTATCTGCCGTGTACCCTGCTGCGAGATCTCCCCTCAGTCTCCTCCAGACTGAACAGACCCAGTACCCTCAGCCGCTCCTCGTGCGGCTTCTTCTCCAGACCCTTCCCCATCCTCATTGTCCCCCTTTGGACCCTGTCTAATAGCTTTAATGTCTGTCTTATATTGTCCTGATGGGGCACCACACAGCCACTGGCTCCTCTCCCCCAACCTCGGTGGAATGAGGAGAAGAATCAACTCTAAAACTTGCAGGTTAAGATAACAGCAGTTTAACAATAGAAAACAAAGTAAAATACCATAATAATGGTAAACAATAATAATGAAAATAAATAGAGAAAAAACTTCTAAATAACCGATGCCAAATAAAATTGCTCACAGCCTGCTGAACAATGCCAGACGTTTTCCAGGTAATTCCCCGAATTTATCTACTGGGCATAACTTTTCATGGTGTGGAATATCCCTTTGATCAGTTTGGGTCACCTGTCCTGTTCCTTCGCTGTTTCTTTTCTGTACCTTCTCACTGGCAGACCATGAGACACCAAATAAAAAATTTAAAAAAAAACCCCAAACCTTGACTTAGGATACAAATCAGAAAAAAACCCAAAACATCAGTATACTATCAACATTATTCTCATTCCGAATCCAAAACACAACACTGTACCAAATACTGTGAAGGAATTAACTCCACCTCAGCTGAAACCAAGACAGGCAGTATTCGGGACTGCAGGAAAGTCCCAAATGATCAGGGGTAGGAAAGGGGATCACTCTCTTTAGCCGGTCAAGTTCATTTCTCTCTAGGGCCGACAAAGCTCCTTGCTCCTTTGTACCAGTCTTCCTCCACATCTTCTTCCTCTTTGCTCCCTATCCCCTATTCATCATCCTGTTAGAAAAAAGTCCAAGCCAGAGGACTGCCCCTTCCTCCTGCTTCTCTGGGGTTTTGTTATCCTCCTCCTGAGGACCAGAAGTCCCTCCAGAACTAAACATAGGGTCAGGCTGCACGTGCCATGCACACCCTTACCCTGACCCAGCAGCCGCTGGCCAGCTGGGAGCCATCTCAGTTTCACTGTATGAGCCAACAGCATCGGGAATCTAATTTATCTACACTTTCAGCCAGCTCCAAAATTGTTTAATAACTTGCCAGCATATTTTAGCATTTACTGTATTTTCTCCATGAAGGGAAACAGCACAAATAGCTCTTGTGTCAGATCAAGTTCATGGTTAGGTAACAGAGGCAGACTTTGGAAAACAGCCCCTTGTTCTCAATCCCAGCATCATCTGTAATCAAAATGAGTAACAGACATGGCAGGTAAAATAAATCTGGACCTTATCAGAAGCTGGTAGCCAGCAGGTGGTTTTGGGGCCAACAATTCAGGCTTCCACTACAGTTGTACTCTGGTGATAATTCTGCCTTTTATGAGTGCAAAAACAGTTCACAAAACATAAGCTAGGGCTACTTCAGATTTTGAGACAAGAAGAAATTAGCGACCATATTGGCGAAGGGCCTATAAAAAATATTGCCAAAGTTCACAACCATCTTTGAGAAGCCAGTACACTTCCTCTGGAGAGGAGATACCAGATTATACTCCATTTGTGTATCTCCTGGTGCCCTGTAACTGCCTCGGTATGACTCAGTTATTCAGCAGCACAATGCTTTCTTTATAGCAACACTTTTCCACATTGCTTTTAGATGATTCACAGATCACACCCTGATTCTGTAGCCAGTCTCTCTTCTGGAATATTCTGCGAAAGTTGATGATTAGGATACAGTTTTCGGCACTGTTTCTGGTAGAGTTTTCTGTTTCACGCACACTATTTTCCCATCAATATGAAATCTATTCTTTAAATAATGTTTGTGTTTGCTGCTGTGGGATGGTTTAGTGGGAATTATTTTTTCACTTGATTGTTCTCCTTTGACCAGGACAGTTATCAGCTTTGCAGAGTCTATAAATCTATGAGTATGATCGTGAACATGAAAGGCTGAGGAGCAGAAGGGACAACATATTTCCTGCAGTGTTTATTATCATGTCATCCCTTCTAGAAATCTGTCAATCTGTTTGGAACTTAGGTAGAAGAACAAAAGCAGTTACATACTTTTATCCTTCCGGTCTAAACTACTGTAAGAGCAGCCAAATGCTGATTTATGTGGGGGAATGGAAGTATATATTGTATTATTTCTACATGCTCTTCTAAGAGCCCACCATTTTCATCTGGGGTCCTCTTGTGTTTCTTTGGCTGCAGCGTGACAACAGAATGTTTCATAAATTTAGTGTTAAAAGCTTCATCAGGAGATTTTCCAGTTAGGATTAAAAGAAGATCCTTTCAAGATGGCTTTTTAAACTCATAGTTATGCTTTTTTTGTGGAATTTTAGGACAAAAATTTTAAAACAGAATTTTAAAACTTAGTTAAGCAGTATTTTCAACAAAACTTAAACAGATTTGCTCATGAAATTATGTGTTGAAAAACTGATAATTCGATGTTCACAAACTCTTTTCTCTTTCTGGGCCTCTCCAGCAAGTAGCTATGGAAAACCAGATGACTCTTCTCACATCATTAAATGATTTTTCCAATCAATTTTTGCTGTAAAATTGTAACCTTTTAATGAGTGAGTGTTACCCTCTCATAAGCCCTTGCCAGTGATCTGAAAGTAGGTTTCAGCCATTTTTAAGCACTTTGGGGTTTTTTTCAGTAGATAGAATATTTCCATTTACGTTAAGGAACATGGTTTTCACCTGATGCCAGGACAGCTAATTCCAGCCATTAATACCTTCCATGCTTTCACTGCTGGGCTGTCAATTAAATCCATGCCTTTTCCAGCCATGTGTTTTATGCTGAATTTCCCCAAACAGTGAGGGTGAGTGAGGAAGGGTAAACAATCCAAACTGGTTAAGTAGCATTAGGGTCTGTGTACATCTAAGAAGTTACTGGTATTTTTTACTCAGCCTTGAACGGCAGTTCATCTTAGAAAACCCCACTGATCAAAGGACGGCATGTTACTGAGTGGGATGTAAAAACTACATAGCTTTTCAGATCTCCATCTCTGTGTTTATGTGGTGCAAAATTAAGAATAGAACCACATAAAGATCTGTGTTACAGAAGGAATGCTCCTATTTCCTGTGATGAGTTTTGATATCATTTAAGAAAATCTCTTATCCACAAAGGTATTTTCCCCTTACTTGATGTCAGAAGGAAGGAAACCCCCAAACGGTCCCCAGTGAGGCATCCCACAGTGCCGATGATAACTCACACTATGGTCTTGTGCCTTTTCCTATATGAGAAAACTTTCCCTTTCATCTAATATTCAAGGTATATATAGGCAGCGTATGGTGCATAAATCAAACACAGCTTTCCTTGAACCCAAAATGCTGCTGCTCTATATCTTCTTGGTGAGTTGCTGCTTACCTGGCTCAATGGGAGGTGCAGTAGAAGAATTTCGAGAACGTCTTGAACATCTAGTGGCTGTAGCAAACAAAGAGGTGGGTTGTTATTTCTTTTTCTTCATTTCCTACGGTTCTTTTGATGGAAATGTAAAATGAAGTCTGGATTAGTTTCAGCTCTAGTTTGTATGTCCTATGTTTTATTTGTTAAAGTTGAGATGCTCGAGGCACTGCATGTCAAGCTTCCCTCAGAAGCTGGTGCTGTAACTGTTTCCCCAAAGGAAGTTCAGAAATAGAAAACCTGATGAAGATGATATGTAGTTTGAGATGTTTAACAATGTGGCAGTCACTTAGAGGAGAAATACCTTCTAACAGTATATTCTTTTTTAAAATTTTAGATGTTTTTTCCAGTACCCAAGGGGAGATTTCAGGTAAGACTTTCAAACTTCTTTATTCTGCTGTTGGTAATTATTTGAAAAATTATGATGCTTTGTAGCTAATCTTGAGGGAAAGAGAGTTAGACTACAAAAAAGGACCAAATTCCACTAAAAGGGAATACATATGCTGATTTTTCATGAGCAGTTCTGTCAAATTCAGCGAAACTACAGAAATAACCAGTTCTGTGACTGTGGTCTCTGAGATTTGGTTGTACTCCTGCTGAAGGCAATCTCAGGAATTCTTGCAGAGAGATTACTTCTGAGGCTCTTCTCAACATTACTGCCTGAGGTGCAGAACCTGAACATCACCTGCTGTCATTTAGAACCAAAGGTGGGTGAATAGGGTTAGTACTTGAAGCACTAAAATGTTTTTACCTCTTGGCAAACAAAAAAGTTGAGTGTTATAAAGCACCACAAAGTTTGTGTCTGAAGGAAGCAATTTTTTGGCACAAGAAGTTATTGCCCACAACCTTGTTGATCAGTGGTTTCAGTTTGTGGTCTGCAGATTTCTCAAGTTCTGTGAACTGAAAAAAGGTTAATGAAAAATAATTAAGAACAGACAGCCTGTTGTTTTAGAGGAAAAAATGTTTAGGGCTTGCTGCTTTAAAGAAGGCTAAGATACAGACAGAGGGGTACAGCGCTTCTCTCCTGTGTGGGAGATACAGCTGGGAGAGGGAATTGGCAAATCTAACATCCTACTCAGTGTGGTTTTGATAAATCTGCAGTCCCAGTGGATTTTAGTCTCCCTTTACAATTCTTTTCTCTATTTTCCTTTATAACAATTTTTAAATGCGTTTCTTTTCTCTCTTGCTGTAGATTTTTTATCAAACCCCAGAAAACATAAGGAAGTACCTCTTTCTCTATTTATACAGAATTTCTGTTTCTGCTATGTATGCAAACAGTTATTGAATTTAGTGAAAGATAAAAGTTAACTCATTTGGCAGAATATAATTTTGCTCTAATTTGATTTTTTTTTTATTTTAGTGCAGTCATGTTCCCTGTCAACTTGAAAAAACCATAGAAGGACTGAAAGTTTCCTTTACGAGTGATCCAGCAAGAAAAAATATTACTCTGATGGAGAAAAACATGGATCACATAACATCAACTTTAAAGAAAACACATACAGTAAGTTTCTCATTAATTATTTATAGTCATAGAATCATGGAATGGTTTGGGTTGGAAGTAACCTTAAAGCTCATCTAGTTCCAACTCCCCTGGCTGAATTAGGGACACCCTAGGTAAAAATAGGAAATTATGTGAATGTACCACTCACTTGTTTTCAAAACATGAAATCAATCATCTCAGCATCCTGGCTGACTAAAGTCAACAGCAAAATTTTGATGCCATCTCATTAGTGTTGCAGTGTTGAGCATTACAACTTTACAACTGCTGCTCAGCAGTGGTTTTACAGGAACTACCAAAATTCATAGAATCTGGATGGAAGTTAGAGCTTCCTAAAAGATGCATCACCTGTAGACAAATCCTGGGACTTGTCATTAGCCAGGACACCAGCAAGAAAAGGCCCTAAGCCAAATCTCAGAAAGCAAAGTCAGCCAGGATGTATTCCTGATACTCAAATGTCTTCTCTCTGTTCATGTAGATCTGTCTTTCTTCTGATTAAACATCCCCTTGAGCAACCACCAACACCTTCCCAGCAATATGTTCTTATTTCCTCCATTATTTTGACTATAACCTTTTCCTGTTTTTTGCTATTATCATTATTGTAGCAACCCAAGACCACCATATCCTGTCAGATGCAAAACCTGTCCCCACAGACAGCCCTGAAAAACTTCTTGAGATACTTCCAGAAGGTGAACGAGAACTGCTGGGAGTAGTGATGACAGCGTTGGCACCCCAAATACTTGGAGACTACTCTTACCCAACACTAGAGCTGGTTCTGATGGAAGACAGAGCACCACAAAGAGACACCACAACATTAACATGAATGTTTCATATATGAATTATCAGATATTTATGTCTTATTGCAATTATTAATGTATTTATTTTATTTATAGAGAGCTTTTATATTTTTACCATAATGTTCAAAGTGATCATGAATAAAAGAACTTAAAATATTATATATAAAATAATAATATGTAAATATAGTAATATAATATAGTAATATTGTATATGATAATATTATATTGTGGAGGTTGTCCACTATAATAACTAGAGTATAAGTCAAGGCTATATGAGTGAAATCAAAAAATATACAGATTAAGAGTCAGATCCATTGATGTGCTCTTCTGCCAGCACTTACAAAATTGTCAAATATTTATCATCTGAAGGCAGGAATAAAAAGGAGAGAAAGCTGTCTTTTAAATATATGCATAATTAAGTTTGAGAGCAATGTGCTTCCCTGTAATTCTACAACACAATTGCAGTGTGGTAGATGTGCATGATACACATTCTGTATTTAATTAATATATTTAGTGTGTGAGCAGATCATATTTATTTTAATACTACTCCAAATATGTTTTCAACCAGGTATCTTCAAATTTTCTAGTAGAGTCAGGAAGTAGTGTTGTTGGCTCAGTGACAAGCCAAAACAAAACCCCGAGCAGGTCTCTGGGTTATTGCCATAGACATATAGTGATAATTACCAAACAGATACAGTGGTGGTAGCAAAGGTTGTCTAATTTAGGCTGGATTGGTTTGTTCGGTTTTTCTTCTCAGGACTGCCTAAAGCTGTATTTTTTATGAAGTGAAGAATGTGATTACAAGTCACTTTTCCTAAATAAAAATATGACATTTTTCTAAAACCTGAAGTGTCAAAGGAAAACAACACTTTTTCTAGTGTGTGGAAGTATTCCCTGAATTCCAAGTGAAATGCAGTTATTTCAGTTGGGTGGCTTTTGGGGCATGAAGCAGTTTGAAGACCTGCCCAGCTAGACATTGTGTAACTTTGAAGTGAAAAATACTTGGCATAGGTGTATTTTTGGGAAGTTGTAGCTCATCTCTACTAAAATAAATCATAGGATTAAGTAATTGAGCATAGTTACGTCCAAGGAACCATCCAGTTATGATTGTAGCAGACAGACAAGATTTTACAAGAAATGAAAGGGTGCTCATCAAAGTGATTCCCATCTTGGTGACTTGAGAAAAGGGAGGATGAATCCAGACATTGGTATTAGCAGTGTAACAGTGACAAATCCAGTCAGTGTTGAAACTAATAAATCTTCTCCAGAGCAAAAAAAGAGAGCGGTAAAGAGGAAACCTGGAGATCGCCATCCTACAAGACCATGCCCACGCCGTTAGTCACTGCTGGAAGTTTAGCAAGAGCAGACAAGAGCAAAACAATGAGCTTTGAATGAGCAAACATGAGAGGGAAACTTCTCTAAACAAGGCCCTTCTGACACAGCTCTCAAGGAATCAAAAATGCATCCAGAGAAACACAGAAAGCCGGGAAATCTGTCTCACACGGAGGAGATATTTGAGTACTTCAACATCAGCTCCCACAAGTAACTGTAAATGATGTACAGCTGCTAAAATTGAGGCGAGGCTGGGAAACATCACTTTTTTCTAGTGTTTTATGTTTCACTCCAGCTTTCTGCATTAAACTCAAAAGTAGGAGCAAAGGCAGCATTTTACCACAAAGTTTGCAGAAGCTCTATAATCTTAATTAAAACAAACCCCTTTCAACCAACCATTGCTGAGCGATTGTAATATTAACGTAAGTCATGCTAAGAACTCATCTTTCCTTCCAAAACATGCTAAAACCTGCTAAAAGTGGGAGCTATAATGTGCTGTACCTGCATTGGGGACAATACTGCTCACCCAGACCAAGCTAAACCTCACAAGACAAGCACAGAGAAATGCTACTAAGTGCTTCAATGACCAGACTGGAGTTTAATTAGCTAATTAAGCAGAAGACATCTCTAATTACAATTATGCAACTTTGCATAAGCTCAGCTCATACTTTAAAGTGTATTCTTTCGCTAATCTGTCTCATTAGCTTGCGGAGGGTCCATCCACACAGCAAAAATCTCTTTTCTTTCCATTTTGTTCTTCTGGAAGTGTTTTACTTCTTGCATTAGCACAGGTTAACAGAGTTTGGAGCATGTGTAATTGTTGTTTTATGTTCTGTGCTCTTCAGGTATAGCACTGCCAGGATTATAAAACAATTTAGAATCCTTGGGTGCATTCTAAAATAGCCTGAGTGGCAGAAATGGATTTTTAGTGTGCTGCCAACATGTATTATCCATTTACCATGCTGTCAGCCTATTGAAAAGTCATTTCAAAAGAGAAAAGAAAGGTGGTCTTTCAAACCAGAGTCATCCAGGCACATAAAAAAGGCTTTTAGGAGCCCTGGCAGGAAAAGGATGCACATGTAAGGGCAGAGAAAATTGCAAGATTGGCCATACAAACTTCAAAATTCACATGAAATACACACAGTGCTATTTACCCTGTGAGTGAAGAGGGAAAGCCTTTTAAGACTTTCATTTTCAGCATGTATAAGCACAAAAGCCACCCAAACTAGGCAGAGTCTGCTCTCGGGAGGGTCTCACAGAGAGCAGAGGGCGCCTGGCACTGAGGCAGCTCCTGCTGCAGGGTGTGATGCTGGGGGAAGTGAAACCCAGTGTGGCGCTGCCACCACAAAAATCAGAAAACAAAGAAACAAAACAGTTAAGGACAAATATACTGAGTGGTTTAGGCAGAAAAAAAAATCATAATCACAGGTTTCTGAGCTCCTACAACTTTTGTTTTGGTAAGGGAAGCCAAAGGATTTTAGAAAACAGAAGAGATGCTAAAGCTGCCAGAAGGAAGTCCTGAGATCTGAAGCAATAAGCATCCACCACTGTTCTTCTGCCTTGGCACTTCAAGAAGATACATGACAATGGATTAGGGGTTTTTTTAATATTTCACTATTCTGGCTAGCATTCCACTGGCATTTCTCATCGTGCTTAAAAGCTTTCTAATACAAAAAACTGCTGGACCAGCCAGCAGTTGTGCCTTTGCTCCAGCCCAGGACAGAGAGCAAGCAGCAGATGACACTCACATTTTGTCTGAGTATTGAGCAACAATTCTCTCCCTTGTCTTTTTTCTTCTGCATTTATTTTTGCTGTAGGAAGCACCCCATTTTGTGCAACAGCTCAGTCAAGCTGGTCTTAGAATAGGATCTGACAGGTCCCCACTGACAGCAGTGTCCAGTGCTAAAAGGGAGCTGTGAAAAAGCTGGCCAGATGTTGCACATATTGTTTCCAGAAAGCAGTCACTCCCACGATTGTCACAGAACTGTAAATAAAATTCTTCCCAATGGTTTATTTCTCAGGAAAAGGTTTTGTTTCATGTAATTTAGGCCAAAACCAGTCTTCACTAAATTTCACAATTTTCCTGGCTTGTAACTGGCCTTGATGGAATCACCAGGGTAGTTTTGGGACAGAGAAGCTCCAAGTGCAGCACTATGGATTAGCACTACTTTGGGATGCAAGAACGAAGTCCTGGCACTTATCTTTGCTGTTCATTGTAGGAAGGAGGAATTCTGCTCACTGCCAGAGCATCCAGGCATGCACGTGTACCTCACTGTATCAGCCACCCTCACAAGGGGCACGTACTGCTGGAAAGCAGCAAAAAGCTAAAGAATCCTTCGTTAAGTGTGGTGAATATGACACCCTCCTAGGGACCTGCTTTTTGCATTCACCTGAGTTCTCTCCATTACTGTCTGTTACAAGTGAGAGTATCACTAAAGGTTAAAACAGGTTCTACAACCCCAGGGGACTGGATGAGTTTGAGGATCAGAAAATTTGTCAGGATAAGAGAAAAATCCATTTCAAACGGTTTGCTTTAAGCTAAGTTCCCAGAACAAAATATTGAAACATAATCATGTGAGAAAGCATTCCAGAGCATCTCTGCAGGAGTTGTTCCCTGATTTCCAGAAATTTCCGTTTTCTTGAGCCTGGCAGGCTAGAGAGGCACATATTAGATTACTGCACCATGGCAGTGCTACATTTTGTACTCACACCAGTAAAGAAACCTTATCTAAACATTGTAGACATTCACACACATCTACATGAAAGAGCAAAACCAGCTCCTACAAAGAGTTGCAGCTCAGTTCTTACAAGGCATCCACTGAGTCCATCAATCTAAGGCGGGCACATATCTGCAGGAATCATCAGCATTTCTTGACTCAAAGAAGCTCTTGCCTGGGATGATCCCAGCCGGCATCAGCAGCACCTTGCACAGCCTTCAGGATAGCTTTATTTTCACACTCAGCATCATCTGATTATTTTCTTAAATAATATTCTTAAACCAGCTCTAATGTGAACACTTATCACACCCTGACTCCCACCCAAATGCCTTTTTGATTAGTATCAAAAGTCATTAATTAACTGACTAATTAGATTATTTTTTAACTTCACTTCCAATCCTCCTGATCATTCCAAATTGAAATAGAGACACTTTGGACAAATCTGGTAGTGTAGATTTCCACTTGCTGTCTGTTACTCTAGTCTCCAGAGTTCCTTCTGAAATACTTTCTTTGCTCATTCTTATTCCTATTCCTACCAATTCTATTCATGTTTGTGGTGCCTTCACTCTGCTCCTACTCCCAGATCAGACAAATTCCAGAGCTGTAAGTACCAGTGATTACAGTACTGAGGTCAGGACCTGTTGCTTACATTTGTCCTATATTTTTCTTACATCCTTCTTCAACTTCTTAACTCTGCATTCATGTTAAAAACAAAACCCCAAATCATCTGCACAGTAATGAATCTCTCAGGAGATGGGACTGTGATTTGTGTTAGGGGCACTGAGACAGCTTAGAGAGAAAAAAGGATGCTTGAGTAGTTCTGTTACCTCAAGCAAAATAGGGAAAAAAGTGAAGGAAAAGAGGAAAAGGAAAAATCCCTGCATTGAAAAGTACAGTGACTTTGGAATATGTCACAAGAAGAGAGAGTGGTAAAACAGCAAGCAGTGAAGAACCAATCTTCTTCATTTTGGGCTGGGAAAAGCTGAAAGGCCAGCTCATGTAACTGTTATATTTAACAAAAAACCCGGGAATTCTTTGGAACTGGGGATTATCTCCTGCAGATGAAGATTATTAAGGGGAAAAGAACAGTCATCCAGGTCATACAAAGTTCTGAGACACTGCCGGGATTCTGCGGAAGTGGCTGCAAATACCAAATGCAAGAGAGGGAAAAAAACAAAAAGCGTGAGACAAAATCTGTTGGCCATTGTGCCAGCCAGGAATGGAACTGGAGACAAATGTGCTCTCTGTGCTAAGCAGCCCCAGTGTGGAGGGGTCTGAGGTGAGGGACACAGCAGGGTCCAGCAGCCCCATGGGCAGTGGGCACAGGAAACACCATGCTAGAGTGGATGGGCCAACTGCCAACCAAGGAAAAGCTGAAAAAAGGGGGGTTTTCCAACAAACCTTGAGTGAGTTGCTCACAGAGGTCTCTGATGGTGGGGTCCAACATCAGCCTGGCTGGCAGCTGCAGCCCAGGTACCAGCCAAGGGGGAGAGGAGGCTTTGCTTGTAAACCAGCATGAGTTTGAAGGAGACCAAAGGAAACAAGCTGTGAAACACCAAAAACACAGTGTGCCAAGAGTGGGTCTTACTCTTTTCAGTTTTATGGCTTACAAATTCAGCCTAGAGGCAACTGGTCATGCCAGGCAGGTTCTTTGCCTTTGCATCTCCCAGAGATGCACTTACGCAGAGTCCACAGAATCACAGAGTTGTTTGAATTGGAAAGAGCCTTAGAGACCATCCAGTTCCAAAACCCATGCCACGAGCAGGGACACCTTCCACTAGACCAGGTTGCTCAGACCCCCACCCAAGCTTGATCTTCCACTTCCAGGGATGAGGCTTTTCCAGATCATCTGTGCCAGTGTTTTACCTCCTCATTGTAAAAAGTTTCTTCCTTATTACATGCCACATTCCTATAAGGATATGATCCTCAGAGCTGTGTGATGAGAAAGTTCTACAGATAAGCGTGAAGCATGGAAAAAAACCCTCATCTTGTTAGAGGTGACAAACGGATACAGCAAAGCAGGCAGCAGCCAGCCTGCAGGTTAGCTTGAGCTAAGCCACATAACCACTACGGACTTTTGACTTCCCTAATTCAAAGTATTTAGATATTGAGATGCTTACTCTGAAATGCTGTGGCATCAGACCCCACGAGTGGAGCCAGTGGATCTGCTCGTGCCCTGCAGACACGGGGCTGCACTGCAGCCACCATGACTGCTGCCTTCCATTCTGTAAAATCACATCATACTTTTTAAAAAGAAGCAAAAAAGGAGCTTTTCCAGCTGCCAGGAAAGAGGGAAGAACAAGTCATTGGATGATTTGGCCAAGTAACACACCACAATGCCTTCAGTTATTGAAGACCTTAGAGTGGACCCTCACAAACCTGGTGGGCTTCTCCTTTCTCAGCTCCTAGCAGAGAATGGGGCAGTAAGGGGACCACTGTCCTGATACAAAATCAACTGTGGGACACTGACTGTGCCCATGAAGTCCAGGCTGATGTGCTCAAGACACTCTGCATCCCTCCTTCCCACCCAAAAAGGGCCACTTTGCTGTGCCCATCCCCAGGGCCACCTTGATGCTCCCAGGCAGTGGCTTCTCCTGCTGTAAAATAATTAACTCTTACAGAATACCTGCATTTTGTCAAAATTTTGCCATATATTGCACGAATACTGTAATTTTTCCTTTCTGGGCAATGGGCCACATATTTTCCATGGGGTTGTATTGGGGTTTTTTTCTTATACCAGTCTTTTCCTGTTGTATAGAAGGTGATCACACTCTGTGAACAAAGCTTTGATTTCTAGAGAAGTGCTGTGGAGATGGCATATGCTTGGTCATGCTTTGGAAAATTCTATGCTTTACTGATTTTCAACTTGAAAAGCCACTCCTTATATATTCACTACCTACTTTCCATGGAAAAGCTGATTGGGCAAGGAGGCTGTCCCAAGGTTAAACACCAAATTTACTGGAATCTTTCTCTTCCAGAAAGTCTCAATGAATGAATGATTCCCCCCCTACACACCTTTTTTTTTTTTTTTTTTTTTTTTAACAAGTTTTAAAATTCAACCTAAACAGTTATTTCCTTGTAGAGACCATAAAATGGTAGAGGACTGGTCCACAATCAGGTTCTCTGAGAACATCAGCAGGATGAAGACCTATCTCTACCTTCTCTTGCTGGCTGCAGGCATCTCTGCTGCTCCCCAGATGAGCAGCATGGCTGAATTACTGACACTACTACAGCAAATGTATGAGGTGATGACAAAAGACATTCAGGTAAATTCGATTTTCATTTTTCTAATCTAAAATTTAATATACTGAATCCTCTTATTTTTGAATATTTAACCTTTTTTTAAGTAAAACAATCTGTGTTTTTATCTATTATATTTTTATCAGTGTTAATGAAGAAGATATTTGAAAGGCTTAATTCATGTGTTATTTTGCAGAATCTGAGGATTGAAACTCCTGACAATATTGATGTAAGTAAAACGTTTTTTCAAATGAAAGTAACTTTTTTGGTTAATTTCTTCACTTGAAATTAAGATAGTTCTTAAACTGCCTCCTAAAATACTCTATTTGTATTTAAGAACAAACAATTACTTTAAGTGTAGCTATTATAAGATATAAAATTAATTATAAGATATAAAGTGTCATTAGATATAAAACACTATTAAAAACAATCAAATGATGAGTCAAAAAAGATGCTGTAATATAAAAGGACAGCAGCTATACTTGTTCTATGGTTTTGTAAATCTGCAGAACACACGCACACACACACGGAATGATGTTCTGAGTCAGTTTTTTGAATGAGATACAGCTAAAAAGGAAAGAACACATTCATTCACACTTCCTGCTTGTATGTCTGAAAAATCCTTCTGTTTAGCCTACTTCATTTAGTCTACTTCTAGAAATGGCTTTTTATATCCTTACCATCAGTTAGGGAACTAAATAGTTGTATGACCTCATCTGCTGTGAAAGATGATAATAATGCACCCTAAACAGACCACCATGACCAGGTGTCCATGAACAGGGTCTGTCTTAAAGATCAAACTCCCCTTTATGCATTTCCCATATCTTTTGCATCTCCAATAAATTTCTCCTATCCCCTCCCAGATTTTCTTTTTCAGATAACTTTAAATGACTCCCTCATCATGCAGACATTAATGAGGCTTTTCCCTTTGCTAGAATCTTGATTTCCACAGACCACAGTCCAGCACAGAGCTCTTCTGCTAATACTGTGGCCAGATGGCTGTTTGTGGAAATGTTATCTGACTCACTGATTTATTGAAAGAGCAGAATAATTCCCATTTTGGCCCTAAACTAGCTACAGGAGGAGGCTTGGGGTTTTGATCCCATTCCATCCCAATCCAGCCCACTCCTTGCAAATTAGATGTAAATTTCCCAGCTCTGTCACATCTCTCTGGATCCTGTCTGGAGGGCTCTCTTCCCACGCTGGGGCTTTAGCTCTGAGGTTCTGACCCTGGATCAGCAGTGCCCAGTGGTGGCAGCTCACTTTTCCCTTTTCCTGATGAGGTCCCTGGTGGTGCCACCATAACCCACTGTGCCAGTGCCCAGCTCTCCTTTGAGTGGAAGAGCTGCTTCCCTCTCACCTGTTCTTTGGGTCCAGAGGTGACAGAGACTTCCTCAATGTCTCTGAGTCTGCTGTTTGTCAGTGGCAGAAGCATGTGGCTTCCCAATCAAGGCTGTGGGAAAAAATTATCTTCATCATGCAGCATCCAGGAATGACTAAGAGGAGATACGTTGGTCAAGAACATCATGGGTGCAATGCTGACCTTCAGCAGTTGCCTGCATTTCCTCCAATCTTCAGCAGTTTGGTTTTTCTTCAGTTTTCATCACTTTCTTCTCTCATAACTTCTAAATCTGTTCCTGCTGCTGATGGTCGTGTCCTCTCCTTCTTTGCGAGTTTAGCCAATCTCTTTCAAAATGACCTCACACTAGAGAGTGTGACCATCATCCATAATCCTTTGCTTGGCTTCCATCCCACATTCCTGCTCCCTCTGCTGATGGCCTTGTCCAGACCAGGAGGTCTCGGAGCCCAAAGCCAGGGACTGCTTTGTGGCAGAGCACCACCATGGCCAAGCTTGGGATGGGATGAAGGCCAGGAAATGAGAGAGTGACCCCTGTCCCCATGTTTCCTGCATGGAGGTGTCAGATGTCGCATGGGTAAATGTTTGAAGTAGCCTCAAGTTCATTTGTTTTCTTTCTCTTGTGTTGGAGAGACAGGAGCAGATGTGAGAAATCAAACCGGTTTTCACATGGCTCCAGAAGAGGCAGGGCTGAGGCTTTAGACAATGACGTATTTCATCTGGACATTACAAGACACACCAGCAGATACTGTCCTTTGCCAGGTTTCTGTCTGCAGAGCAAATAAATGTTTACAGCAGATAAGCACACTCTCCTAAGCTGGTTGCAAACTCAAGCCCAAAAGTCAATAAGAATGAATTTGCCATCCAGGCAACTGGGCAAAACTCACAATGGTTTTTAATAAACTCACTGTAGCTTGTGGTTATGAATATGTGCATGTCAATTTTTCTGTTTCTTCCATCTTAGGATGTGAATTGTATAAGCACAATCTTCAAAGGAACGGAACAGCTGAAAAATATTCCAGCTATGAAAAAATTCAGTGTTTTTTTCCACAAATTTGAAAGACTGAAGCAATGGCTCATGCCAAACCTGGCAAAAGAGGTAGGAATTTATTTGCTGTCTGTCAGAGATCATGCAGCAGAGATGTAACAAAATAATATCTATAATTCATTAATTAATATTCATTTAATATTAATTAATATTCATTAATAATTAATGTGTCTTTACATCTACAAAAGAGAGTAATTTCTGTACTGGCTTGTCTTTAGTACATGGAAGAATGAATCCTGGCATTATTTCATGTTTATATCCTTCCCTTATTTTAATATTAAGCTTGATCCACCTCTAAAATAAGGATTCATATGTGTGATAAGCAAATTAAAGAAAAATTGTATCATTTATAAAATGATTTTGAGATTAAAAAGCTCTAAATAATGATTAAATATTAAGTAATTTCATTTTCTTGATTCATTTTTCAGGGGAAATGTGATACAGAAAGAAGGAGCACAGCAATATTTATAAAAAAGCTGATGACATTCACCCAAAAAGTATTAAAAACCACAACGGTGGAGAGTTAAAAGTTTCTAAAATTGCTGTAAATTTATATGAGCAGTAAAATCTTTTCTCATTTAAGAAGTGTTCCTCCTTTGTGTTAAAATTTGGCAGGGCACAGCTTCAGTTTCAGTGGTACTGCACTGGTTCATGTTTGGCATCTCAAAGTGGTGGCAAAATGGCATTTGTATTTCGAGATGAAAATTTAAATGCTTGATAAACCAAACCACGCAGGGGATTACAGAAGGACCTGACGAGGCATAGAATCTCTGAAGATGATGAAGAGTTAAATTCTGAATCACAGGGGGACTGAACAGGGGTGGGTGTGAGCAGGAGCAGCTGGCTCACAGCACGCTCCTCATCCATCACCTGCACCCACAGACCTTGCTGTCCCATCAGCACCGAGTGACCCACGATACAGGATGTCAAAAAATCCCCTTTTTCTTTCTTTGAAACCAGACTGGGCCAGTGCAGGGGGGGACAGCAACATGGGACAGTCCGAATACCCTTCTGAATTTGAAGGTTTAAGGTCACATTTCCACTGGAATATTTTACTGCTCTCACATAACCTCCTTATTCCATAAGCACTGAGAAACATATCCTGGAATTTTCCTCTACCTCCAGCTATAGTAGATCAGTGTAAATTTGACAACTAAAAATTTGTAAGGATCTGAACATATGGAACTAAGAGAATTTATGGGGTTTTTTATCTTGTTAATGGATAGGAGTGTTTAGATCAGTACAGATTTAATTCTGTTGTGTCAATTACGTTATATTTCATAGACAAAGGTTTTTGGAGAAAACATTTATTCTGTATTTTTACTACTTTCAATTAAGTGAATAATTGTTTGTCTCTACCTTTCTCCTTCCCCTTCCCCCCCAAATTTCTTCCAAGCTATTCCCACACTTCAGGAAATCTAGTTATCAGTCAGGGGAATTAGATCCTTGAGGTGAATGAGCAAATGTATTGCTGAAAGCTATTTCCAATGATGCATGAATTAAAAACCAGAGAGTCCATTAAGGTACCCACCTCTGTAATAGAGCTGAGCTCACACGTTCTCTCTAGCTCTCTAGGATGATGTTTGAATTTTTCCCTATGAATATCCCAGCATAAATTAATTTCTTAAAATATATATAAATAGGAGAAAGAAATGAGAACAAAATTGAGAAGAGATTTTTGGTCAGGTAGAGGGGTGGGTTCCACCAGCGTCTTTCTGATGATTTTCTTCGAAAATCTACCAATTCTGATATCGTGAAAAAAAGAAGCAGAACAGATGAGCAAGGCACTTTTCACAGTGTTGCCAAGGGTTTGATTTAATGTATTCCAAACTCCAGTGTCAGACATGTCCTGATACAACATGTCAGCGTCCCTGCTCCTTTTTCAGGGGCGTCCTCGGGAACACCAGGGGAAAGTCAGGTGAGAATCTTGCGATGACAGAACAAATAAGCAGAAACAAAACTTTTTCTTGCCACATGCTGATTTACCCATTGTTTTCTGGAGTTATCCAACTTTTATGAAGGAAAAATACAGTTTTTCACAGTATTGCTCCGTAAGATGAGCAAAGCAGGAACAATTGCCGGTGACACAAGGGTTAATTAGCGCAATTATTATTTGTAAGTTGTTGGTGCAGCCTTTGGTTTGTCCTTCGATTTGTCAGTCCCCGAGGCGGCCGTGGGGGCTGACGGCAGGTGGCAACAGGAGACCAGAAATGCTCGATGCACCCGCCGGGAGAGCTTTGGGGCAGGAAAAACCTTAGACAGGGCTTTCCTTCCTTCTGGTGCGCACAGCTCCTTCGTTCCGTTCGAGTGCCCCATTTCGCGGTGATTGCGATTCCTGAGCCCAGCCCGAGCGCCGTTCGTGCTCAGCACATCCCAAAGCCATCCTTGTCCCCCCGGTGCCACCCAGAGGAATGCAGTCCCCGTGGGGACAATCCGCCGGGCGCATCCGCACGAACCCCCTGCCTTCGGTTTCACTGGAGCAGGAAGGAGGCGACAGCCCGAAAGTCCTGGCATAAAGAGCAAGGCGACATCGGCAGAGCGGTTTAACCCCGGGGCGACCACGTACGAGTTAAATCCAGGCAGGCTCACGGGGAAGTTCCCTGGACAGATTTCCCTGGATGCAGAGCCTGCACTTGAGGGGGGCCAAAAAGTGGAGAAAAAGTTTGGCTCCAGCTACAGCGGCCCGTGGAAAACACCCAGGAATGGTGAGGAGAAAAGGAATGCGCAAAGTCTGAACGGGGCGGGATGAAACTACCCGTGAGAAGAAAACGAACCACGCTGCTGGCACCAGTCACTAGGACGAGCTCAGGAGTCAGCAAGACGAGCTCAGGGTCAGCAAAAAAAAAAAAAAAAAAAAAAAAAAAAAAAAAAAAAAAAAAAAAAAAGAGGAACTTTAGAACTCTAAAGATACTGGGAGCTCTGTCTGGGTCTCTGCACCCCCAAATCACTGCAGACACCTGCCCTCCGACCCACCTGGATCCTGCTTCAGGGGCGAACTGCTCCAGCTGCACTTTAATATTAACTATGATTTTGTATAGAAAGTTCAAAAGAACCATCTTTTCTATCGTGCCCAAGGGGAAAAAAACCCCCATATCGATAGTACAAATATATGCTGAATTATGTATGATTATTTATTGTATTTTAAGTGTAATATATGTTATATATAGTATATGCTAATATTCCAGGGAGTTCTAGACTATATTTTAAAAATATATAATTAATAGCATATCTATTATATAATTGATATATAATATTTAATGTAATTTTTCTATTTTACATATAAATCATCTTTTCTAGCACGGCCAAGGAAAACAGCATACCCTTAATAGAGTGAAATAACACGCTAACTTCAATTAACCTTTAATAATTCCCTTTCACACTTTAATTGACCCGGAGAGCTGCATTACTCATCCCGGGGAGCAGTTCTGGTTTCCTTCTCCGGGCTGGGGCAGGGATCAGCGGATCGAGGGGGTGCCGCAGCCCCCTCGGGGGGTCAGGGCAGTGCACCCCGAGGGGGTTTCCCGGTGCGGCGGGGGATTCCCGGCAGAGCCGCTGGAATTCCCGACCGTGCCCGCCCCTGACTCACCCCCGCGCCAGACCCGGCTCAGCAGCGCCCTCCCGCGGCCGCGCTCGGCAGCGCCGATTCCCGGAAGCCGCTCCCGCCGCCGCCGCTCCCGCAGGAAACCGAAACTGGGCACGGGGAACGGGGGGAGGGGAATGGGACGGGCCGGGAGGAGAGGAACCTCCGGGGGGTGCATCGGGGAGCATCGGGGAAACTCAGAGGCACGTAGACAGATAGATAAATAAATACATACATACACACATACACACATATGCGCACATAAATAAATAAATACATACACCTATATATACATACATATATACATATATACATATATGTACATACATATATATACAGACAGACAGACATACACACACATATATACATACGTACATACACACATATATACATACATACATACATACAGAAATACATAAATACAAACAACGGCAACAAGTAAATTAAGGGAAAAAAAAAGATGGGGGACAGGGGAAGGACTAAAGAAAAAGGGGGGCAAAAAAGGGAGGGAAAAAAGGGGGGAAAAGAGGGGGAAGGGGGAAGGATTAAAGAAAAAGAGGGTAAAAAAGGGAGGGGAAAAAAGGAAAAGAAGAGCAGGCAGGCAGGAAGGATTAAAGAAAAAGGGGGATAAAAAGAGGGAAAAAAGAGGGAGAAAAGAGGGGGAAGGGGGAAGGATTAAAGAAAAAGGGGGGCAAAAAAAGGGGAAAAAAAGGAGAGGGGATGAAAGAATCAGAGGCAACAAAAAAGGCAGAAAAGCAGGGACATAAAAAAGAGGGACACAAAAAAGGGGAGACAAAATGAAGAAGGACATAAGAAGGACATAAAAAGGGGGATACAAAAAAGAAGCGGGTGCACACAAAAAAAAAGAAGGTGGACACAAAAAAGTGGAGGGGGCCAGAAAAAACAAAGGGAAGGGACAACAAAACCCCTCTGATCTGATATTTCAGCCACAGCTGGTGATTTGGTGGCTGGGAGTCTCCAGTGGGACTGCAGAGGATGTTAAAAATAATAATTTAAGAAATGAAATCTGTGTTTATTTCAGAAAAAAAAAGTCACTCCCACCAAAGAGGGGAAGGCAATGAGTTTGATCATGGAATCATGTGGGACAGCTGGGGTCCCTTCCCCAGGGTTCCCCTCGCTGGGTGCAGCTCAAGGGGTCCCCCCCATTCCTTGGTTGGGAGGAGGTTGCCAGAGGTCCTTCCCTCGTTGTAGATCCCCCAGTGTCCCTCAGCAGCGGGTCAGCTGAGTCATAGTTTCCTCGTCCAGCATCCAGCTGGATGTGTCACTTGGCTTTTCCTTTTGTCTTGAGGGGGGGACACAACCGGTGCTCACAGCACCCTTTTTGAGAGCGCAAAAAACCAAGAGCCAGAAGTGACAGCTGTGACTGCTGTGACCCTGGCAGGGCAGGAGCACCACGCCTGCCTCAGGCAGATGTTGTTCAAGCACCAAATCTGAGTCTTGCTTATGTAAACTTTGGTCTTGTCTATTATGGCTGCTGTTCTCCCTCATGGTCTCTGTCTGGGCAGAGATGTTTGCAGTTGGCATCAAGGCTAAAAGCCAATCAGTAATTAAAATATAGGAAATACTGCTGGAGTATGAATCCCCCTGGGCCAAATTCATACAAACTCAGGAGTGCCTAGAAATGTGAGGATTGAATTAGAACTTTCAGAAACACTAAAATATACAAATCTACACAGGCATGAGGTAGAAATGCAAGTTTGGTTTTAAATAAATACGGAAGTTTAAGTGCTTGTATTAGCTAGTAAGAGAAGCCCTAAAGCCTAGTTTAAAGTTCAAGTAACATTGCCTTTTGCAAAGTCAGTTAAATTCTAGTCATAACACAAATAATGTAGCCTTGCTAGACAGAACCGATAGAGCTGTATACGTAGAATTTGTGTAAGAATTTGGGTTTGCATTCATACATTAATTTTAGCTTAGGATAAGTCCAATACTATTGTAAGAAAATTTGTGTAAGTACCTAATTAGCTAAAAATAGAATAAAAATGCACTACCCTAAGGACACACAGAGGGTTCACAAAAACACTGATGCTGCTGTTGTTGCTACTGCTGCGACTGCCACTGATAAGAGGCTCACAGAACACAGACTGCTGATGCCTTTACTGCAGCTAAGGCTGCTGCATCTGCTTGAGGCTTAGAAACTTTATGTTACAAGGCTTCTACAGACTGCCGGGGACTCTGATAACTTTGCCTTCACAGGACTGATTAACGATGCACTAAAGCACTTCTTTTACAACTCCCCAACTTTTAGTCTTCGATGAAGATGCCCAAACCTCTCAGTGTCAGAATACAGCTCAGATGTTTCAGCACATGATTTTCACTCTTTGCTGTGGTCCTACAAGATCCTTGATGGTTGCCCTCAGCACTGGGACCAGCAGCCCAGCCCAGAGCAGGATCCCACCCTGCTGTTCATCCACAGTCTATCCCAGCTGGAACAAGCCTCCTTCCCACTGCATCCTGCCTTCACTTCCCATCCCTCAGCTCCCCATGGCAGTAAGGTGACTGGCCCAGGCACTTCTCAGCATCCACAAGAACTTCTGTTTCAGCATCCTCTTTGCACAAGAACAGGATAGACTATTTCAAACAAAGCAGGCATTATGGATGTTCTTTCCAAGATGGAGCAGAGTGAAACACTCACAGGTCACTGCACTGCAGACTCCACTTCCAGCTGACTTTTCCTGGAGGGCTGGCATCCATCCCCAGGGTCTCCCTGCCTCCTGCTTGCAGGCTTGCAGCCTGTTCCAGCTGCTGGAGGGCAGCAGCAGCGTGCAGGCAGGGGCTGGGTGCAGGCAGGGGCAGGAGGTGCAGGCAGGGGCAGGAGGGGCAGGCAGGGGCAGGAGGTGCAGGCAGGGGCTGGGTGCAGGCAGGGGCTGGGTGCAGGCAGGGGCTGGGTACAGGCAGGGGCTGGGTGCAGGCAGGGGCTGGAGCTGCAGGCAGGGGCTGGGTGCAGGCAGAGGCTGGAAGTGCAGGCAGAGGCTGGGTGCAGGCAGGGGCTGGAGGTGGAGGGGCTGGGCAGGAGGTGGACAGTGGCCTCCATGAGCCCCCAGAAAGCCCCTGCCTACCCCTGAGAAAGGCTGGAGGCACAGCACCACACTGTCACAGGCACTGGCCTGTCCTGCCCTTCCAGCACCTGGGAAGCTTGGCACCTTTTCCAGTCAGTCCAGGATGGAGCAAACTTTGTAAGCCAGGAGCCAGATGAGAGGCACAGCCAACCTTGCCCACCACGTGCTGCACGTCCTTTTGGCTTGACTCCTGCTCTGCAGATGGCTAACTGGGCAGGAGGTGCAATCCCACCCTCAGATGGATACTCTAAGGGCAAATAAAAGAACTTGAAGACACAACTCACCATTTTTCTACTGATCTCAGCCCTAGCTTCACTGGCAGGACTCCAGCAGTCTCAAGTGCACGGATTCCCATTTGCCTTGGGGGGTCACTGGCCAGGATGCCAGGACCCCTGGGCACCCTGGGTCAGCTCAGCCCTGTGACTGTCCCACTCCTGCTCTGCTGTGCCCTGGGTAAAGACCCCCATGTGCACCAGGAGAGGCTCAGCTCTCCCTGGCCTTTTCCAGAGAGCTCAGGCTGCTGCAGGTCTGCACCCTGCTCAGCAAAACTGTCAGAGCTGCCATGTGCCTGCAGCTCACAGGACTTCCCTCAGCAAATTGTTCATGACATGTCTGTGTCCTTCTTCAAGGTGGAGAGGAAAGTAAGGAGCATGGAAAGTCCAAGACCACAAGTAAAGTTTTTGCAATTTCCTTTACTCCCACCAAAACAAGCACAGAATCTCTTTTTGGTTTAATTAAAAAAAAAAAAAATTGCTGTGCTATCACTGAGAAGAACTGGAATGATTTTGAGTCTTGAGATAGGTCTTTCCAATTCCAGGAAACTGTAAACGGCCCATCCCAGGATATATTTATTGTAGCCTGCAGATCAGAGCGCTTGTTGGGATTACATCATGCCAGCTGGGCAGTGTTTCAACATTTCTGACATTCATTCTCCTGCATGTGCTTCAACCAAAGTTCCTTTCTGTAAAATAGGCGTTTATAAGAAATGGAAACAGCTTTGCAGCATGCCCTGCACCCTCACAGCTTCTGACCCAGGAGCAGCTAGTTTTGGTTGTCTGTCTTGGCAGTTTTTAAGGCTTATACTCTATCCCTGCTCCCGACAAAAAAATCATTCTATATTAACCCCTCGCCACCTGGAAAGCCCTTGGGAGGAACAGGCATTCCCTGCCCACAGATGACCTCTGTCACCAAACTGTGACAGCAGCTGGGGGCTCCTTAGCGGGGAGCCATGGCAATATTGAGGTTATAGGAACAGCTCTGCACCCATTTTTTATGTCCTGCTCCAAAAAGGAAGGTTTGTTTCTGAGTTGGTGGGGAAAGGGGACAGAGGCAAGTGGGGAGGGGGGTGAGAAATTAGAAAGGGCTTGAATTAGAGCAGGTTTCTCCTGAAGCAGGTAGAAAAGAGGAACAAACAAACCTTCACAGAGTGGGGTCTGGAAGGGCTGTTGAGGCCTGGTTGGGCATGGGAAGGTCCTGATGCAAAAATGGAAGGAAGCAGCCAGGGCCACGAGGAAAGAGATAAGAGGCTCCCTCTCACTGTGCTCCAGCTCTTCCCCTCCACAAACCCCTGCTCCATCCTGTGGTTGTTCACTCCCGCCCCACCTCCAAATACTGCCTGGGCATGCAGACCTGGGGCTCTGCTGCCTCCCTGGGCTCACCACCCAGACACCGGGGGCAGCTTTCTGTGGCAGCCCCCAAACCCATCTCTCCCGGTCTCATCTCCCCATCTCCCCATGGTCAGAGCACAGATTCCCCTCCGTGGACCTTCTCCCCTGGCTGGGTTCACAGGGGAGGGGAAAATCTTCAATGCAAAGGCTCTCATGAGCATTTGGTATAATGCTCAAGCTCTTACGCCCAAGACACATCAGAGATTCTGAGACACCTCAGAACCTGAGGCTCACCTGGAGGTGAATGCAGCTCTTAAGTCTGTACCCATGTCTGCACTGAAGTGTGCTGCTTTTCTGCTCCTTCCCTCCCAGCTTCTCCAAGTGTTTCTGGATGTTTGGAGCCTCAGGTTCACCTCATGGCACACAGGGTTCTATGTTAACCATGATTTCTTTCATACTGCACAGAGTCATCCTGAGAGGCCTAAACAAGAAGAGCGATGATGCCAGAGAAAAAAGACCCACATTTGAACCTCTCTATCTGACCCATAACCCTCCCTCCTTAGAGGCCATGCCAGGAACTCCATGGCTGATGTCATCCAGGTCACATTTTTTGCATCATTTGAATTACAATCTTCCTAGGAGCTCCTTATCTCAGGGCACTGGCTGAGAGGGAGAGATACGTCTTGTAGGACAAACACAGCTTGCTGGAGGATCACTTTGGGATTGAACTTGGTTTTAAATAAAGATACTGTTAAATATTACTTCTGCATTCTACAGTCCTAGACTTAGGATCCCCCTGGATCAAGTAAATGTGACAATATATGTCAGTGATCTGCTTCTCTGTGTCTCAGCTTACTGATAAAACAAGGGGATTGGCAATTCATGGGGAGAATATGAAAAAAAGGTGTCCAAGTGAAGACACCCGTGAAATAAGGCTGGAGCAAGGCTATGATTCTGCAGAGAATAAAGGTGTTGACATTATAGAAATTCTTGGGTGATTACTGGGTGGAGCAGAAGGGCTTTATGGCCAACCATTTATTGACTCCCTGAGACTATTCCTTCATTATACTTTCATACATGACAAATTTAAGTGCATATTCTTGCTACATCAGGTAAGCTGCTGAAAGGGTGGTTAGTGTAGTGGGATAAATGAGAGGAAGGAGTCAGTTTAATAAGGAGAAGGCTTTGTAAGCGTGGTATCAGGGAGTCTGACACTCAATAACATTGTGGAGACATAAGTTGTTATTTCCTGGTTTCAGCAGAAAGATAGCAAAAAAGCAAACAAACACAAGGCATCTCAGGCTGGGCAGTTCCTGCTCCATGGAAATGTGCCATGCAGATGTGGGGCAGGACACAGATAGAAAGGTCAATTAGGTTTCATTATATAGGATCTGTCTGGGTTTAAACCCGAAGAAAGAAGAGGAGATTGAGGGGTGGGGCTGTTAACTTTCCTGCATGCATTTCTACTATAGGTCTATTTATTTGGTGTCTGATGTCAATTCCTGACAAGACAGACTAAAAAGCCACTAAGGCTCTCAAGAGTACTGAAGTCATGGATCAAAAAAAGTTACTGTTCAAAATTCATTTAAGGTGTTTGATACATTTGGTGTGCACAGACCTTGGCCCATGAAACCAGGAAGCTCAGAACTCATTTTTTGTAAAGCTGGGTGAGTTGTAAAAGCAAACCACGGGAGGCTGTAACTCAAAAGCGATAAGCATAATTTTTTTTGTCAATATTTACATTATATAAGAGGTGGCGTGGCTATTTTTATAGATGACATTTACACTGAAACATCAAGTATCTTCTGTCTTTTTCAGGCTATGTTTACATTAGCTTCTACTTGTCTAGTAATATCTAGTATCTCTCCTTCTTTGATTATTTGTTTATTTTACCTAATATGTTGTATCTTTACGTATGGTGAAATCTCAATGGTGAATGGTGCCTTCCTCAGCACAAAGACCTGACTGGAGGATCCTACCACAAGTTAAGTGTGTCAAGTAGACAAAAAAACATTAGTTAAGAGAAAGCATGACTCCTACAGGGTGTTTCTGTGCAGTTAAAACCAGGTTGGGGCTTTTCTTTCATCTTTATATTAAAAGAAGAAAACTTGCCAGAGCAGGCAGTCAGTGTGGTGGTGTCACACTCCTGTCTCAGCTGCCTGTGCATCTTTGTACCTCTCTCCCAATATAAATTCCTGTTGCATATGACTACAAACCTTCCTTGAAATTATGGAAGTAATTGAAAATGCTCTAATATTCTGCTGGATGGAGTGCACCTTGAAAACATTGGGTTAAAATCTTATCTCCCTGTCATACAGTTACAATGGACTGAAGTCCTGATGGTTTCATTGGCCTTCTGTCATGTTGCCATTTCCCTTCCTCAGGCTTCAGCCAAGAGGGATAAGAGGGGACAATATCATTGGTCACCATTTATCACAGAATCATGGAATCCCGAAGTGTTCTGGATTGGAAGGGACCTTAAAGGTGCCAACAGCCCTGCAATAAGGACACCTTTCACCAGACCAAGTTGCTTCAAGCCACATCTAACCTATCCTTGAACACTTCCAGGGACGGAGCATACTCTCTGGGCAACCTGTTGTAGGGCATCACCACCCTCACAGGGAAGAAATTTTTTTTAATATCTAATCTGAACCTACCCTTCTCTCAAGCGTGCAGCCGTTCCCCCTTCTCCGGCTGGGAGCCGCGTGGGTACCTGGCACACGCTGGTCCTGATTTAGGTGCACCATGATGTGTACAGGAATTGCTTTGGCGATTCCATCGTCTGTTCCTGAAAAGGGCGCTAGATGCCTCTGGGGGAAGGGAACAGGGCATCTCTGCGGGAGGAGGGCTGGATCCCTTGGGGGGACGGGCACTGGATATCTCTGTGGAACAGGGACTAGGTCGCTTTGTGGGATAGAGACCGGATCCTTCCGTGGGAGAGCCGCTGTAACCCTGCGCGGTTCGGCGCCGCATCCGTCCACGGGACGGTGCCGGATCCCGCGGGGGGAGCGGGGGCGGGCGGCGGGGCGGGGCTGGCAGCGGGGGAGCCGCGCCCCCCGAGCCGCTGGTGCTACAACAGCGTGATTTCCCCGAAGTGATGCTGCGGCGGCCGCCAATGACGGGCGCGTCCACCCCTCGGCGCGGCGCGGATTGGCCGGGCGGCGGCCGGGCCCGGGCGCGGGGAATCCCGGAGCCGCCGCGTTATACCCGCGGGCGCGGCCGGCGGCAGCCAGAGCCGGGCGGCGGGCGGAGGGTGCGCTTCGGCCGGGAGACACTGCGAGGCACTGCACGACTCAGCCAGGTGGGCTTGGTGCAACCTATCCCATCCTAATCCTACCCTGTCTCCTAAATCCTATATCTTATATCTTATCCTATATCTTATATCATATCCTATATCCTATATCCAATCGTACCTCCGCACTTTGCGCAGCGCGGAGGTTCCAGGAGAAGGGTTCCGGGGAGCGGTGCCGGGGACTCGGCGCGATTCAACTCTGCCCGTCCAGGGTCGGCAGCGCCGGCCTCCCGTGCGGAGGAGCTCTGCAGGCGGAGCGGGGGCATCGCCCCGCAGCCGTCGGGGTGGGCACCGCGCATCCCTCCCGCGGGCAGCCCTCGGAGAGGACGGGCTTGTGCGGGCTGTCGCTGCACAGCCGCAGGGCCAGGCACGGCTCCGCTCCGCCGATCGGCGCCGGGCGGAGCGGGCGGCCCGAGCCCCGCTGCTCGGGGCAGCCCTTCGCAGCCCCTGGCCCGGGACGGGCACTCTCCGGGATCTCATCCCGCCCCCGCCGAGCGGAGTGCTGGTGAAAGTTAAAAACGTGGTTTTGGGCAATCTTGGGCTGTGTGTCTTGGATAAACAGCACAAACAGGAAATTATTTGTGCAAAGGAAGGGCCGGGAGGGCCGGTCCTTGCGGCGGCAGCGCCGCTCCTTGGGACGGGTCGTGGTGGCATTGGGGGATACCCACCTGCAGCAGGACCGCTGCCTCCTGCCTTGCGCAACTTAATTAATAATAAACTTTTAGGAAGAGGATTTTGCAGTCCGTGCCTCTCCGTGGCTGTAGAGCGGGGGGACACCCGCACCCGGTCGCGGTGCCGGCGGGAGGGGAGGCTCCCTCCTCCCTCCCAGAACGGGGCTCGGGACCGGGCTGCCCCGGCCTGACCCGTCCCACGCAGCAGGGGCTGAACACTCACTGCTGCCATCGGCCTCTTTGCCGAATTCCAAACCTGAACCCTGTTTTGGAGCTGGGCCAGGCGGAGCAGGAAGCATTTCCTTCCAGGAGCAGGTGAGAGGCACTGAACAAGAGTTTAGACTCCGGAAATGTGGCTCTCGGTAGCACTGGTGGTGATGCTGAGCACAGAAGGTATCGGAGGGGCGACACTGCAGAGTGGTTAAAACAGTGATAAGAGTTTGTCTGACCTGTTTGTCACTTCTTTCACAGCCAACATGCCAGTGTCAAGAATGCGCATGAGGCCCTGGTTGGAAATGCAGATTGATTCCAATCAAATACCAGGACTGATATGGATTAACAAGGTGAGGTTCCTTTGTACTATTATCATCGTTATTGGTACTATTTTTGTATCATTAACATGCCTTGTTCTTGAATGACACTAACACAAGTCAAGATCATAAAGTAAAAGACATGGAGAAAACTTGCCAACATTATGTTTGAAAAGCACCAGTTTTTGTTTCCATGAAAGGTAGCTGTGCTTGGTACACAGTGGAGTAGTTCCATTTTTCCCTCAGAAAATTCCTAGGAGGGGAATGATAAATTGCATTGAAAACATTCTGAGTGTGTTGGAGAATGAAGAAACCTTCAAAATGTCTTTTAACTCGTGCTGCTTATTGAGCCAAGTCACCTCCTGTTCCAGATAAGCAGCTGCTGTTATACTCTAGTTGCTTCCATTTTTAAGATTTGGCCTGAAAGAAATATTGTATTTTTTGGTCTGTAAGGCATATCTCTGTTACCAGGGTGTAGCACAGGTCAAGATCACTGAGCTCATTGAACCAAGTCTCTGAAATTTCCATATCCATCCCAAGAGGATATTTAAGATACATTTATTTGTAGGATTACTGTAGGATCTTAGGGGCAACTAAAAAAAGAGATTCTCTGACAAAGTGTATCTAGATAAAATGCTGTAATTTATGACATACTAATAGGTTAGATGTGATGTATTGAAATTGTTCTGAGGTAAAGTTGATAATATTGCTCACTTTTACTGGACTGTAGCACCTTTGGGTTTTTTTCCCAGTTTCAGAAACCATAAAATGTCTTAAATGCCATGAACAAAATAATGGAACAATGGCTATTTAATTAAAATATAGATTAAATAACCATAGTAGTTATATGCCAATAGTTATAATAGAGCAGAGGGGGTTATAACATTTCTGAGCTGCAGCTGAGAACTCTGATTAAATCCATCCTTCCAAACTGGCATATAATCTTTTTTAATTCAAATCTCTATTGGTTAAATTTCAGGATAAGAGGATATTTCAAATCCCATGGAAACATGCAGCTAAGCATGGCTGGGACATGGAGAAGGATGCCTGCCTTTTCCGGAGTTGGGCCATTCATACAGGTGTGTGCTGGATTTGCAATCCCATCAGTCTCTTAAGGCATCTTTTGCCTTGACTTACACTGGTAGTTATATTAGCTACTAGTGTATATGTCAGAAAATAGAATGGCGATATCTTTTGGTGGGAAAAAACAGTACTGGAAAGTCTAAAATACACAACCCATCTCTTATTTATAGGAAGGTATAAAGAAGGTGAGAAAGATCCTGATCCAAAAACTTGGAAGGCAAATTTCCGCTGTGCCATGAATTCCCTGCCTGACATCGAAGAAGTGAAGGACAAAAGCATCAACAGGGGCTCCAGTGCTGTCAGGGTTTACAGGATGCTGCCACCCTTGACAAAGCATCAGAAGAAAGGTAAACCCTTGGCAATCCACTGCTTGATCAGCCCTTAAATGTCCTGCTCTATGTAAGCTGGATGTGACAGACCTGTTGGTAGCACTGGTGCTACTGGGCTTGCTCACTGGTTACTGCTGGGAACAGCTTGTACAAATAGTTAATTTTATCCCAAATTCCTTAAACATGCCTAAAGGCAGCATCAGGGGGTCATGGGGACTGGCTGGTGCTGGCAGTGGTTGAGCTTGCTGAGCAAGTTTCAAGGCTGCAAGAGCTCACACTTGCCTAAAATGTGCAGCCCTTTCTCACATTTGTCTTATTTTATTTCACAGAAAGGAAGTCAAAGTCTTCAAGAGAAGCAAGAAACAAGAGCAAGAGAAAGGTATGTGTCTGCGGAGGCAGCTGAAGAAGCTAGAGGTTTTGGTGGTTTTCTTTCTTAACTTTTTTTCATATGGGAACTTGCGTGTTCTTAGACAAGTCTTTCATGCTTTACCCTTGTTTTCATAGTGTTACGAAGAGACAAGGCTGAAAGAGTCAGCAGAAAGCTTAACCACTCCTCTGCCAGATGACCACAGTGGCTACACCATTCACGACTATGCAGGGCAGGAAGTGGAGGTGGAGAGCACAGCCATCACCTTAGGTGAGACTGGGTTTAGGGCTGAGCAGGGCGGGAAGTGCCATTTGCACTAAACCCACGGTCAGAGATGAGCCCTGGGGCTGGGGCAGCTGCAGTGTCAGACTGGCAGGGAGGAAGCAGAGGTGCTTCCCTCCCTCCTGTGAGTGCCAACTCCTGGTGCATCCCACAGACTTGTCCTCCTGCGAGGTGAGCGGATCCCTGACCAGCTGGAGGCCAGCAATGGAAGTGAGCCTGGCTGACAGCACCAACGACCTCTACCAGCTCCAGGTGTCTCCCCTGGCCTCATCCTCTGAAGGTGGGTATTTCTTTTTTCCTACCCCAGACTTTTCACTGGTCTGCTGGAGGCAAGGCAGCAGGATGAAGGAGTGCTTGGGTCAACAGGAGGAACAAGAGCTGTTTTGTAGAAAAAACAACCCCCACCTGATAGATTTGGGAATTTGGAGTTACCAAACCAACCAGGGTGCAGAAGGGAAGAGGTGGCACATGCCAGCTGCCCATGGGTGAAAGGCTCTGGAATGCCACCTGCTCCAACAGAGATGTTGCTCTGATTAACATGGATATATCAGAGTGGTTCTTTGCTCAGGGGGCACATCATCTTCCTCCTATCATCTGCCACAGCAAGTGGGCTCTGCTCTGGGCTTGAGTCCTGGGGAGGCATCAGAGCTGGCTGGAGCCCTGCACCTCAACATGCAGATGTTGAAGAGCATCAGAGACTAAAGGCTGTGAGGAGCCTTGGGTGGGCAGGAGTAAAAGGTAGTCATGTTGTCTGACAAGAGAATATGAAGCAGGTTCTGTGGTGAAGAAGCAGAAGTCTGAGGGCTAAAAGTTGACATCTATGTTTTCTTCCCTTTTTTTTAATGTGCTTACAAAACAGTCACGGATGAAGATGAAGAGGAAATAAATCCGGATATTTTTAAGGTAAAACCAGCCCTTCTGGTCAGAATAAAATTGTCCAAAGTTAGTGTTTGTTTGTACCAAGAAAAGAAGGGAAGCAGGTGTCTGATCCGGTCTTGTGTGATCTGAGCATACACTTTCTTAATGAGGAAGCCTGAAAAATTAAATATAAAAAGAAAGCTGCTTTGCAAACACAAACTGGGGAGGACACACCCATGGAAATATTTACCCTTCATGTGAAAGGCAGAAGCAGCTACTGAGTACTGCTAGGACTAGAGGGTCACAGAATCACAGACTCATTAAGGTTGGAAAAGATCTCTAAGACATCAAGTCCAACCATCAGCCCAGCACCACCACCATGTTCATTAAACCATGTCCTCAAGTGCCATATCCTCATGGTTTTTGAACACTTCCAGGGATGACGACTCCACCATTTCCCTGGACGTATTCCAATGCTTGACAGTCCTTTCCATGAAAATTTCTTCCCTAATATCCAATATAAACATCCGCTGGCACAACTTGAGGCCATTTCCTTGATCTCAAGTTGTTGTATTAGGGTCTGCAAAGATCCTGTAGACCTTTCTAATTTGCCCTTCCCTCCACCTCTGACGTGTCTAGCTCCTAATCTGCATTTCCAGACATGTCACGCTCATCCCACTGATAAGATAGGAAAAGGTGCTCCAGCCCTTGCTGTTTTGCATGAACTTTTTTTTTTTTTTAAATGATTGCGATGAAACAAGTTTTGTATAACTTAGCATGAGAAAATAGAACTTGATCTTGTTGCTTACCTGTCTTCTAAGGGCAAGCAATCAAACACTGCACCCACAGCAGGAAGGAGCAGTTTTTACCATCTCCTTCTTCTCTTCCAGCTGCTTGGACCAGCCCAAGACTGGCACAACACCAGCATTGGGGGGAAAGGCTTTCTCACCAACGAGTCAGGCACCCAGAGCCTGTGCAGCACCTATGGCTACAAGGAGCAGGATGGGGACATCGACACGACATCAGGTACAGGCTCCTCCTGGGCCATCCCTGACAGTCAAGGCACAGGATGATGCAGATAAGACACTAAATGGGAGGCAGCAATCAAATGGAGGAATTCACCATTCGTGTGTTTTGTTGGAAGGCTGCAAGGAGTTTGTTGATTAAAAGGAAAAGTCAAAAACACCTCCAGTAAGCAAATCCTACAGTTTTCAGGCTTGTACATGGAATATAACTGAAGAATTTCCTCTTGCAGTAGCTTAAATGAAACAGTTTAATAGGTCTTGGAATATAACTGAAGAATTTCCTCTTGCAGTAGCTTAAATGAAACAGTTTAATAGAAAGTGTTTGATGTATTTTAGGAAAATAATAGTCTAAAGTATTTACTCTCATCTGAGAAATCTTCCAGGTTTTGATATTTATTTTTAATATATCTATATGCTATTTTGCTCTTGCTGCATTAATTCAGTGCCCATTCTTGGTTCCTTTCATCTAGGAGAGATGGATTTCAGGTTCTTTGACCAAAAAAGCAGCCTAGACTTCTCCTGGCTGGATTCAGTGAGGCCGACCATGCAAGTCATTCCCTGTGGATTGTAAACCCTTGGCTTCCTCCAACCACAAACTGCTCCTGGATAGAAACTTCAACAAGCGTGGAGAGAATGGAAGAATTTTTTTGTTACTGACTGGAGGAAGAAAGTAGCTTTTTTATTCCGTTTCAGTTGTAGGCCTGGAAGGGTTAGCATGAAAAAAGACCACGATCAATGTAAAAAAGGAGCCCCATCTTGCTAGCAGGACTCTGGCACTGAAGGTGCTCAGCTGCAGCTCCCACCTACTGCTCTGGAGCTGAAGCTTTTGCTGGAAAGTGTCACTGTGCCATGGAGTCTGAGCTGGTGGGGTACCACAAACCTGGGGAGCAGGTTACCATCCTCCCCATGTGTGGTGTGATGAGCACTTTACCCACAGTGTGCTTAGAGGAGAGACTGCAGATAAGTCTCTGACCTGTTAGTTTTGGTTGCTGCTTACCTGTGCAACACTGGTGATGTTGAGCTTAACAACTGTCATTACACTTTTGCAGAAAAATTGGGCTAATGGGCCATCTCTTCTTTGATTTACTCCATCATATAGTTCATCTTTCAGACCTTTCACACTCTGTAAATAGACGATTGAAATGTGAAAATTCAGTTTAGGCTTTGCTTCCACCTAGTCCGTTCCCAGGGGCACTCCTAGGATGCTCTCTGCCTTAGGCATGCCCTATCCTTTCCTCATGAGTTCAGGAGCTGCTGCATGAAACCATTTTGCACTGATAGGGGCAGAGCTCTTTATTTTTACCATGCCTTTTGCAGATTCCTTCTGGCACTCTGTGGGGATTCCTCCAGTACTGCACACAAACTGTAACACCCCACAGATCCTCTGGATCAGCAGCTGCAGGCGAGTGCTGGATGGAAGAGGTTCTAATGTGTGTGTGTAATAGATAGGAATCGAATCACTAAACTGTAACAGACTATTTTCTTGTACATTTTATTTTTGTATATAAATTGTTGTATATTTGTTTTAATAAAACGTTTTATATATGACATGTTTACTTTTTCTCATGGAAGAGCTCTGAGGATGCATTCCAGCTTCCTTGAAAATACCCAAACAGATGTGCTGTTGAGACAGTTGGAGGGGTTTTTTCATGACTCATGAAAGCACGAAGAATTTCATTTGTGCTCATTTTCTACCCTCCAGCCTCTTCCAAGTGCAGTTGATGGGTGGAATCTTTCATGTCAGGGAAGGGGAGCCCTGGTGCTGTGCATTGTGGGGTAGTTGGTTTGTTTTTGTCATCATCTGCAAGTCAGACCTGACTCAGCCAGGTTACAGGCTACACTGAAAAATCCTGCAAGGAAGTCCCTGCTATGGATGGGTGTTCCTATCAGCAAAACCACTGGCTTCTGGTATTAGATCAGCAGTGAAGCCATAGTTAAGTACCTCAGGTTTGCCTAAAAAGAAAGCAGAGGCACAATTCAGAAGGCAAGGGGAAAGAAGCTGGTTTCCACCTGAGTGATTCATTTGCTATACCTCATGCTGTAAAGGTCTGATGTTATTTCATCATGTGTGGCTGGATGCAAGGGAAGCTGAGGCACCGTGTGAGAGCCACAGCCACTGACACTGCCTGGAAAACCCCTGTGCTGTGCTGGCCTTTGGGGAATAACTTCATTTTCTGGGCCAGAGCCAAGGAGAATATTGGGCTGCAGGAGAGGAAGACCCAGCCCAAAGGGCTGGAACAAAGAGGACATTTCCTCCTGCCTTTGGCACAGGCTTTGCTGCAGCCTGACCTGCAGGGCAGGGACAGATGTGAGGCTTACTGAGGGATGAGGGAAAACAGAGTGGCGGGTCATGGCTCTCAAATCCAGCCCGGTAAAGTGGAGGGGCAGCCTGGGGAGGGAGAGGTGCCTTTGTGCTGTTGATCATTAACCAGCCCTCCCTGCACAGCCTGAGGCAGGCAAGCCCAGGAAGCGCCTTGGGCGCTGATGATCTCATCCTGGCCCTGCAGGGCTGGAAGCTGTCAGTGTGGGGACTGTGCTGTCCCCAAAGCTGTCACCCTCCTGGGCAGGCTGTCTGACCTGAAGGTCCACACTTTGGGAATCTCCAAGTACCTGGGCTGCCTTAAATCACACACACCTAAAACCCTGCAGATCTAGAGCAGAAACATTTTGTGCACAAGCAAAGAAATCACCCACCAGATTCTCAGCCTTCCGGTATTTAAAGTGAGCTTATAAAAGAGATAGAGAGGAACTTTTAACTCGGGCAGACAGCGACAGGACAAGGGGATTATGACTACAAACTGACACAGGGTAGGCTTGGACTGAATAGATATTGGGAAGAAATTCTTGACTCTGGAGGTCACCCTGGCACAGGTTGCCCAGAGAAGCTGTGGCTGCCCCATCCCTGGAAGTGTTCAAGGCCAGGTTGGATGGGGCTTGGAGCAATCTGGGATAGTGGAAGGTGTCCCTGCACATGGCAGGTTGGAGAAAAATGAGCTTTAAGGTTCCTTCCAGCCCAAACCATCTGATGATTCTATGATTCCATGGCCGGATTTTTGTCCTGGTCGGCTGCACCAGCATCTTCTACCAGGGAGAGAAGGGGCTAGAGGGCCTAGAGCTGTCTCTAGCCCTGGGACAGTACTCCAGCCCAGCATCACCAAAACAAGAAGGAAATCCATTTTAAGAGCCCTTGCAAGTCTACCACACATGGGGGGAAGGGGGCAGGAGAGACATAGGAAACTTTCTATGATGCAAACATTGCTAAAAATAAGGTGGAGATTAATTCAGCCATTCATGCATTAAAAGGGGCACACTTTTCACAAATATGCCCACATGCAAAAAACCCCCTCAGCATTGAAATGTTCACAGATAAAAGGTTAGGCCAAGATTTGGGAACAAAAGAAAGTAGCAGCAAGTGCCTCACACCCAGGGACCAGAGACATGCTCCAAGACTTTTTTTATCAGTACCTTGGAAATGCTTTCCCTTGTTAGCTTCCAAAGCACCTGCATGTCTGACTGCATGTTGGGTATTTTACCAGTGAAAACTGGTGAAGTCCCGTGACAGAATTTTGTAGTTATTCAGCTGTTGAAGCATCTGGATGGATAAATTCTACCCCAGGTGTATATTGTCAGTTTTGTTGTTTTGAACTCTTTGGGAGGGGAAGAAAAATATAGCGGTGCTCAGGAGTGGGGTGACCTGGGGGCTGCTACACTGGGCTGGTGCCTGGCTGGCTCCTCCATCACCTCCGGGGCAGGTGGGACTTGCAGAAGCAACAGACTAAAGAGATTTTTAGGCTACTTGTACAGAGAGGACCATCATCAGCTCTTTAGAATAAACTGCCTGCCCAGGGTATGTGATAGAAACAGATTAAACCTTGACACCGGATTTTTCTGAACTTGCCTGTCCTAATGGAGCTCTTCATAAAGGCAGTAAATGTCTGTTGGAATGAGAGTTGTTTTCACCTGTCATATGCACACAGCTAAATTCAGCTGGTAAGTATTCACATCGCAGGAGCATTCTCCTGGGGAGAACTGCTCAGCCTTTCAAACCCAGCCAGGGCAATAAAGTTCCTATGGGCAGGGCTCAAAGGGCAAGAAGCTCTTGTGCTATGAACCCTGCATGACAGAGGGACAGCTCTAAAGGCAGTGCAGCTGTTATAAAAATAGAGATAACCTCTCTGAAGCGAAAAACAAAAAGGAGTCGTTGTGTAATCACTGGTCGTTTAGGAAATGAATGGAGCTACTGCTGCAGGCTTGGAAGGATACTCTAGCAGAGGCTTTTCACCACCTGTCCCATTCTTACATCACCACTGGCTGCAGCTCACTTGTAAGCCTTGAAACCATTCAAAAACAAATGAAAAAAATCCCTTTATTTAGCTATAGAGCCTTAGACCATCAACAGGACAAAACCTCCCGAAAATAACACAGCAGCCTCAGCTATAGTCCCACGCCCTCTCTGTAGGAAAGCCCTGCAGCCTCTCAAGCACAGATTTTGCCCTGTATCATCCTGCATTAAGGTGGAAGAAGCTGCTGCTTCATGCCAGCAGAGGTTTCCAGTGCTGCAGAGGCAGGATCTCACACACCCGGTAACTGAAGCTTTTCCCAGGGAAAACCTGGGACCTGTAAACAAGGAATTGTTTCTTTTCCCCCAGTCTTTGTCCACATGGATTCTTGGTGAGTGGCTCGAGAGTGCCTGGAGAAACCCCTGGCTCTATTGCTGAAGCTTTGCCTGCCAGGCAGATGAAAGTTATCCTGTAGTTATCCTTTCACCTTTATGTGCTGTGGTAATTGAATCCTGATAAGCACACACATTTCCAGGCAGTCACATGATTTACAATATCACACCTGGAATGGATATCAGTGCTTCTTTGGGCCACAGGTCTGAATTTATAACTGCAAAAAACAGTGGGATATTCATTTGTGGTGCAAAGGCAAACTATTGCTTAGAAAGCAACCAAATGTCTTGGACTATAAACACTTCTCTGCTGTCAAGGATCATTCCTCCTCTTCAGTTCCACCCTTTCCCCCATGTTTGTAGAAACACAACACAAGGCAGACAGAAACTTTCTCAGGGCAAAAGCCTCTCTCAGAGGCTTGGGAGGACCAAGGAAAGAAGAGTTACCTGTAGAAAAGCGAGTGCTAGAGCTTAGATGGGGAAACATCTTCCCTAGAAAGGGAGATAGGGACAAAAGTCACATTTTCATGGACCAATTGTATCCAAGGTGTGTTTTCCCTTTCACCAATAATTTCAATCCACTGCCCATACCCTCTCCCACCACAGAGCTGCTCTTCAGAGTTGCTTTTTCTCCCACATTTTTCTATCCCCTTCAATATTTTTCTCACTGTTAACTCATCCCTGTTCCTCTCCAGCCCTTCTGTGTGCAAAAAAAACCCCACCCCAAGGCAGTAATAAAAGCAATAATGAAAGCAATAATAAAAGCTCATTGGTGCAGCAGCATGGTGCAGGTAACTCCATTTACTTGCACTACGTCATTCATTCCCCACTAACCTTTGGTCTCACTTGTCCTGATAAGGTCAGGATGTGAACTCAGCCAGCGTGGTTCCCTGCCGTGCTCTCTGTCCTAGCACAGCTTCCCAGAGAAGGGAGGAGCTGCCAAGGGGTGGGAAAACTTCCCATGGCCCCTTCTAAAGTTCCAAGGAGAGCATGGCATGCACTGCCATCAGCTGAACTCTCAAAGGCACATCAACCCAAGCCAGCAGAAGTCATGAATTGCCTAGAACCTAGAAAATCTGCTCATCCTGCTGGGTTTGGTCACCAACTGGATGTGAGCAGAGGTGTCACACACAGTGTGAAGGACTCAGGGTTGCCAGGCATGAACATTCTCAGTTCATGGTGGAAGGGCAGTGCCAGATCACAGCCAGCACGACAGCAGGATGGGGTAGCCAGGAGGATCTGTAGCCTCAGAGATGAGGAGGGCCGGGATTTGGCAAGGAGCAGATCAATGACCCATCCAAAACCTCTGTGCCAGATGTTACCAGGGTCTGTCTCTGCATGAACACCGAGGCAGTTACCACCTGTTCTGGTGTGTGAGGCTGCAAACCCAGGTCAAGAATAACATATGAATGAAACAGGCACAGGGAAACAGTTAGCAGGAGATATCCAGGAATAAGGAATTTGATTGGCAGAGAAAACAGGACAGCAAATCCAGCCTCTCTCCTTGCTTTTTGAGAGCTGACACAAACAATGCAGCTCTCCTCAGTCTTTTTAACTTCAGAATGATCTACTCCCTTCATGTTGCTCATGATTCATACAGAAACATCACCATGAAGCCTTTGAAGAGCCTGGCAGTCAGCACCCAGCCAGCCCAAGGTGTCAGGTGGGATGAGGGGTGAGATGCTGTCATAGCCCACACGGCACAGACCAGCATCTCACAGCTCACCAGTGTCTCCCAGGTGTCACAAACCTGGAGGGAGGAAAGGTTGAGTTGCTGGCCCACCAGGTTGTCAGGGCACCCAGCTCCTGGGCTAAAATTGCAGCAAAACTTGTTACCAGAGGAGCACCCTGAGCTGTGATGAGAGGGTGGGTGCTCAGCTGTCACAGATGAGCTCACCACCTACTTTGCAGTAATAGTGTCACACTCCTGTCTATTGTGCTTGTTCCCCATCACAGAACATGCTGTGGTTACAGCCTCCAAGCTGGGGGAAGCCAAGATGTGTCCAGCATCTTCTGGGGACCTTCCAGGGGAATTCAGCTTCAACAGCATTACATGACAGTCTGAGCAGAAACAGCTGCCTGCCAGCCACAGGCAGAGGGAAGGACTTTGCTCCGTTTGTATGGATCAATGGTTGAAAACACAAAAACAAGGGAGTGGTAAAAGGCAGGTTCTCAAAGGGAGGAGGAAGGAGAAGGGACTGAGGAACTCATGGCAACCAGAAAATAGCTGGAGGTTCTGCTCCTTTCAAAGCATGTGTGGTTTGGCATTGATAAGACAGAGAATGAAGGACAGAAAACAGCATAAAAATATTGGCCCTAATTCAAATTGAATTGAGCACAAGTATTACACATATCAGCTATTTGTGAGCAGGGCTATTAAATAACAAGAGCCAGGTGAACCACAGCATATCCACTAAATATGCCCAGTTCCAGTATCTTCATTGCAAGAATATGTTTGACTGAGTTTGCTCTTTTATCAGCTTAATATTACAAAGATTTCACCAACAGTCTTCAGGCAGCAGAAACTAACCGGGAAGACAAGTCCAGGCAGGTACAGCTTTGTTTTCACCAGCTTTATTGCTGAAGGAAGCAGACAGAGCAGGGAGCAGAGTGGGGACTGTGCTGACCTGTTCCAGCCTTGTGGCTAGTTCTCAGGATATTTTTAACAATTCTGGAGGGATATGGCATAGATTACTAGTGGCAGTATTTAAAATCAGTAAGTGAACCATGTTAGACATCTACATTTCACGTAGAAATAATAATTCCGTGTTATATCCAGCAGCTGCCATTCCCACCCAGGGCAGTCCTTCACCATCAGCTTTGGAGGAGCATTACTGGGATTTCTCCTGCCTAGCCTGCTTCACCCCATGCCACAAACAGGCTTCCCACAGAGAAACATGAGGAGCTTTGCTGGAAGGACAGGCTGAGCCCCTCAGTCCCATCCCTAATGAAGAGCTCAGCTCCCTTTCCCCCAGTATTTTACTGGTGTTAAACAGGTAACAAATATTCTACCTAATCAGCATCCTGAGAGAAGCAGCTCACCAAGGTGTTTGATTACAATGCACACCCCTTTAGGTAACAGGAGCATCCAGGGGTTATTAAAGAGTGGCAACAGCCCTTGACCTGCTCACAGGTATGAGGAAGCCTTGAAATAACATTTTTTTCTGGGTTCCACAGCAGGGTGACATCTTTCCACCAACGAAGTGAATGCCAAGGAGTTCAGCCAGGCTGAGTGGGTGTCCTGCCAAAGCAGTGTCTCCAGGAGCAGGAATGACTCTGCTCTGAAAACTTTTGCAGGGACTAAAATGTTCTGTAGAAAAGGAGGCTCAGGGCAGAACCTCACGGCTCTCTACAACTCCCTGAGAGGAGGGTGGAACCGAGTGGGGATCAGCCTCTTCTCCCAGGCAATAAAGTGATAGGACAAAAAGAAATGGCCTCAGGTTGTGCCAGGGGAGCTTTAGATGGGATATTAGGAACAGTTTCTTCATGGAAAATGTTGCCAAGGCCTGGAATGGGCTGCCCAGGGCAGAGGTGGAGTCACCATCCCTGGAGGGGTCTAAAAGACGTGTAGATGTGGCACTTGGGGACACGGTTTAGTGGTGGGCCTGGCAGTGCTGGGAGAATGGTTGGACTCAATGATGTCAGGGGGTTTTCCAGCCTAAATCATTCTGGGATTCTGTAACTACAGACCCCCACCGTGGGATGGAGGCAGGATCCTGCTGGAGTCAGGGGAGCTGCACGTGGCTGACATTTGACCGTTCCCAGTGCCAAGGCTGGAACACTAATGCTGTGCTACATGAACACATTGCACGGAACCTTACTGATCCAAGTAGAGACAAAACTTCTGTATTTCAGGGGAAACAGCTAATAGCCCTGGGGAAGGTCCTTCTTGTGAAGAGGAGCAATTTGCTTCCTAAGCCATATTTGAAGGCTGAGGACTCATGCTGGAGCAGAAGTGTTTCCCTGTTTTAGAAATTAGGAGGTATCTGCAGAAGCATTGGGAGCACCAGGGTGGCAGGGGCTGCACTCCCACCTCCCACAGCCTTGGCTGGAAGGAGCCACCCCATCACCACCATGACCTATGCACATGGCCTTTGTAAAGACAAGGAGGAAGATGCTGGTCCTCCACTTCGTTTCTTTTTATTTTCTGAGCAGGACCTGGTGAGATGTGAGTGCAAGGACCCAGGTGTTGCCCTTACCATGGAGCTCTCCTCAAAGTGGAGAGGATGTGTGGGAACTCCACTGGTGCCCTCCCACACATGGGATGGGCAGAGCACCCACTCAGCACAGACCTGTTCCTACCACTAGGAAAGAGCCTGCAAGGGCTCATCTTCAACCCCTTCACAGAGCAACCCAGGGGCTGCTCAGCCACCTTTGTGGCAGAGTTTCACAATGAACTTGCTGCAGTTTAGCAAACCTCAGGTACCTTGCACTTGGAGAATAGGAACCTCAGCCACTTGAGATCTGCAGGATGTGAGCCCAGCTCTGCAGGAAAATGAACTTGCTGCAGTGTCAAAACTCAATGAAAAACTCACGAACTTGGTGCTCAGGACACGTCCCCTGCTGCAGGCACCCAGAGCTCACAAGTGCCTGCTGGGGTACCCCACTGTGCTCCATGAAGAGCACAGCACAGCTTTCTGCTGTGGAAAATAAACTCAGAAAATTGAGAAAAACTGTGAGAAAGGCTCATGCTACACTTGATAACAATTTGCAGCCTCTTGCACCTCTGCTGAGCAAACCACCATTTCCTGAACTGAGGTGTCAGGCATGAAATATTTCACATGCTAGAGCAACCGTCACCGTCTGCAAAGTGACAAACAGAACTTCAGCCTTTCCTGGTATTTAGTGCATAAATCAGGGTGTGTCCTGCGTGTCTGCTTGTGATTCTGTAATTGAAAACTCGCTCTCTTGCTTGGGGAGGCAGCAGCAAAAATGTTTGTGTAGCCAGTGTAGATTTAGCCTACATGACTTTCTGGCCAAAAGTTTCTAGAGTGTGCAGTCTCATGCTGCTGCTGCAGCAGCACTGCTAGAAGTGCAGCCTTACCATCAGGTAAGGCCATGTCTGAAGAACCAAGAACATTCTTCCTTTTCCCCATGTATCCGTGGATTTGTCCACTCCTTCCACTCCACATCTCACCAATGGGAAATGACTCAGCTGTATCTCATGAGCTCATGGCAGGCTGATCTCTGCAGAAGCATTTATTTTTGTTATTATCCCTCCAGGCACTCATTGGTTATCCCACCAATTCCATATGCAAACGTGTCTGCAGCCAGTGTGGTCTGGGGCCACCAAGTCGGCTCCAGTTTGGGTCTCCAGTTCACACAGCCTTGGCCTCCACATGGATCTACACCAAAAGAAGCACAGCCAAAAGATGGAAGGAAGGGATTCTTCCCTCTACCTAGAACACAGCAGACCACACCTAGAACACTGTGCCCAGTTTCGCATCCTTCCAACACAAGAAGGACGCTGACAAAATGGAGAAATGAGCCCCCAAAGCCTGAAGCCACCGGCACAACCAGGGCACTGGGCCCTGGCTGAGAGAGGAGTTGTTCTTCTGGAGAAGGAGAGGCTTTGGGGGCTCATAACACTCTCCTGCCAGGAGCTTATTGAGAGAGCAGACCCGGGCTCTGCCCAGGATGCACGGTAGGAGCACAAAAGAGAAGGGGGACAAGGGGCAAAAGCTGTGATAACAGGTAAACCAGGATATTAGAGGATGTTTCTTCCTTCAAGGTCAGACAAACAGTGGGACAGCTCATGAGAGCTTTCCCAGATTGGAAACAGCTCAGGGGAACTTGGTCTGACCACAAGCAGGATGCTGAAATACAGCCTTCCCAAGGTCCCTTCCCATAGAAATTATCTTACAAGACCAATTCTGCCATGTTCTTCCTACAGAAGCCAGATCATTGCAAGTGGTGCAGTTCACCAGGAGCTCTCTGCTTTCCCCCTCCTGCTTAGTGCACTGATTTACCACCTGGTTATCACCTTCCTTTAATCAGCAGCCAGCTTCAGACCATACTTACAGAGGGGCTGTTTGACTTTGGTGATGTTTCAGTTAAGGTTTATGGTGAGCTTCCTGTTCTTCCACTCCTGCCAGACACAGGAATGCTGCTATCAGTGCCTGTTCCCTCACTTGTGTGTTCCTTTACTGCACAAGTTCAAGAGCATAAAGCTCCAGGTGAGCCCATCCATAGCAGCTCCAAAAGCAGAGGCGAATCCCAACAGAATGTACATGGCATTTCTACCAAAGCTTTCCACACCAGCTGTGCCATTCTGTACACTAAAATGCTGGCTTAATACCTGCTTTGTCACACTCCAAAAACCCCCTAAGGATTCTAAACTTATTATCCAAGGAAAGATGAAACATCAGTAACAAAAAACACCCTCCTCCCCCAAAGAAATACTGGACCAAAAGCCCTGACTGAACAAAAAGAGAGGAATTACCTTCACAGGCTGAGACTGCTGCTTGAAGATGTAGAAGTCCATTTGCTGCCCTGATTTTGGCTCCAGAGGGACAATGAGGAGAGCACAGCCATCACTCCTGCAGAGCCCTCAGACACACAGCCTGCTCTGGGCTCTGATCTATCACAGCTGGGATCACAAGTGCTTTCTATTTCTCAGGAATTTATTTACTCAAACGATCTAGATGCAAGAACTAAAGCCCAAGAGGCCCCTTGCCCTCTATAAAATGTGAAAAAGTTCTGTGAAGACAATTTTAATGCACTTTATTGCTAAAATGAGACATAGTAGACAATTCCTTATTTGGCACTGAAGAATATGGGAGTGGAGGGTAATTAGCACAGATGAGTTAGAAAGAGGAAGTTGGTGCCTTGGAAGTTTGGTTTTTTTTGCATGATATTCCTATTCACACATGGCAGACATTGGCTGCCCTCATGCTCCATTGGAACAGAGGAACAGGAAAAATAAGCACAGAAAAAAAAAAAAGAAAATGTGCAGTGAAAGACAGGGAAAGTGGAAATATGGAAGAAACAAAAACAGAAAAGGAAAGTTGAGAATCAGTAGAATTTGGCTTCCACTATGAATGAACAAAACTTAAAAAAAAAACCCAAAAAATCTAACCAAAACAGTTTCATTTTGAAAATGCAACACTTACTGTGCCAGAGACACCATCTGTGCATGCAGCTCCAGCAGAATGTTTTCCTTGTTTTCCTCTACTTTTCAGAGCAGTCAGTACTGATCCTAAATTAGTTTGATTCATGCCAACCCATGACAGCCCTCAGCACCCACTGCATGGAAACCACTGATCTTCAGAGGATAAAACAGAATTAAAGTCAAGAATGGCTGCAGGAGCTTTAAGCCACTCGCAGTTCAAACAAGATACAAACATCCTTAGATGGAATCACCTGATCTAGAGTTGTTAAAACTACAGGGTCTGGGTTTACCTGCCCTTAATTCTTCTCCAGTGCCCCAGTAAATTAGTTTGAGGTCTTCTCTCCATCCCCAGGATAGCGGCAAACCAGTGCATCCCCACTGTCAGGACTGCACTTCTGGTATCTCTCAAGCACTTCTCCCCTTGGGTAATAAGCAATAAAAATTTCAGATTATATCAGAGTACCTTTGCAGAGGGGAACTGATGTGCTGCCAGCTCCCAGCCTGGCTCTGCTGCCCTTGGGAGCCCTGCTTCCAGATAAATGGATCTATTGGCTCCTTTCCCTTCCCCCTGTGCTAAATAACATCACTGCAAAGCCCTGGCTGATGGCAGGATGCAGCCACTGAAAAGTGCCCCTGGGTCAACTGCACCATGGAAAACCCCAGCGCTGAGCTCAGCTGAGGAGCTGCAGCTGCTGCTTACAACACTCAAATGCAAATTGAAATATATAAAAAAAAAAACTTTCACAAAGTAAACAGCACCACACTGAAGCATGCAAAAAAATGCATTACAGCAGCTTTACTTCCTATTTCCTTTTCCTTACAGCTCTGAAAATAATAGCTGCAGAAGTCAGTGGGGCTTTTGTGGAGAGTTGCTCGTGATCAGGCTGCTGTGGGACTGGCTGAGTATCTAGGAGCCATGTACCACAGACCCACCACTTCCATAGGATCACCATTTTAGGTGGAGAAACCCTTTAAGAACCGTGGCCAGAGCCCTGCAGACAGCTTGGTGTAAATATCTTACTCTAGCTTGTATTGCTTGCAGCCATGAAAGAGGGGAAAATTATGTACAAAGGATAATAAACACCCTTTTGAAGACAAAAATGCAATAGGAACCTCAAAGATTCCTTTAAATAGCTCAAGTATGTCTTTGTCCAGGGCTCAGGAACCCTTGACAAGCAACTGGGGAGGAGGCTTGGAGATGGTGAGAGGCAGTATTAGGAAACGGGAACTGAAGCAATATCTGATGGGAAAAGAGAAGTGACTGGGATATTTCTCAGCTGGTTTCACATCCAGGCACCTCCTTTCATGCACAATCACTCCTGCTTTATACTGGGTGGGAAAGTGAGATGTTGGAGCCAGACCTTAGATTGCCCAGGATATGGGGCTGATGGAAACATCATCACGTGGGGACTGATTTATGAGGCACTTCTTATTTGAGAGAGAATTCTCCCTCTCGTGCAAAAACAGCAAACTGCCAGCAGGGGTACTCGTGCTTGATATGGTTGTAGCATCTGCATTATCTCCCCCAAAATGTGTGGTTGCGTGGGATTATTTCAGAATAGCCAAATACACAGGAAGGTTTATGTTTCTGCTTTCTTATATTTACATATAAATAAACCACATAAATATACCCCAGCACCACAACAGCCAGCAAACCCAGCTACACCCACGGAGACTGGGCTTGGTTTAATTTCTAACAACTCTGCCAAGCAGGGACTCCCCACTTCTCCCTATAGTAACTTGTGGTGATGTACTTTGTTTAAAGACATGTTTGGAGAGGCTGTTTTATTGCAAGCATTTCCTCAGTACCAATTTTTACCTCACATTTTCACCTATCAGCTGCTTCACTGGACCACAGAATGGTTTGGGCTGGAAGAGACCTTAAAGACCACCATGGGCAGGGACACCTTCCACTAGACCAGGCTGGTTCAGAGCCCCATCCAACCAGGCTCTGAACACTTCAAAGTCTCCCTTTTAAAACCCCACACCACTGGAACACTGTCCTGTGCTCAGTGGCTGGGGGGCTTCCACACAGAGCAGCTTTTTACCTTCCATGGAAGAGAAATCTGGTGTCTCCACAACCATGAGCTGATGCAAGACTTCTGTTGCAAAGGAGGAAAGCAGCACAGCTGGAAATGCAGGGACATTTGGGTAAATCACAGCAGAACACGCAGGATTGCGCCCACCGTGGGGCTGCTGGGTGTGATCTGAGCACACAGGTTCTGTGTTGTGTCCCCTCTGAAACACACACAACGAGGATGATGCAATTTACCACAGGTTCATTTTTCACAATCTTTCATCAGAGTAATTTAGAAACACCAGCAGACTCTGGTGAGTGGCAGTGTGATGACTGAACTTACTCTCACCTTGAAGCAGCCTGGGAAATATTAACCACAAACATGAAATAAACATACCACAGCCACAGGGTTGTTTTGTTTTTTTTTTTTTTGTTGGGCTCTTTTTTTTTGGTTTGTTTGTTTTTTGTTTGTTTGGGAAGGGTTGGGGGTTTTTTTTGTTTTTTGGGGAGGCTTGTTTGTTTATCGGGGTTTTTTCTTTACTTAGGGTTTTTAAAGATCATTAGCCGTGATATCTTTTATAAAGATATTTGTAACACCGCAGAAAAGAAGAACTGAAAATTTCAGAGGTGCATTTTATGCACTACGACAGAAAGTTTCTTCCACTTCACTATCTTAAATTTGACTTTTGCTGTATCCCAGTGTAACACTCAGCTTGAGAAAAGCATTTATGAATCATATGCTTGAAAGGAGCATATGTTATAATGGCATATGTGAATCAATGTGTTACATGTACAAACGAGAAATTATTCCTGCCAACCTCTTTCAGGACACTTAAATACTAAAATAGGTATTCTCCTTTTCCAAAACATGTTTTATTTAAATTCCTTTTAAATATCCTTAATTTAATTTGCAGTGCAGCAGCCAAATAATCTCTAGATAATATCTGAGTAGGGTATAGTACTCCATTTTTAGGATAAAAAATCTATCTGGTGTCCCACAGATAGTAGAACTGGTCCCTGGTTCAAACCTCCTTAAAATAAGCCCAACAGCCCCAAAAGACCAGATAATTAAGATACAATGTATACACTCATGCACTCGTGCCTATGGGAATATGAGATCTATTTTCCTAATTCATAAAAAATCCAATTTCTAATGCATCAGGTTTTTCCAGGAAGGCAGAGACCTTCTCAATACAGGGATTAAACTGAGATGAATTAATTCAGCAGAGATCGGGCTTTATTTCTTGTTAGGTAGAGGGAATCCCTTGCTGCAGGCTCCTGCCTTCAAGCATTTGGCCAATTGAATTCAGGTCTGATCCTGATCTGGGTAGGGTCAGAATCTGAACATCAGTGAAGATTAATCAAGTGGTAACAATGTACAATGTTGCTGCATTGGTGTCAGTTCTCTCAGTGTATCAGGGGTATTTCTATTTATAACTATGCTGCCCAGAGTCTTTCTCACCTTTTCTGTTTCTTTACTGTCATTTTAATACCTTCCTTTGGATTAAAGGATGATACCACCCCTATATTTTGAAAATCTCTGTTAGGAAACACTATCCCAGAGTAGTCATCGCTCCCCTTTTCTTCTGCCTAGTTTGTAATTTTCATAGACTCATCGCAAATTTCTGCTAACGTCAATAAGAATGCTGACATTTCTTATACCACTTAACAGGGTTGATGCTCTGAGGTTGATGCTTTCCTCTTTCATACTGCTTATAACTGACATAATGGCCTCTTTTTGTGATCTGCATTTTGCTGTGATTTGGTAAAAACTGACATACACTGCCAACTCACAGCCTGTGTGTTGGGATTTAAAGGACTTCGATGAGTTCCTTTTTGAGACTGCCATGCACTGGGCTTTCACATCCACAATGACTTTGTCTTCCATAGGTCATTTTGGTATTTAATGCTCTTTCTTGGAATGTAGGCAAAATACCAGAAAGTACCAAATTCCCTGCAAGCCTCGTCTTCCCAAAGGACCATTTAAAAAGATTGCTTTTCTCCTCTGACTAATCTGCCAGTGTTTGGATGGAGCATTTGGTACCTTAAGTGAACCTCTTAGAAGGGATCTCATTACAGGCAATATCTCAGGCTTTCCTGAAATTCTTGCTCTTTTGGATCCTAATGCCATTCAGAGGACATTTAGGATGTTTTTCACTGAAGCCACTCATCGATGCCTCTTTTCTTATAAAATGAGATTGAAATGTGCATCACAAGGATGGTTCCCCACTAAAGGTTATACAATTAACTGTAATAATAGTGGCTCCCTCCTGAAGTTACCTTTGTAAATCAGTTGATTTTCCAAAGCTAAATATTCCAGGCCTTTGAACACAAAAGGAGGTCTTTGTCTTTTGCAAGAATTACCCCATGGAGGATTTGTGTTCATTTTGATTTCTAAGGTGTTAGCACTGTTGCTGGTTTCACTGTTGCTTAAGAATGGAAAAAAAAGCAGATACTCTCTTCTTATGTACTCTCTTCTTGTGCTCTCATTCCTCTCTTTGCTTTGCATGCCCCAGTTAATCTGCTGGTGTGACTCATTTGGTATCATCTAATAAACTGGGATGAATTAATTATTATCATCTAAGTGCAAATTCTGCATGGTGTCACGTACCTACGAGTGCCAGCTGCCAAGGAGTGAATCCTTTCAAGGGGCAAAGAATATTAGGGCTGCACAACTTGAGGTGCTGGAACTGAAAGTGGCTGAGGTCCTGCCACATTGAAGTGGGACAGCAAATCAGTTGATAAAGGACTTTTAGCTGGGCACCTCTGAGAATTGCACCTTGTCACCAGTGGCACAGGGATCTTTCTGGCTGTAGTACAGACAGAGAAAAGGGACACCTGCCATGGTTAAGCTGTTTGACATGAGAAAACAGCAAGGAATGTACCATAAAATACTTGAGCTGGATAAATTGCACTGTTCTAGTGATGATTTTCCAGTTGTTCTTTCTTGCCAGGCCTTTACTTTTCACAGGATATAGTGAGAGTTTTAATGATTATTTTTCTTTTTTTTGTTTTATCTTCCCCCCTCTTCCCATCTGCAATTAGCAATTTTGCCTCTCTTTTCTGGCTTCTCCTTCTTTACTTTTGGGAAGTTGTATGAGGCCATTCAATCTTGTCATAAACATTCTCATGCTATGAGGATAAGTATAAGACACATCTAAAGTGATAGAACAAACCCACAAAAATAGAGGTTTGTACAAGGTGCTGTGAGAAATTTAGGGCACAAGTCATCTTTGACCTATGTTATGCTGTATTGATTTAACCTCTAGTTCACTAATTGCTATTATAACTGTTTGGCCTTTAGTACATAGTCTTTCAAGCCAAGTCCAGTGTTTCAGCTGGTTTTTATTCATTCCTAGTGAAGGCTTCATTTCTCCAGGAATACTGCAGACCAAGAGCATCCATGGTAGAGCTCTGCTGTCAAAATCAAGAGTGTCATTAATTCTGGTACAGTTTGTGCTGGCAATTATTCTGTTCGGCTAGCACAGTTTTCCACAGTTCTCACAATTGTTCTTGGCACAGTTTTCTACCTACATGACTTTTAAGACACTCTAAGGTACTTCTAAGACACTGTAGTAAGCAGCAAAAGGATGAGAGGTTGTGCTTTATTTTTGACTTCCTTTGGTTTTCTTTTTTTTGTTATTTCCTCTTGTTCTTTCTCATGTCACATTTCAAGATACTGTGTGATCGAGAGTTACATTTGCAGTTTACTAAACTATGGCTTTTGTCTATAATTCTTGTAATATTTTTTAAAACCCTGTAAATATGCAAATTTTTATGATTTTCTAGCTACGTATAAAATCTTCCTGCTGCTATAAAATGCTTTTATTCGATTTGCATTTTTATCACCATTCAAATCAAAAGGGAACTGTTCCTACATTCACTGCTTTTGTACTGAATTCAGTTCAGCAATGTGGGCTAATGGTGCAAAAAAGGTCTGCTGAAAGAAAGGATCTGCACAGAAATTGACCAAGACACATAGTACACGGCTCTTGTAAAGATTCAAAATTTCTCTACCATTCTGGCAGTCTGTCTTCACAGGAACACCTGAGGAAGTATTTGGCTAGCATTTTTCTTCACTGTAAGATGGGGAGTTATGTGGGGCCTGAGAGGACCATGGACACAGATCCCTGGTGTAGCTCTTTGACCAGCAGTGGCACACTGAGGTGTGATGGATTATTCCCAGAATTTCTGTGGTAGAAAAGTTTTCTGCCCCTGTGAAGATCGAGAATTCCATTTTCCTGCACAATGGTACCCAGAATTAACCAAGTGCTATTTGTACAATGGCGAGTGAGCTTGGATAATTAAGCTTCTTGAGTTTGATCTGTTTGCTGTTTCAGTAAATAGCAAAGTTTCCAATGACCCCAATAAAAATAAGATTAAGCTGCTACTGTATTCACATGTTTGCATAATAAAAATGGTGATTCTTGTAAATATTTGCAATGGTAATTTCAGGTACTGAAACACCAGCTCTGGTCAGGGCAATTCTAAAGTTGACTGTAGTTGTTTTCCTTGTTTCTTAGCGAGTGAACCAAGGCACCTGTAGTTGTCAAGGCAAGGCATTTCACAGTATCCTCAAAAAGGCTGCTCAATGAAAAGGTGAAAAAACTGGGGTGAAGGGGGCAAAATCCCGGTCCTGGTTTATGCTATAGATGATCAGCAATCATTAGTTTAATTAGGCACCAGGGTATTCTTTCACTCCTGCAGAACCCAAAAAGCTTAAAACATCCAGGAGCTGCTTCCTTGCAGCAAATCCCACAGCCAAAATCCAGACCTGGCCTTCACCTTCCCCTTGCAGTCCACAAACTCTGCCACATCCACAGGTAATTCCCACTTTCCTTCCCAGCTGTGTGGAAAAGCACATCCTCTCAGTGCCACAGAACCCTCAGTGAAAGCAAACAGCGGCTCCATTTCAAACAGCTCGGTGTGCCAGGACACAAAGCTTTTGCTGAGCCTTGCCTTCTCCTTGCAGCCTCTCCTCTTCAGAGCAGGCACTGAAGCTGTGCCCTTTGCTTCCCAGCTGAGTGTGGTGTTGTATTTCTGGAGTGCCATAAATCCATCTCCTCCTCGCACAGACACAGTGGTGCTGTTGAAACACGCCAATGCCGTGTGCTGTCCTGCTCAGCTACTCACACCATCACATTCTGTGTCCTGCTGGCACTCTGCACCTAAACTGAGAAGTTTCTGGTGACATCTCACACACGCAGATGTGCCAGGAGGAAAATGTTGCTCGGACCTGGCTGCTTGTGTTCAAAAATGTCCGTTCACCTTGCAAATGACAGCGTTCTTCCCTTTACATCCTTCAAGCTTCACACACACCCCCACACCTACACACTGGAGCTATGTTCTTGCTTTCTTTCTCAGCTGCACTCACCCATCCCCCACCTTCACTTCTCTGCTGCTTTTCTCTTGGCCTTGCTGTGCATAGACTTTTCCTCTAAGACACCCACTGTGTTGCCTACCCCCTCATTATATTGCCCTGCCTTTCCTACCCAACCTTCCACTTTCTTACCATTCCTGACCGTTCCTTTCCTTCACTTTCCTGACCCATCCATGTCTTTCCTTTGCCCTTCCTTCCAATCCAGTTCCTTGCATTGACTTGGTCGCCCCTTCCCCACCTGAAATTCAAGACCCCTCATTCTGTGGGATTTCTTCAACTTGCCTTGCCCCGCCTGTTCCTCCTAGAACTCTCAAGGCCTTCTGCTCCTCCAAAGTTTCAGGAGTCTGTGAGAGGAAGCCCAGAGGAGGTCACGTGCAAGCACACTCATCTGTCCTGGCAGCTTTGTTCTGTCACCTATGCTTGCACGTCTTGAATTTTGGACATGAAATTCACATTTCACCCTTGGGCTCCAGGATCAGAATGGCAGTTCTTTTGCATACATAGGAAAGCAGGTAGCCCAAGAGTTTTAGGTGCAGATTAGAGACAGCCCATGTGGGATCAAGGCCAGACAGATCATTCTGTCCTGACTGCTTTTGTATACCAGCAATTCTTAAAGGCACATCTCATTTGCCTTGCCTTGACAATCCCAGTAGTTTCCTTGCCTTGCCCTGCTAACCCTCCCTGCCCTTGCATTTTCTTGCATGCCCATGCCCCACCTTGACCTGCCTATTGCTTTTCTCCAGGGCTTTTCCTTGCCTAGCCTTCCTGTTTCTGCCTGGCTTCCCCACCACTGGCATTACCTTCCTATGCCCAGCCCTGCCTAGAACTGCTGGGCCTGCTCTTTCCTACCACTCCATTTGCTTTCCCCTCACTGCTCTGACCTTGCCTACCTCTCCCTTGACCTGTCTACAATTGCCTACACTTGGTTTGCATTGCCTTGCCTTGGCAACACAAGGAAGCAGTAGGTAGGGCAAGGCAAGGCAGACGTAGGCAAGGCAAGCAAAGCAAGAGTAGGTTAGGAAAAACCAGGCAAGACACTGAAGGCAAGGCATGGCCAGGAGACTCAGACTTTCCTCGGGAAGCAAAAGATACAGTGCCAGCGTTGGTAGTGCAGATGTTATACCATGGGAAGGTATAGGCCAGCAAGACATTTCTGTCTGGGCGCCTTCTGTGTAGGAGCAATTGTTGGACATGTTCAATACTGAACACGGGATGCAACTTCTAAGTAGATCTTAGTATGCTTGCTAAGTTCCTTAATGAGAATGACAACGACTTTTCACGGGAAGGAAAGCATGTAACCCCAGTACAGGAGGGGAAGAGCAGTGAAACCTTTTTGTGTTGGCACAGTAGATTTGAAAGCAGGGGCTACTCGGCTCTGCAGTCAGGGTGGTTCTGAGCTGGGCTCTGTGCCTTTCCCTCTCTGCAGGTCGGCAGCGGCATCGTGTGGCTGTTCTCATGAGCCCTGACAGTGCTCATCAGGAAAAAGCCAAGCGCTTTTCTGGCCCGGCCCCTTTCGTGCGGGAGCAGTTCGTGCAGGAGCTGCGCTGTGGATCCTGGCTCTGGGACACTGACAGAACGGGATCCCGCACGCAGAGGGGAAGAAAGAGGAATCGTTTCATTGTTGGCTGTGCAGTTTATCGGCTGCAAAAAAAAAGGCAGCAGGGCCCCTTCCTTTTAAAACCTTTTCTGTGCAATCAGCTGTTGAACATGTAACTCGCACCCTCTGAACTGCACCCCCGTCCCCGGAGACATGCACTTTCTCTCAAGCTCTATGTGCCGTGCTGTGCTCTCACTCTCGCAGATCCCAAACCCCTTCAAAACGTCCAACAGCTGCTTGCAAAGAAAAAGTCTGACAATAAAAAGCCAGTGCTGGCCTTCATAGTGCCTTTGCAGTCTGTAAACTAAAAGAAACACTAGTGATTCACACTTCCCTTCTCAACTATATATACAGCATCAGCACAGTCATTCGAAGTGGCAGAGTCCATGGCTAAAGCAAAGTGTTTCTAGCTGCAGTTCAGACTGAAAGATCTGCCAGGAGACAAGGCATGTGCTAACCCTCCCTTTTCCCTGAGAAACCTGATATTCGGAGCGCAATCACTTTCACACGGCTTCAGTGTCGCCAAGTCCAAGCAGCTATAGCTCACAGAGAAGAATATCTCATGACAGAAGACATTACTAAAGCAGTCATTTTCCCTAGCAGCATTTAAATTGTGCAGAGCATAGTGGGACTATGCACCTTCCTTCTCACATATACCGACTTTCACATTTTTCACTCTTGCAGCTCTGTTGCAAACATCCAGCAGCACTTACCTATTCAATGCTACATACCACCACTTTCTGCATCTCTTGTTGTCTGAATAGAAATGGAAAGCTTCTTGGCTACATCTCACACGGAGTACTATGCCAGGACAACAATCTTGCTCAGAGCTTGCCCCTGAAACTTGTGGAAACTTTTATTTGCACCACATTCAAGGTCTGTTTTCCTTCCCGAAATGCAAAGCACCATCAGATCGATGTGTTCTCTTCACGATCCCGATCCTTCTCAGCTCGAAGAACCACCATGCGCATCACGTGGACTAAAGATCCGGAGAGATGTCTCACACAGAAAAATGTCCCAGGACAAAACCCTGTTCTTCATGTCCCCTTCTCATCGCCCAGATTGTGGAGCTGTGTTGAAAGTCTTGGCCATAGAACAACTAATCCAGCAAATGCATCTCTCCTGGCACATTTTGCTGAGTGAGAGCTAGGCGGAAAATTCGGACTCTGTGAAACAGAAAGAATGTCACTGTACCTCTCCCTTACCTTGCCTTGCCATTGAACTCCTCCTTTGCTTTGCATTACCTTCTTCACCCCTCCCCCACCTGGAATTCAAGACCCCTTTTTTGTGACATTTCACAGTCTTGCCCTGCCTACTCCTAATAGGACTCCCAAGACTCCCATGTATTCCCAGTGTTTCAGAAGCATGTGAGAAGAAGCCTGGGGGAGGTCCCATACAGCCAGACCCATCTCTCTGGGCAGCTTTTGTCTGGGACCAGTGCCTGCACGTGTTAAATTTTGGACAGGCAATCCACATTTCGCCCTTGGCCTCCGGGACCAGAACGACAGTTCTTTTGCAGCCGAAGAAGGGCAGGCAGCCCGAGAATTTGAGGTGCAGATTAGAGACAGCCAATGTGAGATCAAGGCCAGACAGAGCAGTCTGTCCTGGCCACTTTAGTGTGTACCAGCAATCCTTCAATGTGCCTGTCACCTTCCTTGCCTTGGCACCCCAATAGTTTCCTTGCCTTTTCCTGCTAACCCTCCCTAGCCTTGCATTCCCTTCCATGTCCATACTCCACATTTGACCTGCCTGCTGCTTTCCTCCAGGGCCTTGCCAGGCCTAACCCTTTGTGTTTCTGCCTGGTTTTGTTTCTAAAGGAATGTTCCAGAGCAACAGCATCCACGATAATGTTACACTGTCATAATCAGAAGTGTCCTTAATTCTGGTACAGTTTGTGGAGGTAATATATCTAGAAATAAAAGGGTTTAGATATCTTTTACTTTGAAATGGAGCCATTATCCTGAGCAATGGAATCCTCAACCTGAGCTCGCACCTGCCTGCAGCGGGGAGGAGGATGAGGAGGATGAGGATGAGAAGGGGAGCTCAGAGGGGCCGGGAAGGGACTCGCCTGCAGCCGCTCCCTCCGTCCCCGCTGCCAGCTCTGCCGGAGTGGGCACCTTCCCGGGATTGGCTCCTTCCCGAGATGGGCACCTTCCCGGGACTGGCACCTTCCCAGGATGGGCACCTTCCCAGGATGGGCACCTTCCCGGAGTGGGCTCCCTCCCGGGACGGGCTCCCTCCCGGGACGGGCTCCCTCCCGGGGTGGGCTCCCTCCCGGGACGGGCTCCCTCCCGGGACGGGCACCTTCCCGGGGTGAGCTCCTTCCCAGGGTGAGCTCCTTCCCGGGGTGGGCTCCCTCCCGGGGTGGGCTCCCTCCCGAGACGAGCACCTTCCCGGGGTGAGCTCCTTCCCGGGGTGAGCTCCTTCCCGGGACGGGCTCCCTCCCGGGATGGGCTCCTTCCCTCTCCGCTCCCGGCCCGCTCACCTCCCGGCCCCACTCCGTCTGTGGCCCCGCTCCGTGTGACACCGCGCCGCTTTCGCTTTTCCTTTCCTGGCGAAGGAGGGGCGCCCCGGCTGCCGGCCGCCCTCGGGAAAGGTCTGGGGGAACAGGGGCGGGGGAGCCCAGGGGCACCGGCCCGGAGCCAGGGGCTCGCCTGGGCTGCGAGCAAAGCGACCCCCCCAGCCCGCCTCTTACACAGAGTTTATCTCTTCCCCAGGCACCCGATCGCGATATTCCCCTGACCTGGAGTAGGACAGGTGAAGAAGCACTTCTGTTTCTCACCGAAGGGGCCAGAGGGGTTTAAGAGACATGTAGATGTGGCACTTCAGGACAGGGTTTAGTGGGGTGCTTGGCAGTTCTGGGGAAATGGTTGGACTCGATGATTTCAGAGGGCTTTTCCCACCTGAACGATTCTGAGTCCCTGTAGATACGGCAGATCCAGCTCCCACAAGGTCATTTACCTCTTGGGACTTGAAGTGGAGGCACTTGGGATGGTGAGAGTGATTTTCTTCATGGGAAAGCAGCAGTCCCATGACAGGAGAGCTCCCTCTGACCAATACTCTCTGTGCAATTCACCACGTGAACTCTGGTGGCTTGGATAAAGCTATTGGACCACTGAAGAGTTCTTATGGCTAAGAACAATTAATGAATAAATAAAAGGAAATTAAGTTGGTTCACCCCAGGGGCAAAGAACCCTCCAGATGGTCACAATTCAAGGACTTCAAGGAGTCTACATTCTAGCAGAAAGCCAACACCAACACAGCCAAGGGGAGAAAAACTGGGACCCAGAAGTGAACAAGGAACATCCTCAGCTGGTCTGCAATACCCCTCCTGCACAGCTGCTCACTCCAAGAGGCAACAGCTGCTACCAGGAATGCTCACTCAATGACTGCAGGTTTTTAAGGTATTTTCTTCAGGAATTTAATCAATTACCCGGTGTTCTTGGACGGTTGCTGCTTATCACTCATTATTTATAGTGCCTCGAAGTAAAGCTGACCTAGGAGCCAGTACACTTGTAGTTTGTCAGAAAGCAAGCAAAGAGTCAACTGACAGAGGTAAGACTTGCTGGCCTAAGAGATCAAAGATCTACAGTGCAAATGAGACAGAAAAACTCTCTCTCTGCAGCTATGGACATCCATCTCCAGAAACTACTGGCTCTGCATAGTGCAGTTTCTGGTTTGGGGGATTTTTTTTTTTCCTCTTCGCAGAAGCACTTATTTCTGCACAAGAATTTCTGGAATGCTGCTCCAGGCTCTGTTCAGAAGAATGACACCAAATGTAAGAAAAACCATGGTGCACAGGCTGCTAGAGCCACCAGGGGTTTTTATGGAACCACAGACTGGTTTGGGTTGGAAGAGACATTAAAATATCTCATTCCAACCCCTGCCATGGGCAGGGACACCTTCCACTAGGTCAGGCTGCTCTAAACCCATTCAACCTGGCCTTGAATATTTCCAGAGATGGGCCAGCCACAGCTTCTCTGGGCAACCTGTTCCAGTAGGTACTTGCCCCTCCACAGTCAAGAATTTATTTTCAATCTCTAATCTAATCCAGCCTTCTGTCAGTTTGAAGCCATTTCCCCTTATCCTGTCACTCCATGCCCTTGTCCAAAGTCCCTCTCCCACTCCCTTGGGAGCCCCTTTAGGCACTGGATGGGGCTCTAAGGTCTCCCTGGAGTCTTCTCTTCTCCAGGCTGAACAGCCTCAGCTCTCCCAGCCTAGCTCCAGCCCTCGGAGCATCTCCATGGCCTCCTCTGGACTCACTCCAGCAGCTCCATGTCCTTCTGATGCTGGGGGCCCCAGAGCTGGACACAGCATGGCAGGTGGGGTCTCAGAAGAGCAGAGTAGAGGGGTAGAATCTTGTCTCTTGACCTGCTGGTTATCCTAAAAGGGCTTCTTTTGTTTTGCTCTGCTCAGATCCTGGGCAGCACATCTGGGTTGCACAAGTGCTGCTGGCACCTCTTGCTGTGCTCTGGGCTGATGGGCACCTGGAGACTGCAGCACTGTTGCTATTTGGATGTACACAGAGACCTCTTACACAATGATCCAGAGTACAGACAGTCCAAGAGAACTCAGACTGGTTGTTAAACAATGAAACTTCATACCAACAGCCTTTCAACAGATACGAGGATGTATTTCTAAACATGAAAAAAATACATATACTTTTAAAGATAATTCCAGATATTTTATTCTTAATTTTACAAATAACAAGCACTTCTCTATAAAAAAAACTAGGGTAGAGAATCAATGTGGGTACAGCTAGGAATATTTACATTCTTAGAAGAAATTTATATATCTTTCTATATACAAGGCTGTGGCCATTACCAGTTTAAGGTACTCCCAAAAGCATTTCCTAAGTAAGGCTTTATGGTCCTAAGCCGATTTTATGTTTTAAGAAAACAATTTTTAACAGCCATGACTAAGGTTCTATTCTATAAATACTGAAATAGGTATTGCAGTCCAGCACCTCGGGCAATGCAGCCCCTCCCCACCGTGTACCCACCCACCCCAAATGCTCACTTGGAAAGAGGGAAGGAGTTCACACCTCTTCACAAAATAGTGTCAGAAGTCAGCCAAAGTTGTCTCATTGTGGAAGGTGAAGTACTAAACGATGCTTATGGGAGCATTACATTCACTGCCAGGAGAGTCAGAGATTCTAAGAATTATTGACTATGGAGCACAAACATCACAAGTAGTCGTGGTACCTTTTGAGTTAATGGCATTTCCACTTGCAAGCAAAGAAACCGAAGTCACAGGATTATCTGACATACTTGAGCTGATGACAGGAGTCAGCCTGAGAGCTGGAAAGGAAGGGATCCTTGTTCCCAAGGCCATATGCTATTTCCCTTGGTGAAGGTACAGCAGTGTGATTGTTCTCTGGCAACAGGAAATCCTCCCTAACCAGGTAACTATAACATGTATTCGCCTGTTATACAGATTATAGGGACCCAAACCATGCAGGATTTCCCAGGTTAAGGTCAGTCTGAACGGCAAAGTCTGTTTCACCTTCCTCCTCTGCAGCACAAGCTCTCAGTGAGGTTTATCACAATTCCTCTTCCAAAGGTCAATTCTGTCCTTTCTCTCTATTCTGCAGGTTAGCTGTAGCCACACTGTAGGCTGCAAATCTTATCTGTTGCCAGCATGGATGCCACTCTAAGATTTGCCTATGACTGTATCAGGTCCTTTTATCTGTATCTTGTTTATTCCCTCAGTTTCTTTTGGAGATGCCTGTTAGCTGGATTCTGCCTCTCCACTAGAACAAGATCCTTGGCTTAGAGCTGACCTTGAAAATAGTAGGATAAAACATAGTAGGATAAAAGTACAAAATAACCAAGTCTGCTGTATCAGTTATGTTCCACATTTCTGACTCAGACTTTATGTTTTTAAAAACATAAGCAAGGGAAAAAACCTTTTTTTTTGACACAAAGTGATTGCCATTGAGTTTCGTAGCATTAGTCATAACCAGGAAATTCCCCAATTTGGATTTTCCAAAAAAATCCCAAACCAACAATAACAACAGAAAACCTCACAAAGAACTTCAGTAAACATAAAAATATTTAAATATTCAAGAACAAAAGTCTCTCTTTCAAGGCACATACTTTGATAAAACAGTGGGTAAGAAATTACAGCTAAATTAGATATTAAATGGACACTGCACTTTAGGACTGGAATTCCCAGACTAAATCATGTATCAGGCAAGCACATATCTTACATCTCAGGGTATTTTCTGAAGCTGTTTACAGGAAGAGCCTCATGGAACAGGGTTGTTTACATTGGCAAATTCATTACAAGGAAGTTGCAGCTAAATGTGTTTTGCCTCAGATTCCTGTGGTTATCAGATCACTCTTCTACAACACACACAAAATAAAGCTGCTTCTCAATCTTCCAGTTCCTAAACATAAGGTTTACAAAGAAGAATATCTGTACTACATTTTACGACATATTCTTATGTTTGTAATGAATATTTCAAGAAGGCTGTAAGCCTAACAAATCAGGTCATGTTTTTGGGCAAGGGGGACTGGCTGTCACATGCACTCCCCTGACATGTATTTGCTCGTGTCAAGGCTGTTCTATGATGTGCAATGAGCCTTGTAAAGTCCAGATTCTCAATTCTGGCAGTAGCTTCAAATCACACACTGCATTTTAAACCTGCCTGCTCAGGGCTTGTCAACCCACTAAACAGGAGTGACAATGAACCTGCCCCAAGCTTTGGATTTTTTTCCTTCGAAAAGCTGACAACACTATGTCTGTCTGTCTGTCTGTCTCATTCTCTGACCCGGTGACACTGGTCAGCTCCCCGCTGCATTTGTAAATTAAAATCCTAAATAAAGAGGTGAGAAAATGCAGGAAAAGTGAAGCAAACCCTAGAGCTCAAGACACTGTTAGGAAGAATTTAACCAAACCACTACAGTCTATACAGCATTTCCTACTTTCTTCCTGTGACAAGCAGCCCAAGGTACATATCAGTCCCATTGCTGGAGTCTGTTACCAAGGTCAGAATTTGGGATATTGATTAATGAAAGATTAGAATCAGCCAACACTACCTGTATATTTAAACATCATAGGAAAATGCAAAACTCCTCCAACCAGCTGCTGCAGTAATGACCCTGAGCGTTTAGGCTACAAAGGTTTAGGCTGTTTATTATTATTGCCTTAATTTAACAAGACAGAACAAAATACAAGTGCCACGAGAGAGAAACGTTTCACCACTCACATTTGTCACACCGTAACCAGCATAGCACAAATGAGACTCTGTGTACAAATATATTGTATATTTAAAGAAACACAGGTAATGCCAAACTTCCACGGCACAATGAACAATTTCTTGGCAGACTGTCAACAAGATTTGTGGGTTTGTTGCTTTTTTAAAACAATTTAAAAGCAATTCACTGATTACATAAGTTAAGTGGAACTTAGATGTCACAGCAATCATATAGTTGACACTTGAAAATTGAGAAGCAGTGGTCAGAGAAATATTCTCAGTTTTGTTCTCAATACATTCCACCATGAGGTCAATGCAGTGGCATGATTGACATCAAAATTTACAACTAAATATATTAATTGTGTGCACGTGTATATGACTGGGAAAAACATAGAACAAAGACAGGAGAATTGTTTCCATCATCCAAATTGCACAGAAAACATTAAAACAATTTACACATAAAACTTTCACCACACATTGAAAAACGAGAATCCCAAACGAACATCATTCCCTCTACACACAGGTGAAACCATTTGCATTACTTAGAATAAATCCAGCCTAAAAAAAGGCCACATCCAAGGTCAGATGTAAACAACTTCACCAGAAAAGGTACAGTTGAAATCCAGCATTGCAATCAAGTGAATTTTGTGAACAAAATTTCAGTGCTAAATACTTTGTTCAAGACAATCCTTTCAGTCTATGCTGAGTTAGGTTAGAATTAATTCTCAAAATCTCTCTTTGCACCTTTCTCAATTTGGTAACAAATTCAGCACATGCAAAGTCATTCGAGCAAGATCATAGAGAGGCAAGTTGTCATAAATCTTCACTATAATAAATAAGTTTTCTGTCCAGAAACAGAAGTCAAGGAACTGAAAGTAATGAGCAACTTTTTCAGGCAATTTTTTACCTCTTGCTGTAAGCATTAGCTCTGGAGGAGGTTCACTGAAGAATCCAGTCACCCTGCCAGCCCTTGAACTCATTTTCAAGTATCTTTCAGCTGAACCATATGTGTAAAGTTACAAAGGATTGATCAGATTCCGCTCCATGGTACTACTGCATGAATGCAACTGGGGCTGAAAAAATCTCATTGAAGGCTACAAAGTGTTTATGTTCATATAAAAAGAGAATGTAGGGAACACAGTGTTTAAATTAATAAATAAGGTTAAAATTACAGAAAACAAAGTGTTGCCACTAGCCCTTTCTAGAATAAATTTCAGAAGAAAAGTCCGTTTAACTTTCAGTCCACCAGGAAATACATAGGAGTTCCATCAAAAAGCTGTGCTTTTTAAAATCTCTGGATTTTCTTCTTCCTCCTTGGAATCCCTTGTGCTACTAGATGGAGGTCTGTATTCTAACCTGGGGGTTGAAGAAAGAAAAAACCATAATTTTAAAAAGTTATGAGAGATGAAAGAACTTAGGAAAAAACCCCTGAATTCTGTCTGACATTAGACTCCTAATCTTAATATCCTGTTGATTTCAGTTGAAAAGGTCCCTTTCTTACACTCCATCTATGCTCATGTGTCATCTTCAGTCAGAGCCATGGCAAAAGGCCAAACACTCTCAGTGCCTTTTAGATCAGCTGAACTAAACTGGAAGAGTTTAGGTCTTCCCCAGCACTTAGGAGACTTTCAGGACCTACAGTGTCCCTATACCTTGATAAAGCAACACACTTTTAAAATGCATTCCTCAGATGTACTTTTATTAAGTCATCGGAGTCCAGTGATAAATTTGGAGCTGAGAGATGTACACATGAACATTTACACTTGGGAAGAGGGACTAAGACTTCAGCTAAGCTTTTGTATTTTCAACAGAATACTACCTTTGCTGCCAAAACCAGCCTCTCCCTCTGACCATACCTAGGCAAGTCCATTCCTCAGAGCAGAGAAGTGTTAACATCACGTGGCACTTACCCTTTCACTCGCAGCATTTGATCAATGGTGTCAGGAAGAGGCATACCATAGCTTTCAGGCAGAAAGAGTGTGAGAATTCCTGACAGCACAGTCAGGCTCCCCATCAGGATGTAAGGCAAGAATCGATCATAGGCACCTAGTAAAACACACACACACAAAAAGGTATCAACTCTAAGTCTCTGATAATTGCTCAGAGAAGCTGTGGATGGCCCATCCCTGAAGTGTTCAAGACCAGGTTAGACAGAGCATGGGGCAACCTGGTCTAGTGGAAGGTGTCCCTACCCACAGCACGGAGGTGGAATGAGATGGTATTTAGGGTTTCTTCCAACCCAAGCCACTCTGTGGTTCTGTGGTAATGTTTGTACCAAGGTACAGGGCTTTACCTGCAGGATCTGTGCTTTCAGTAAAAACAAAACCAACCAACTCCCATCACAGCCTGACATTCAAAGTGTATGTTGCTATAAACGTGGTTGTAGGAACTCAAGGGAGTGGGAATAAATAGCTGTAAGAAGTGTCCTTACTGAGGCAAGAGAATTGAGTCTCTGGAGCATCCCTCCAGTAGCCCAGTTAACTCACCAAGGTAAACAAAGTAAGGTGAGAGGATGCTGCCCAGCCTGGAGGCCATGGAACTTGCTCCAACTCCCATGTTTCTTACTACTGTTGGGTAGAGCTCAGCCGTGTAAACATAAACCATTGAGAAGGCAGATGTGATTCCAAACTTCCCCAACATCACCAGTAGAATAGACAGCGCACGGAGATCTGAAATCCAAACACAGTGAAGACTTAGGCTCTTGCAATTCACTGTATCCCTTAACTTCTTTGTGTTTGTGTAACTCCTGCCTAATTAACTCCAGCATCTGGTGTCTTTTTTCCCTGCAAATATCCACAAACATAGGGAACATTCTTTTTTAATTTTTTCTTTTTTAAATTACTAAAAGTCAGCATTTCCATTTTCTCTTTCAGAACAGGGCTTCTTGCCAAGTGAAAAATAAGGAGAACAGAGCCAGAACTGATGACACCTTCTCAGGTTTCAGGGGCCAGACCTCTGCCATTGCAAAAAAATGCCATATATCCCTTTTTTATAAAGTGAAAAAAGTAAAACATTTGAAAAAAAAATTATTTTAGGCTTCCTAAAATCTTGGTTTTTCAGTAACATTTTTGGCTATATTCTTTGTTTCATTAACACTCTTAGCTAAAATAATTTAATTATAGGAAGTTGGATTGACTTTAACTAGGATAATTAAGATTTAAAAATCAAACCAGATCATATTGGTGTCCAATTGACTCAAAGAACAGCGGGAAAAAACTACCAAACCTGAGAATGCAGCACACATATTACCTGTATAAAATAAACAAGGCAGTTCT
>VZSR01000479.1:3682779-3748188 GCA_013398615.1 Brachypodius melanocephalos
TGACAACGACAAGACACTGTCAATTGTTAACCAGCAACTGCCCAGACAGATTCTGGAGATCTGTGAGGAAGGAGCCCATTCTCCTGGAATATCTAAACAGTTTGTCTCTCTTGACTTTCCGAGGTCACGTTTGAATGTGTATGGAACTGCTTCTAACCTTAAGGGCACCCACAGACAAAGGGAAGATTTCCAGAGAAAACAGGAGCATGTAGGAAGAAAGAGATGGGAAAGATACCTGTCAGTACTTCACCTGAAAGGGGCTCAAGTTTGGCTTTCCTTAATGTGGATTAGAAATTGAAGTTGAGTATGAATTAGCATAACAATATTTCCAATGTCACCGGCCAGGATTAGCCCTGTGTTAGACTGATACAGAGTTATATTACAGACTCCAAAAGCACAGAATCTGTTTGGTGCAAACATTTAGATCACTAAGCAATAGGCACCTCAAATTCATCATCCTCCCCTGAAAAATAGTTTAAAAGGAAAAAGAGCAGCTGTAAACTGGATAAAAAAAGATGTTTGCCTTAGAATGTTGGCATTCCCATGGGAATGGGATCACAAAGACTTTGCAAATCTCAGAGAAGGGAAAGGGTATTGTGCTTTTCAGCAGAAAAGGATGATCTTTCACCCACTTGAGAAGCACATAATTCGGTGCAGGCCTAACTCTATTCATTTGTTTGGAATTAATCACTTTACATAAAGTCCAGCAAACAATGGGACTGCTAAACAAGTCTTACCTCACTAGGGTCAAGTATTACATCTGGAGCTGTAATGCCATTAGTTTTTGCAGCTTTTCGGATGATGTCTTCTGCCTCCTGAAACCTCCCCTGGGAGATCAACCACCGTGGAGACTCTGGAATGACCCTGCAGAAAAGGTTTAGAACAACAAGCCTCCATTTATAGACAGCACTGCTGAAGGGACCAACACATTGTTCTAGGCAAGAAGATCTCCAAACACGCCACATCTTGCAGGAATTAGTGCAGTGACAACAGAAATCAGATTTACAAGAGCAGACTAGCATAAGGAACAAGACCAGACTAATATGCCCTTATGGATTTCAGAAGTGCTGAAGGAATTAGCAGTGACTCAGAAAAAAGAGCAATCCAAATGTTCCATGTATGGGATTAATTTAAGAAATTCAGAAATGTGAACACACAAGCAGCACACTGTAGGTTAAGAAGCATATCCTTAGAGGCTAACACATATGAAATTAGTAACTGTAAATTCTGTCACAGAAAGGCAAGTCAGAGAGCAGAACTCCCCAGGCATTCAATTGTGTAAAAACTGGGATGGTTCTTGGAAACACAAACACAACTGCTACTGTGTATGTGAAGGAACACTACCACCACGTGGACTATTTCAGTTTTACAAGCCACTCAAAAGTAGTATTTTAACAACTACAGAAGAAAACACTTAAGTGCCACAGCTGTGCAAGTACTGTTTTGTAGTTTGTCACATCTATGTCACTCTACCAATGTCAAGAACAACTGTTTTTTCCTTCTGCCCTTAGTTCACACCTGTACTTAAAAGCCTGTGGATTTCAGTTGGTGCAGAAGTATGAGTTTTATTGACCTTTTGTTCTGCTCTCTTTGCATTTGCAAGACTTAATTTTACAGAAGCCTATAGAAAACGAAGAGTAGGTTTTTTGGGCATCAGTCAGATCACATACAAAGCCATGGACTGACAGCTAAACAACTGGGAGAGTAAAGGACACAACATCCATTCTTCACCTCCCCATTCCTGAATTTCATTAGCTTCATCATCTTAAAAGTCTGCCGACGGGACCTTCTAAAGACTAAAGTCTGGTAAGTTGGTTATACTCACCACCAAAGTGGGATGAAGAGCAGCCCAGGCAGGGTGAGTGCCAGCAGCAGCATCCTCCAGTCTCGGATGAAGAAAGCAAAGAGAGGCAGCAACATGTAACCAAATGCATAGAAGATGCACACGCCCAGGGTGCAGAACAGCAGACGGACTGATTTGCCAAGGATTTCTGTGCCTGTTCAAAACAGCAAAGGGATTATTAGCATTTTAACTTAATAGCAACCAAGTAATTTAATAAAAATACCCCTAGCAATTGGCTTTGATATGCATTGCACTGCAGAGTTGCAGGATATAGCACTCTGCTGTCTAGTTGAAGAGGCACCACAGAGCTGCTTCATGCCATGACCCTGCACCAATGGAAGTAATTTTATGTGTAAAAGAATGAGAACTGAGCCACACAGCATTTCTGTAGCTCAATATGTAGGTCATATTTCTGTAATTTTACCTTTTTAGAATCTCACATTTTACTTGAGGAGCTGAAATCATCTGACGTTCTCAACAGTTAAATGTAGTTTGATCTCCAGAATCCTCTCTAGCTTGTGAAGAGTGGCCAGCTTCTTTAAAGAATAATTCAAAGGTGCCTAAACTAAATTCCCAACCTGTATCACCTTCTAAAAGACTATTTAACCAAAAAACCTCACAGTCTTTTGGGGTAGATATATGGAATTCATGTTGTTTACAATGACCAGGCTACTGTCAGAGGAATTAAATGCATGAACAGGGGTGAGTGTTCCCCTCTGAAATGTTTTGGGACCTGCAAATCAAGAGACAGAAGAAAAAAATACCATAATTCTTGCTTCCATGTAAATCAAAGAAGATGCCAGCAGTTGCAGCAGGCTGTGTGCAGTGAGGTTAGCTAAACACTGCTTTCACCCTGAACTGGCCTTCCTTGGCTCAAAAAGAATTTGCCACCATTTGGTACTTTGGACAGTGAGGTCACTGTAAATAATCTTAATAATTCTTTTTTTTTTTAATCTCAGATTCATGAGGTAATTCACATTCCCATGATTAAATATCGTCTTAGTTAGCTTGAAAGTATATTTTCATGCAAAAGCAAAAGTCACAATGACATTTAAATTTTTACTACAGGCTGTTTAATGAAGACTTCATAAAAATTATTCTACCTATCTTGGTTCTTTTGCAACTTTTAAATTAAACAGGTATTTAGGCCCTGAAATGGACACCAGAAATCCCTGAAAAATCATAGAATCATGGAATGGTTTGGGGAAGGAACCTTAAAGATCATCTAGTTCTGATTCCCAAAAATCATGTCTCACATGTATTATCTCTCCAACTAGAAGATGGACTTTATTTCAAATAGTCAGTTTTTGAGGTTTTGCCTTTTTAGGATGGTCAACCACAGAAGTAATTCAAATTGCACCTCTATCAGCTGGAAGCTTCCAAGGAGAAGAGAAGTTATTCGTGCATGGTGAGGCCATACTCTTAACAGTGTTGCTTGGCAAAACAAATCAACCCTAAGTCAGTATTGAAAAGGAGCAGGAAAAGCACAAGATGAAAGGACACATGCAGTGACCAGCAGGACTTTCATACCAAGAACAAATGCCGCCACGTAGTTAGATATCTGTCCCATGCCAACCAGCACAAACAACACTGAAAACATCTCCCAGCTGGTAGAGAAGACCTGTATGAAACTGAAGCCAGTCTGCATTGCCAGAGTTGCAAACAGCACATTCTTCCTGCCAAACCTTCCATCGACAGATTAAAAAAAAAGAAAGAGAAGGGGGGAAAAAATATGATTAAACAACATCATGAATGAAATCCACAGAAACAGAAAAATAAAATTACTTACATGCATACTTAAGGAGATGCAAAACTTCTGCCAAAAGCAGAGGTTCACGAAATGTAACACAGGCACAACTATCCTAAACACACTAAAAACATCACTGGCCAAGAGAAATTAATATTCCAAGGGCTGCTAGGTAAGTATGTGCTGGAACACTATTCCTTTCTTACTGATAGGATGAGCAGTGAAACAAATCATCAGGAACAAGTTACTTAAAGTGTAAGAGTATCCAATGCTTCTCCTCCTCCGAGGAGCACACAGTCCATGACACAGAGCAACATCTTAAAAAAAGAAAAAGGAAAGGCTTCTGGAAGAAAGGCAAAACTCAGATTTGGAAGATGCTATTGACAGTCAGTGATCCCATGCCGCAATCTGCATTCCCTTTGGTTTAAAAATGAACAAAATTAAGGGATTCTAGAAGACTTCCTGATGAAGTATTAAAAAAAAACCCCAAAAACCAAAGAAAAAAGAAATTAAACTAAACATCAAGCTGCTGTAGGAGTGGTTGCTGATGTCATGGCCCAGGCAGCCCCACACTGCTGGGACGGGATGTGCTGAGTGCAGGTTTCACAACTCCAAAGTCCGTGTCGACCTGCAGGTCCAGAGCTGGTGTTGTGGACGTCAGGTGGATCACAATGCATGAAGAACTAACTGTCACTTGAAACCTCCAAGTATTTTGTCAACCTTCATGTCTCAGGCTCATTGCAGGCAGCAGAACACTGCAATGAGCCTTGCTGGAGCATTCTCCTCATGGAGAGAAGCTCTTAACCATGAGCTTGCTGTCCTTCAGTGGCTACAAGTTACTGGATGGGCTGCAGGGATGGCCTCCTCACCTGCATCTGGTGAGGATCTGTGCTACTCTGGGAAGGAGCTGCAGGAGACTGCCAGCAGTGTGGAGGTAGGAAGCTCATGGATTCTGGCACCAGAACAGTTCCTGCTCCATCTGCTGGGTAGTCACCACAGGAGACACTCAAGATCCTTTGGAAGGAAGCACCTGAACCTTCTGAGGCAGCAGCACCAGGAAAAGGTGGTGAGAGACTCCCCCAAAGGGAAGAGGGGAATCGCCCCTCACAGGGGAGGGCAGCAGGAGGGCATGGAGCTCTGCCTGGGGACCAGTGACAAGCCAGCTGAGATCATGGGTTGGGCTTAGCAGGGAGGCCTGCATGGGTGGTGGGTGTCTGCTGCAGCCACCTGCCCAGAAAAAAGCAAATAGGGCCCACTGCAGAGCCCCACAGGAAACCTCCTCATGTCCAAAGGCACTGGCCATCATAAGGGCTTTGCACACCGCAGGACACACTGGAAGGACAAAACCCAGGAGGTTTCTGGAGCTCATTAGGGATGACTTCCTAACACAGATGGCTGAGGAGCTGACAAAGGCAGACACTGCTGGACCTCATGCTTGCAAACAAGGGTGAACTGACTGGGGGAATGAAGGCTGGCAGCAATCTGCTGGCTGTGCAGTGGTAAAGAGCAGCATCGTGAGGGGAGGAACAAGGCAGAAGGCAGATCACACAGAGTGCAAACACTGGCCTGCCCAGGGAGCTTTTTGGAAAAAACCAATGGCATATAGCTTTGGAGAGAAGGTACAGGAGACCTGGTTAATTTTTAAAGATCATTGTCTCTAAGCTTGAGATTGGCCCAACCTGATAAGCAGGAAACTATGGAAAGGTCCTAAATGATGCCATAAGATTTGTGGCATAGAGATTATGTTTCAATGAAACAGAAACTTTGCAAATTAGGGGACTACATATTGTTCTCAGGGAATGAGGAAGACAGCACACAATGCACTGCATACCAAAAGCCAGGGAGAGAATCAGAAAAACTGAGTTTTACAAAACACTAACAACTGTTTCATCACAAAAAAATACTGGTGTCTTCCTTTTTTTTTTTTTTTTTTAATGTTTGTACCAATAAACAAGAAAGTCTTGCTTCTCTGGAGCACAGCTGAACAGCATTTATGCCTCTACAAACACAGATCATTGGACTGTATTTGATGATGAGAAAGAGCAGCTATAGCTGTTATAAAAAACAATCTGATAAAAAGGAAAACAAGCCTCAGGGATCCTTCTGAACATAGTCCAAAATAAATAGAAGAGAACGTCATTAATCAGATTTTTCTAGACAAAACTTATCTCCTACACCTGTTTTCTGGCATAAAAAAGAGTTTGCTGCAAAGTGATTTCGTTGCAAGAACAAACAGATGCAGATAACACCTACTAACAATCTTTGTGACATTCTGTTCTAGTTCAGTGCATTTCTCTACACACTCTGTGTACACTCAGGTTAGACAGCCACAGAACAAAGACATGTTAGCAGTTGCAGAAAGACACTAGTTGGAAAGCTGACATACAAGAAATGCCTACAAATGAGCATGAAAGAGACAGCAGCTCTGGTGTATATACTTTACTTGTCTGAGAGCTGTCCTGAGATGAAAGATCCCAGCAGGACACCCACAAAGAACAGGGAGGTGCTCAGGGGTCCCTTCCAGTCGTTGGCACATACGAGATTCCACTGCAGGGAGAGAGAATTGGAAAGTCTTTTAACAAACAGGATTTCCCCTCCCTCCTAAACTCTGCTGAGCTGGGTTTGGAGGGAGTGAGAATAGAATTACAGAATAGTTTGAGCTGTAAGGGGCCTTAAGGACCATGTCATTCCAGCTCCTTTCCATGGACAGGGACACCTTCCACTATCCCAGGTTTCTCCAAGCTCCATCCAACCTCACCTTGGACACTTCCAGAGATCCAGCGGCAGCCACAGCTTCTCTGGGCAACCTGTGCCAGGGCCTCCCCGCCCTCACAGGGACGAGTTTCTTCCTAATATCCAATATAACCCCGCCCTCTGTCAGTACAAAGCCATTCCCCCTTGTCTTGTCATTGCATGACCTTGTAAATAGTTCCCAAACTTGATTTCCTTGCATATAGTAATGTTTTCCATTAAAAATTCACATTCCTAATTTAAGAAAAATTGAACTACAGAAACAACGATATAGAAAGAAAAAGCATCTTTATTACATTTTGATATGGTGTTGAGAGACAGGACTATTCATTCTTCACTGGGAATCTAACTAACCTCAATTGGAATCTTTGAAATATAAACCGAAATATACACCTAACAAAGAAAGATTTCCAAAATTAAAACAAAAATGAGGAATAAAGGAAAATATTTACTAAATGAAGTCTTCAATAGTTCTTAAGATCCTACCCAGTCCAGTCAGATGTTTTTGAAACAGAACTCATGCTATTTTTTCATCTACATAAACAACTATTATTAAAAGACTCTTAGTTCTGTTTTGGTTCCCTAGGGGAGAAAGTGTGTAAATATTAGAAGAAAGGACAAAACCCAGCAGGGATCCCTCATCCCCTCCTTCACAGCTATGTTCTGACTGGAGAACATAAAATCGGTTTCCCAGAGCTCTCCCAGTACCTGCTGCCAGAGGGCAGGAGCTGCAGCCCTGCAGGAGAGGAATTAGGAGGCAACAGGTGCTTCTGATGTGAGACCAAACCCTCCTGAGCTTAGTTATTCAAACAGCTCCCTCAAGGCCTCTTCTGATGTTTTAGCAATGGAAAATTTTATGGTTTAATCTGTATTAAAAAGGCCAAAATGAAAATATTCACCCTGACCTGAAAGTATTCACCCTGACCCATCTCCTCAGCACTAAGCCTCTGACTCCTGGAATCTCACAACCCTCAGCCTGTTAACAGTCATGCCACAACTATGTCCTAGTCCATGTTTTAAGGCTGGAGGATCACTTAAAATTATGCACAGAATGAATAACACCAGCAATGGCCTTCCACTGCCAGATTCCTGTGTCAAAATGCAATGGAGCCATTGCTTATTTCATGGAATAGCATTCAGTTTTGAATTAGAACTGGGAACTGTTCCAGAGATGAATTATGGTCATTCACACAGGCTACACTCTCATCAGCTAACTTAGATTAGTTAGATCAGCTACCAGCCCTTAGATTATCTTATATTTATAAAACAGTCATCATAATTATTATTTTAAGGTCAATATGCACCTTTTTCCAATTTGTAACTGTATTCAGGTCATTTCATAACCTCTCTCCATTGATAAATCTCTGTGGTTTTATGTCTGAAAAACCTCTCCTTCTATCAGGTTTCATAACCCTCAACATTCCCTCCCCAGGTCTTTCCAGTCTCACAGCACCTGAAGCTCAGGTATCAGCACTCCAGGCAGTGCTCCAGCACATCCCACCAACACCATCAATTAGGCATCATGACAGAAGTTCACTCCAGAATTGCACCTTTCTAATGTGTGAACAAATGTATCCCACTCATGTTAAGGAAATTAATTTACTACAGTTATCAACATCATTTAGGTTATAAACTATAATTAGCATTTATAGTTAAATCTGTATTATTCATCAAAAGCTATACTTCATTATAGATGAAAGAAAGCTTGAGCCTTTCTGTCATGACCACAGAGGCTAAGCCAGCTAAGAAGCTTCAGTAAAATATACCTGGCAACTTGGAAATACCAGCAAATGATTGTTATCAAATTTATAATTTATACAGGCCAAAGGTTTCACTGGTTATCATATACCTTTATATGGTAACACCTACCAGAGAAACAAACACCACAAATACAAATCTTTCTGTTATAAAGACTTGCCTACTCACAAAAATTAATTTTTGTATCAACTACTGCAGTCAGACATCCATAATAACAACTAAAATCTATCTTGGCGATCAGTCTGTCATTACTTTCCAGCTGATCACCCTGTGCCCTGTCCACCATCTCCTACACCCTGCACTTCAGCACAAGGTTTGCACAACACTTGGATTTCCAGACACTGGCATGTTTGTGTCCTATAACAAACATTTTCTTCAGATGACTGAGATGGAGACCTTTCTTGGAAAAGTTCACGGTATTAAAATGTTTAGCACAGCTCTGCCAAAACCTTCTTGCATTGGCAGGCAGAAACATACTGGGCATTCAAATGTGGCAATGATTACCAGCTTGTTTTTCTGGCCTCTGTTAAAGCACAGTGAGGAGCTGTCATGCTGAAGACCACCTAACCAGGCATCAAGGTGAACTTCAGCATCAAATTTCTAAAGTAGAACTTGGTTGTACAATACCAGTTATTTACAGACTCCACGGAAACACAACAATTAGAACAAAGGGATTTTAAGGACTGTTACCCTTTGTCCCAGTAAATAAATCTCAAAGTCTTCAACTTATTAATGGCACACCTACAAGGTCTATTACACTGCTTGTCAGTGATGATGGCATCATCCTTCCAGAATCATTTTGCAACCATATCCTTCCCTCAACTGCATATTGTCTAAGAGGAAGTCACCAAGGCATCACTGCTAGATCAGCATGGCAAAGAGCAAGTGTCCCAGGAGTAGTTACTGATTAAACTCTGCTGCTGGCAGTGCTGTTTGGACACAGCATACTGCGACCTAGTGCTCTAAAATCATGTGTTGTTTTCACTTCTTAGTATCTTTTGAACAAGCCTGCTAGCTGCAGCAGTCTTTGCCCCAGTGAACAAGATAAGGTTAACCTTGGCAAGGTATCTGGGCTTCAAACAGGAGAAAAACATTTCTGCTCTGTTTCTGAAGAGCAGCTGCTGACGTTGTGAAGCATCGAGCTGCTCAACACTGCTACCCAATGGGACAGAGTATTCTATTTTGTTATAACTTTAGGACATCCTCTGTTGCAGTTTAAACTTGTCTTCTTACTCATCTTACAGATATTTTGTGATTTTTCTACTTCCCAGGCAATTCATCAGGTTGGAGTGATGTCCACCAGCAGCCTCACACCCAGCATAAATGATCACCTGTGTGCAGGAGTTGAAGTGTGCTTATGAATCTCTGTAAGCAGATTCTTGGTTGATGCCAGTTGCTGGTAAGGACAGCAGGGAAGAGGGGATGGGGGAAAGAGGACAGCCTATGGAGATGGCCAGGAATGTGGACAGCTTGGGTTAGAAGGCAGAGGGACCAAAAAGGAGAAGGGCTGAAGCAGCTGCTTCTCAAGCACAGTATTAAACAGTCCCAGGCACTTACAGTCATCACTTACACACCTCTCTAGCAGAGCACTTTCCAAATTCTGCTTAATCTCTTACATGCCAGCTGCCTGGAACCAGGTCTCCAAATCCATTGCTAGAAAGGCAAGTCCAGTGACAAAACTGAGAAGAATAAAAACTCTATAGACTACTCCATCAGATCTCCTCCCTCCCAGAAACTCAAGACCATTCCCTAATGCCATTATAAGCACCATAAACAAAGCTGGACTGTGACAAATACAAAACTTTAACAGCCTCACCTGGTTATACTCCTGTCCTACAAGGAAAAGCCTTATAGGCAAAACAATTTTTACAGCTACAAGATACTGTGTCTTCCCATTCCTTCATTTTTAAAAATGCTTTTCCTGTTTTGCTGAGAATAACCTGCATAACTGAAACATTAAGAGGTTATTCCATGTACTAATATTTTCTTTTTAAAAATCAACATGTTATCAAGAGTTTTTGAAGCTAGGCCAGTACCCTGTATTCCCTCCTTCCACTTGCTTCTCTCAGCAAGTAGAAGCAGGTGCTTCAAAAAATCTGTCTCACAACCAAGTAATGACAACCTTCGACTCTGAATCTGATTTTGTTTAAATTCATACAAGTATTCTCTGCTTACTTGAAAGCTGTGTTATTAAACACACTTTCCTCTAAAAATACATTTGTATATTCCAAATACTTAGAAGGCCTAGAGGCTACATTGAAACTTATTATCTAAAGCAAACAGAATTCTGTGTCTACAAAATACACATTCTGTTTAATTTTCCCTCCTCTAGTTGTTCTACATTTTTACAGAGATAAAACTTTCATAGAACGGAAAGGAAATTGCCAAATACTTTACAATTCCAGTGCAGAAACTGAGCTGTTCCCCATACATCAGATATTTGAGACGACTGGAGAAAAAGGAAACAGGGCACTCACCTGAGGTGAATTTGAATTTAAAAGTAATGGTAACATAAAGGGAATTTTACCTTGTCACTAACTGTCCACAGTGTCTCTAAAAGAGCACTGTTTCCATTTAACAATATCAACTGCAGGCCTATTATTCTTTAACAATACTAATCTTACTTTATGTTGCGATGTCAGAAATACCTATACTTTGTACAATTCTGAACACTGCTGCATGATGTGCTTTTTAAATCACACCTTGAAAAACCCAGCATTTTACAAATACCTTTGTATATTTGTCAGACATTTGTATTTACTTATTAAATGAAAACCAGATTTTCTTTTTCTTCTTCTGACAAGACTAGTAATATTAAGCTTTTGCAAAGCTGCAAACAGCTTTTTCAGCTCCTGGGGCTGCAAAGTTACAAGTATGAACTTCAGCCACAAAGATAAGCAGATATTAACCTACAATAATAAAAAACGAAGCACCTGTTTTAAAAGATGATAAATAATGGAGGTGACTAACATTAATGAAGAGATGGTTGGGAGCTGAACCTAGATGACACAGGGTAGATTTAGAATTCAGCTCCTGGCTCCACTCCTGCAACAGCCTGGTCTAGGGGAAGGTGTCCCTGCCCATGCCAGGGGGGTTGGAAGTAGATGATCTTCAAGGTCCCTCCTAACCCAAACCATTCTATGATTCTATTGCTCTGTAAATTACAATGTCTAGCATAAGCCTGTGTTTTTGTTTCAGCAAAGTGAAACAATACATCCCTCTGCTTTCCAACAGGGTGAACACGGAAACCTCTGGATAACCAGCTGTGCCACAGAGCCCCTTTGTGTCCCCCACATGTCCCTGCTGCAATCTCCCCTTGCTTCCTGAAGCCCTGGCATAACCCACTCATCTCCAGGGACAGTGGTCTGACAGTACAGCAGGGCACTTCAACCCCTGGAGTGTAGAGAATGGAAACTCTGGGCCCTCATCTCTGCCCAGAACTTTCTCTCTCTGAGCACCCATACAGGATGGAGCCCCAGCCCCGGGCCAAGCCTCCAGACCCCTGGCAACTCCCACCATGTGCATCCTTCCTCTGCAAAAGCCAACAGTCCCTAAAGTTTGCCAATAGCAAAACAGACACAAACCATGCAAATCTGGCACACGCCACCTGCACTGATTTCAAACTGATGAATAACACAACAGCTTTTTAGAAGCTGAGGATGGGTAAGTGTATCCGAAATTCAGCATGTGTTTATGGTGCACTGTTTAAGAATTACTCTTGTGTGAACTAAAATGTTCTGACTGATGTATCATCTAACACCTCATTATATCATATTTCTAGTGCACTCATGCCCTTAACTCCACTGCTCAATCTACTCCTGGTTATTCTGCATAGTCCCATAACAGCCATGACTGGCAGAAGTTAATCTTTGCCCTTAATTACTCCTGGTTTAGTCCTTTTACTACCATGTATGAACTTTTACTACTCCTACATTCATTTTTTACAGGACCTATGGAAGAATTAGAATGACACAGTTGGCTTCTCGAGCCAAAATAAAGCCCTTCTTATGCCCTGAGCTACAGCATTTCAAAAAGTAAAAGACAGAAAGGAATTTTGTTACACTGGAGCTGGTTAAATACTGCAGACTGGCTAATAACAACCTTCTGTTGTTAGTCTGTGAGAAAAGAAAGTCTCTCTTCAAGTGGGAGAGAACTGAATGTTTTAAGTCTCCCCTGAAAAGCAGAACCATAAACAAGATTTCTCTAAAGTCATGAGAGATTCAGCAAAAACCTTTCTTAAAAAAAAAATCTCCCTTCCCCCTCCCAGTGTCAGCTATGGAAATCTGGGACAAAGGTCCTCATGATTATTCAACAAGTTAGAGATATGCAAATAAACATAAGATTAGTTACTCATAAAAGCAGTACCACCAAGCCAAGAAATTAAACAAGTTAAACACTGAAAACCTGTAAGTGTGTGAAAGGCCACAGCTCATGTAAAAGTCCCACACAGGCATTAATATTACAGGAGAAAAAAATACTGCCTCAGCGCATGATGCCTGGGCAGACAAACATTGCCTCCCACAGACACGGGACATCTGCCAAGTCACACAGACAACGTGCCAGGGCTGGGGCGTCTCAGCCCTACGTGAGCAGCTCCCTCTTCTTATAGATTGTAAAACTCCTGGATGATACTCCAATAGCTCAAGACATTTTAATCAAGCTAAAGCTGAGTGAAGCTCTAAAGACAAGGCACCACATCTGAGCCAGGATAACTACCATAGCACAGCACGCAGAACAACACCCCTGTGTTCGCCTGCCCACAAGATGCCAACTGCCTTACACTGCCCTGAGAGTACTCAGCCTCTTACAACAGTGCATTTCAGCAAGGACTAGAGCTGAGAAATTCTGAAAGCTTTCCTCTTGAGGAGGACAGCAATTCTTTAGAAACAGATGAGGCAATGCCTTGTGCCACTTGTCAGAATCATTCAAACTCTTGATTGAGTTTCCAACAACTCCAGCATCCCCATTTCCAATCCTCCCTTGTGCTGCCATGGCTTCTCTTTCATGTTCTCCAAGTCACTTTAGTCCACTGTGCCCATACCTGCTTATGGTCATTTAGTACTCACACCCATCAACACCCAAACACTGACCACAACCCAATCTGCAAAGCAAGAAATCATGGCAGATTTCTATGGAACTCTAGCTCCATAAAATTCACGTCCAGGCAATGGGACTGTACAAACTTTGTAAGCCCTCTGAAAAAGTCCTATACTTGTATTGAAATTCAATTATTCCTCAAAATTGTCAAAATCCATTTCCTTGCTTAAGTCAACCTGCCCCTGCGGGTCTGGACAGCTTTCTTCTGAAATCAGACTGAAATCAGCACAGCTTCACCTCTGGTTGGCTGCCCACACCCCAGCCTTGAGTCAAGTCGTGTACCTGCACAGACAAAAACGTGACCTGTCCCAGCAGGTGAGCACAGAGATCAATGCAGAGGCACTGTGAGCACACAGCAAAGTTCAGGGTCCTTTGAATAAAGCGTCAAACCAGGGCTCCCCAACCCATGCATCTTCCACAACTCAGGATGAGTCCAAACTGTGAGAGTGGTGCTGCAGGCACAGGCTGCCCAGAGAAGCTAAGAATGCCCCATCCCTACAAGTGTTCAAGGCAAGGTTGGACAGGGCTTGGAACAACCTGGTCTAACGGAAAGTGTTCCTGCCCATGCCGGGGGGTTGGAACGAGATGTTCCTTAAGGCCCCTTCCAACCCAAACCACTGTGTGATTCTGTGAGTTTTACTACCTTTATTTTTTAAAAGAAAGAAAACAAACGCTGTTGATCTCCAGAGTTCAAAGAAACATTTTTTGTCACACCAAGTAAGCTGAACCCAGTGCTGATCCTGCTCCAGCCCCTTGCACAGATACCTGATGAACCAAGAAGCATTGGCACAGTGTGACCAGTTCTGCTGGGTAAGGAAACAGGCTGCACTTGCAAGCTCATTATAGAAACAAAGAATGTTAAGGGATGGGAATAGACGCTAAAGATCATCTAGTCCCTGCTATGGACAGGGACACCTCCCACTGGACCAGGTTGCTCAAGGCCTTATCCAACCTGGCCTTGAACACTGGGGACCAACAACCTCTCTGGGCATCCTGTTCCAGTGTCTCACCAGCCTCACTATAAAAACTTCCTTCCTCGTTCTTATGCAAATGAAAGTGAATAGAAGACCTCAAAATAAGCTCGGCATGCCAGGTTTAACAGCAGATCAATGTGCCGGCAGACACCCCAGAACACGGCGGAGCTGCACGTGTACTGCGATAACCCCACGGTTCTCCCCGGCACCCCGGGGCTGCCCGAGGGTCCCCTCCCGCTCCCGCGGCCGCGCACCTCGGTGACGATGGTGGAGTGATAGACATCGCGGCTGTACTCCCAGCCGTCCAGGCACGGCTCCTGCTCCAGCGCCTCCAGCTCCACGTCGGAGCCGGGTCGCAGCCCCAGCGCCGAGAAGTTGGCGAGCGCGGCCAGGCGGTAGCGGCGGCAGCGGCTCGGCTCCTCCTGCCCGTCCCGCAGCTCCAGCGGGATGCTGGCGTTGCGCCACTCGTCGCTCAGGTTGGCCCCGCGGGGCACGACGCACCGGTGCTCGGGCGTGCCGGCCAGGAACACGATGGAAAGGCCGTTGAAGCCATTGGGAATGATGCTGGCGCTGAGCAGAAAGAAGATGAGGCGCTGGAAGCGGCCCCATTCGCCCAGGAAGGCGGTGGCCGCATCGTAGTCGTGCATGGCGCGGCCGAGCTGCGGCCGCCGGTAGCGCGGCTCAGTCTGGCGCGGGCAGGAAGCGGCCGTCCCGCTCCTCCGCGGAGCGCAGCGCCATGGGCCGGCCTGGGGGTGGGGTTTGCCGGCGGAGGCCGCGCAGGTGGGGCCGGCCCGGCGAGGGCGGGCCCGGCGCGCTCCGCCCGGAGGCGCGGCGGGGGCTCGGCTGCACCGGGCCGGCGGAGCCGCCTGGGGCGGGCCTCGGGCGGTTCTGTGGTGGATGTGTCACACACGGGCTGCTGTAGGCGGGCCCGGAGCCTGCCCGCTCCCGCAGCTGCTCCCGGCCCTCAGCGCGGGGTCAGCTCCGGGCAAGCCTCGCCCGGCCTGGGGCCGCTTCCCGGCTCCCGCCCGGCCCAGCTCTGAGGGAATGGTCCCCTGCAATTCGTGACTTGTGGTCCGGAACGGCCATTAATACAGGCGTCGGATCTCGTACTTACTGCCCAAAGAATGGAAAAACCAGGGTGGAGATGAATTATAGTCAATGAGGCTGGAAAGGACCTCGCAGATCAGCGCGTCCAACTTATGACCGAACAGCATCTTTTAACTTACATCGTGTCACCGAGTGTCGTGTCCAGTCTTTGCTCAAACACAGGGACGGTGACTCCAGCACCTCCCAGGGCAGCCCATTCCCACCGAATGATAACTGGGATGCCTGCAGCCCCCAAGCCACACAGGTGAACCTGGCTGGGGTTCTTCGATCAAACAATGTTTGGAGTTAGTACCATGTTTGAGCCAGGAGTCGTCACGGATATTTCTGCTCCTCAAATGAGGCAGCGCAGTTGCTTCAAGTTCAGGAGTTAAAGAGTTCCTCATTTCCCTCTGTAGCACGTTCCCACAGCTGCCATTGTCCCTTCAGCAGGCTCAGCTAAAGCTGTAGAAAAGCTTTCCTGACCCTGACACTATTTTCTCAGGCAATGCATACTACATGCTTGGCAAATAATAATTTTAATAAATAATATTCTACTCTTAGGCCCCAAATCCCAGCTCACTAGCTAGTGGCACTGGCAGGAAGTTCACAGAGTCCTACAGATGTCAGTTCAAAAGCTGAATTGCATCACTGCAGAAATTTGGTCTTGCTCTTCATAAGGCTAATTCATGTGTTCAAGTGACTTTTTATGGCTGATATTTTTTCCCACCTCTAACTGATTTAAAAAAATAGTGTACTTTTTATAGCATTTTTTGAACACTTGTATTTAAAATTATCTTTTATCCTGGGTTGGAATCACACAGCTGTGAAAAATCTCAAAGGTGGAAAATGAATGGCAAAACAGGAGTTAAATAACAAAATCACCCTTGAAACTGGCCAGGGTCAGCTTCCAGGGATTTGCACCTGAAAGGTAGAAAAACTGTACCACATCCTCATAATCTTCCTGAGTGGAAGAACTTAAGTGGTGAAAGAGTTTATTTTAGGATTTTTTTTTCATGCCTGATCCTCGCTAAATACATTTATTTATTTATTTATTTATTTATTTATTTTAAATTCTTGGCACCACACGTTTAAATAGAATCTTCAAACAGAATCCACACGGGAAGCAAGTTCAGACAATGTCAGTGCACGTTTTTATTACAATGAAGACAGAGGGCAATGACTGACAATTACTACAGCTTCATGTAAGCATTAGCAGATCCAGTAATTCAGCTGAGGATCAAAGGTTGCACAGAGAGACCCCAGTAACAGAGGTTACAGATGAGACATAGTGTGACAGCTTCCCTCATCTCCACTACGCTCAGACTCCTTAAGGCCTTATAACAACATCACATACTTGTAAGGACATTCCACTCCTCTGAAAGATTGCTAAATCTGCTGCAAAAAAATACTAAAATGTGACACTAGCTCAAGATCAATGGTTTAAGTAAGAAAGATGAGACTGGTTAAAAAATGGTATTTTAAAAAACACTGTACTTTTTCTTATTTAAAAAAGGAAAAACAGGTTTTAAGATACTGCAAGGTTCAAGAGTACAAAAATATTTACCTTTTAGAAATACCCAAGCCTACAATCACATAAAATAAGACTCAAAATAACAATCTTCATAAAAATATGGCCACCTATATTTAACTCAAGTCATCAAACCTATCCTATGCTGATAAAAAGGCTTTCTTGAGAAATTTAGTTACATCTAAACAGTACTTCTTTAGATTAACTCTGTAAAAGTAAAAGCAAGATTAAATACAGCTGTTATTAGAGAAATTGATTGAGAAGAGATGAGAAGATCAGGAGTCACAGAACACTGGTTCCCTCATGCCATGTTACATTTATGGCAAAAGCATAACTGCAGGAAATTAAAAATAGTATTTCCACTCCCAAAAGCAGCCTGAGTTAATTGCACAAGTTCCTTGCATTTGTGATAAAGCTTAATATTTGTGCTTGAACTTCAGGGAGAGCCTCATTCTTGTGCTTAGAGTCAGCACAAGACAACTTACCCTGAACTCATACATTAGAGATGAGACACTGTGCTTTTGTTGGCCCTTATAGGTGAATCAGGGCTAATTGTTATTTATAGAGGATAAAAATCAATCTACCAGATCTAATAGTCTTTAAGTGACCAAGAAGTGCACATACAGCTAATAAATACAAAAATAAGAGGAATTACACTCTTCAAACAACGTAGTGTTTATAAAACAGTAGTAGCACAACTCTGAGCTCTACAATTGTGTTCATCCAATCTAGTTTTTCTTAACTTAAGAAAACTCCCCAAAAACCAAACATACGTAATCTGTAGGATTTGACAAACAAAACACTGGTTTTGTTGGTGTTTGGGTTTGGTTTTTTTTTTTTTTAAAACCCTGTGGTCTCAAATTAGTCCTTTTGAATTTTTAATAGCTGCAGGTGAACATATCCAGTACAGAAAATCAGATTTTTGTGAGCATCAAATCACCTCAAGTTTGTTAATTCTACAAAGGTTTTGTGAAAGCTTTTGAAACTGCAGTGAGTATCCTCTGAAGGTACAGAACAAAGTGGTATATATTCAAAGGAGAACTTAAATACTTTGGGAAAAAGAAAAAAAAAACAACACCCCAAGAGATCTAAAAAACTGCTTATGCCCATATACCATGAAAAACCTGAAAGTTATAACTGCATGGCATGATAGGACAGGATCATGGACTTGCTACAGCTCACTTTTCTGTTGAAAGTGGGTGTGACCCACCAGAAAGCCAGCAAATTATAGTCCTTACTCAGTGCTCAAGATTTTCCCCCTTTCCCAAAGACACTGAAGGTTCACAAAGCTGAGGGTTTTGGGTGGGCTCAGGCTTTATGAAAAAGCAGCAGCTTTTACAGGAACAGGGAGATCCCAGGTCCTAGGAAAAGCAAGAGACATCTAAAGCCACTCTGATGTTATGTTTGAAACAGATGTCCTTACAGGGAAATCTGTGTCTGCTCTGCTACAAATGAATTCTGACAACACTTAGTCTATGGGCTTTGGTCACGGAATTCAAAGGAGGCCAGGATCTCTCTTTTGGGTTTTGAAAGGCAGACACCCAGCTTCCCTTCCTCCAGTCAATACACAAAGTGAGAAAAAACACCAGCATTATGTTTGTTTGTTTGTTTGTTTTTTCACCTTTCAGCAGCTTTTATCGAGTATCTGACTGCCTGGAGTCACTGCTGTATTGCTTCTAAGGCTCACTTCCATCTTATTCCTTGACTTCTGTTTAGCACAGACAGGCCCCCATTTCTTGACGGGGACTGTGTCTGCTGACAAACCCCAGGAAACAGGACACTGAATTACAGACTAATAGTCCTACAGGAGCAGACAGCATCTGGTCAGTACATTATGTAATTTGGAGACAGCAGCACAGGACAACTATGGTGCAGTAGCTGTTGGGTTTTGTTCATTTTCTTCCAGCAGAAAATGCAGTTTGAGATGGTTTTGTTCTTCTTTCAGCCCCTCTGAGAAGTCTTCAGAAAGGTGTTACCCGACTTTTAGGACTCTCCTTGGAACTCGTAATGCTGGTGGTTTGTTCTCCATTTCTGAAACTGAATGCAAGTAAAAGACTGAGAACATTTTCCAGGGTGTCATCAGACATTTCCCTCTCCTGTAAGTACCACTCCAATGTTATACTGCTAATACAAACATTAGATGAATTATAATGTTCTGTACAGTGTGCCTTGCTGGGTGGCAGTAGCAGTGCTGCAAACAATCCTTGAACGTCATTCAGCAACTATAATTCAGTTACTTCAGGCTGTTGATTCAAGAAGCCTCTGAAGGGAATCTGGTTTGACTCTAGGATTTCTAGCTACAGTTTGTCAGCTGCAAAGCTGAAAAGCCACAGATGAGATATGTAAGAAGTCCCTAACTGTGATAAAGAGCAACACGTCCTTTCTCAAGGAATCTGACCTAGGAATTTTTCTTATTTTGAAAACATAATGATAACTCCTTATACTGACCAGGAATAAGATACAGGGAATTCTAGATTTTTCAAGCTATTTCTGCTTACAGGGGCAAATTCTGCTTCAATACCAGTTCTCACTGAACTGAATGATGGCTATACAGCTGCTCTTTGGTTAATTCAGTTTCCTTCTGCTGCTCTAAGAATTTTTCTCACACTGTAGTGGATGTGCATAGATTTGAGCAGAAATATTTGCTCAAAATATCCTAAATAGCAACGTTGGTGGGACAAAAGAAGTGTCATTGCTTACAGCTACATCATATAAACCAGAGGAAATGCTGTCCTGGCCTGTCTCTGGCTGCCCAGAAAGAGGCTAGAATGTTGAAATCCTGTCTTTAATTTAGAATAGCACCTAAAGAAATTACACTGGAAGAATGAGGGGTCTCATAATGCATATAATCCTACTAAACAAATTGTTCAAAGGAATATTTAAATAAAGAGTTAAGGAGATTAAATGATATAATGGTATGGAAAGTGTCTGGAGATCTGAAGCAACAGCCTCAAGATGCTCTGAAGGTCAGCCTTGCTTCGCCAGCACACATCAGCTCTGAGTTCAGACATTCTGAAGAAATTGTATGGTGTCATTGTCTGTCAAATTAACAACCCAAAAGAAAACAATTTGAAGGGCCCTTTGAAAGCTTTGAAGTTTTGCCGTGGACCTGAAGAAACAGGTTTCCTGATTGTGAAAAGGGACTGTGTTCTGAATTCCTGTGAAGCATGGGATGAATGGAAGCTGCCTTACCATTTCACCTTCAGCATCTGCTCAAAGCTCTCGGGCAGTGGATTGCCATAGCTCTCTGGGAGAAACAGGGTAATGATCCCAATCAGCACAGTCAGGCTTCCCATCAGGATATATGGTAGGAATCTGTCATAGGCACCTGGCAGAACACAGAACATTCCAACAGTACTTAATGTTCACAACTGACAAACCCACATGTAAAGTTTATATTCCAGACATCAATGAAATGCAGAATTAATATGGAATAATTAGCTGAAAGATTCATCAATATCAAAGGTGAATCTAAAGCTGAATTACATCTATTACCTGCCAGCAAAGTTCAATTCTAAAGCTTCAACATGTGCTCTTGGATGGCCATACCTACCATAATTTCACGCCAACCCCCACATTTGTGTAGCAAAAGTTTGGGTAGTTTTTTTGTTTGTTTGGGTTTTGGATTTTGTCTGGCTGTTTGTTTGGGTTTTGTTTGTTTGGGTTTAAAAAAATATTTTCAACTGGGATAATCAACATCTTTGCAAGGCGATAGCTCTGCTGGAGTCTTCGGTATCACACTGTCATCAAAACCCAAATCTTCTGTTAAATAATACAAAATGGGGGAATAAAATTGCTTGTAAGCAATGAAGCACTCATCACTGCCTGAAATCATGTATCCTGCTGGGCTGATCCAAAAGAAAGTCAGCTGAACAGGTCAGTTACAGACTAACAGCTCATTAACGGGGAAATGTTTTAATGCCTTCCTTACTGCAAAGGGGGAGAACATCAGCCTTCCCGAGACACACATGAGGCTCTGACCTTAGTCTACTCAGAAAATTATTTTGGACTTGAAGGTAGCAGCCTCTGCCAGCAGCCTCAAGCTGGCACACAACTGTTTAGGCAGGATGCAAGATCCTCAAGTCACAACAGCACAACAATGAAAAGGTCTTTCAGAAAAGGGATTAGCTAGGAGTTAAAGTACTGAAGATAAAGAAAGTACTAAACTGGACTTGACAGATTTATTTTATAGCTGGGATAGAGCAATATGCTTTATAATGTATGAAATAAACTCAGATTAAAGAGAGGACCTCTGGGTATGTCTCACAGAGCCAAAGTTTGTGATCTGATCTCTGTGTTTTTGAGCTGGATGAACTGCAAGGTCCTAATTTAGCTGTAGCAAATAGCAGCAGCTGACAAGTTTCTCCTAAAACCTCTTAAAGTTTAAGAAACTATTTTGATGTCTGGAACAAGATTTTTAAAGACTGAGGCCAGGGACACCTGGGAGAAGAAAATGCTGCAAATCCACAAAAAAATCAGTAAAAATGTTATTTTGTCTACATTTCTCTCTTAGTGCTGCAATGGAGACTGAAGACCTTAAGGAGAGTCACAGTCCTGCTGACCCATTTACTTTACATTTGCAGTGTACAAGTATGAAACTAAGACAAAGTATTTTCATCATTTTTGGTACAGCGTGTTCCAGTTACACTGGAATGCAGAGGTGAGTCAACATTGATTAGTTACAGGTAGTCATCTCCTCTCCACTTTCCTGGCATGGAGAATCAGCACTAACCCCTCAGCAGTACACCAGCAATGTTTTGTCAGAGCCAGCAAAGTCATGCTCATGTTGTATCAAAGATCTCAGCAGGAAACAACACTCATTAGGGGCAGAGAGAGTTGACATGGGTCCAGTGATGGCTGAAGGAAATCAATCATGTGTGAATTAAAGAAAGAGGAGATTGAGCACCTCAGACTGAACAGCAGGTATTCACAGATACTTTTTGTCCCCTAATCTCTGTCACTCTTTGCTATCTGCAACATGAGGAGCATGTTTATGTATTAAACCAAAAACCCCAAACCAAACAAAAAAAAATTTGTTTGTTAATATATGCGCAGCACTCCTAATGTGATGGCATTGAGTGTCAGAAAACGCTTACGAGGAAATCAATAATTCTGCTTACAGAAATATTGAGCAATAAGAAAAAACAAAATGAATGAATGCTGAGGTGACTGGCTTAGAAACGAAAAAAGAAAATTAAAAAAATCACTTCAAGTAAACATAATTTCATACTACTTAACCTGTATGTTTTCCATGTATTACTTTAGAGAGCACAAATCCTGGGGATGTTTGGATTCCCACCTGGTTTATCTCCCGACCATCTCAGGACACACAAGGACAGTACCATGCAATGAATTTCCTACTGCTACATTCCCTTACTTGCAAGACCACTTCTTGTCACACTCTCCTGGGAAACTGAGATGTGATTATCATTTCAGCCACTCTGCTTGCACAGTTTATAAACATCATCATTGTACTGGACCAGCTCTAACCCACTTCAGTGGGTCCCTAAAGGAATGAAGTGCCTGATCCTTCTGTGAAGCCCAGGGAGCTCCACTTAATTTTTACCATGTGTGACAGTGAACTCACACCCAAGCTGAGAGAAGGAAATGAAAAGACCACAAGTGAAGGGACTTAAAGCTGAGCCTGCACCGCAGAAGTTCAGACAACTTCTCTGGGCAGTTTGTGTGGTGCAAGGCATGAAAAATGATATCTCACCCAGGTACACAAAGTAAGGAGCAATGATGCTGCCCAGCCTGGAGGCCGTGGAAGTCGCTCCCACTGCCATGTTTCGCACTTTTGTCGGGTACAGCTCCGCATTGTAGACATAAAGCATGGAAAACGCAGCTGTGATGCCAAACTTCCCAAGCAACACCAGTCCAACAGAGAGGACATAAAGTTCTGGAGGAGAAAAAATAAAATCAAGGTGAATAAATAACACCCTGTGTTTATTATCTGTATTATGTCTACATCCAAAAGACTGTATTGCTTTGTTTTTCCAAAAGGTCATGAGTTTGGTGCTTTAGGTTTTTTTAATTATACAAAGTATTAATCCTATCCCTAGATGACTCCAAACTCTGCACTAAGCATAACGTAGATGCTCAGGTTATTCTGTATTTTTAAGATTTTGGTTATCTTCAAGTAAAACAGCATTCTTGAAATGGAAAAAAACTCTGGATTACACAGCAATAAACTCCAAGCTTGAACCCACCCCTTTTGTGGGGAAAAAAAAAATAAATTCACAAAATCCTGTGGAGATTTCCACACAGTGAAATCTGGATGCAGGTTTTTGTAGCCTGGAAGCACGACCAGGGAAATCACAGTACACTTTCAGCTTTCATTTTAGAAGCTGGTTTCCCCTGAACTATATAAAGCTCAGTAATTTGACACAATAAATGAGAGTTGAGTGTGACTCAGCACATACAAATGCAAAAAACCTAAGGCTGCAAGGGATCAGTATAAATTTGACCTCAAATTCTAAATTTGATCCTGGTTTCCAGTAACTTTGCAGAACTATTACACAGTACCATAACATATTTTGAATGTTTCATATGCTTAAGTCATGTATTTAATTTTGTACCTGCAGGAACCAGCTGAATGAAGAGGACAACACTTCCCCCTAAAAAAAAGGTGCCAGATAAGGAGTAGCGCCGTGGGAGGGAGCGGAGGAGAAGCCAGGCGATGACATAAGCTGGAACTTCAATAACAGCAGAGAGGAAACAGTTGACAAAGGCATTTCCATGCCAATCTGGAGTGCTGAGGGATAGGCCAAAGTAACCAACTGATGTGAAAAACCTGAGAAAAGCAATAAAACCAAGTTATTCCAGAAACAGCAGTCTCTGAATGCCTCCAGTGTTGCCTCAGATAGGATATACAAAAATAGGATATCGCAAAGGACCGCCACAGGCATTGTGGCTTGAAAAAGTCTCAGTGGCAACCCCCTCTTTCTAATTCTGTCATCCCATTCAGTGATCATATCCACAGCAGCTTGAAGACACTTCGGATTTCTCTGTCCTTCCTGCACACACTACACCAAGTAAAAAGCTTTGTGGAAGTTGTTCACAAAGGCTTTTCACTGCAATTGACTCAACAACACAATGAAACTCTTGCAAGTTTCCCAAGCCAACTACATTCCTACTTGTAGCTAGTGTCAGGATATCCCACCCTCAGCAGTTCTGTTATAACTTATTTAATCTTCAGAGAGAGCTGGATGTTCAGGTTTCAGATCTCAGGAGTGCATTACCAAATGTGCTAGCCAGTTCCTTTCTGCTGGGGGTAATAGGGACAGAAAAGACTTCTGGTTTGCCTATATGGCATTATTGGGTCCTCATTTCTCGTGGCTGCCCAGGCAGGGACCAGGATCTCACTGTGATGGGCACAGTACAGAAACAGAACAAAAATGGTGGCCATGGGTCTGGCCCTTGTTATGTTACTGAGTTGCTGCTTTTGCTTCAACAAGGGCTTTCTTCAAATAGAGATTACAGAGATGGGGATCATTAAAAAAAAAAAAAAAAAAAAAAAAGAGCAACGTACTGCAAAATACACAAGTTGTTATATATAGTTTTTTTTACTATTTTACATCTGAGTCAAGGCTACTATCTCCATATTCTTGTGTGTTAATGCAGTGTGGATGTGAGGATACTGAGGGCCATGTACCAGCCAAGGACCACTGGAGCTGGGCTCTGAGGCTCACACTTATTATCTAAACCTGTGGCCTCAAATCAGAAACTGTTCTATTGCCTGGGTACTTTAGGAATACACATTTCCTTACCACAAAAGTATTGACATAATAGTAATAGTTGCAATGTTTCCTGTTCGAAATAGGTCCAGAAGGATAGCCTTCTGCTGCTGCTGGGGCTTCGAATCCTGCATCTGAAGGAAAAAGGAAAACAAAACCAAAAAAATTCCCACACACCTAATAACAACCTCTGCTACCCACAGTCTGGGCAGTTACAAAGTTATGACTATCAGGGGATAACTGGTCAGCCCAAGGGCCACTTCTGCACCAGGGAGTGCAGTCTTTGGGTGGAGCTTGTCTCTGCACCCAGCTGTACTCATGGGAGTCTCCATTGCACCACAGAGTATCAGCTGACCAGATGAGTTAACATCTCCTTAAGGATCTCACACAGTACTTCCAGAAGTAACCTCAGTAGCAGAGGCATTTTTGTCCATTCTGTGCTCTGTCCATCCTCTTTAACCTTCATAAGTGATGTGAATTTCATGTAGAAAATCACCCAGTTTTGCTGCCTGCCAGCATCCTGACAGGGAGAGGAATAGATGAGAAAGGTTGGTGAGGTGGCCAGGGCACATCATAGGAGCATCCACCACCTCAGATTGGAGTTGGAGGGTCTAGTTTGAGGCTTGAAGCAGGAATCTTCTAGGTGGCATTAGGTGCCTTTCTGTCTGCACAGTTTGCTCTTGTTAGGGCAAAGCCAGAGGTTGTGGCCAGGCTTCCCCCAGGCCCAAAGAACAAACCACCCTGCTTGTCCCTACGGGACTATCCAGGAGATACCCTTTCCTAGGAATAGATGGTTTCCAATGAGTGTTTTTCTATTAATGTTTGAAAAATACTTCCAACATAAGACTCAGCATGCAGACATGATCGTCACGCTTTTTTGGACAGACACTTCAGCACACAAAATTTCCATAAAGCAGGTGAGTGTCTCCTTGTTTCAAGAAAATATGCAGTAATGACAAAATGCTGCAATCCAAAAAAGTCATCCCCAGTTTGAAAGACATCCGAGGCCTGGCTGCGAAGTAAGGGAAGTGCTTTTCCATGCTTGGTGTAGAATGAGCTTCTCATAATTGGAACATGCACTTCAATTTACACTAAAACTTCCACTTGGGAAAGAGATCTTCAGCCAAAATATAAGTGTGACAGTCAAGTGACAGATCCTGCCCAGGGGAGGGGTAACTCACAGCATCTTTGTCCTGCAGACACTGCAGAGGAGCACACAGCGCTTTGCTTTCTGCTCCATCAGGAGGCACAAAATGCAGGTGGCAGTGTAAGGCAGTAGAGGAAGATTCGACCTACAGACACGTGGCTATTGCTGATGCAAGGCTCAAAGAGTCTGCACAAGAAAAATGTCCCTCTTTGTGAGGAGCTCCAGTGAGGGGAGAGCCAGTAGAGGAGGAGATGAGCACAGGAACTGCTGTGGCTATGCTGCTCCCTGGCTTGCTGGGCTGCCAGGTTCGCACTAGATTTTCTTCTTTTAACCAACAGATATGAAATAGAGAAAAACCACAATTTTGAAGAAGAGCTTGATGTTCTTCACTCACATCATGGTTTTCAGGTCCCCTTGTAGCACTCAGGTGCTTTGGCTGGTTTGTACAACCTTTAGAGTCCCTCGGGCTCCAGGCAGCCCCAGCTCATGTGGGTGCTTATTTAGGGTCCCTCTCACAGCCCCCTGCAAAGGGCTGTTGCTAAACTGCAAACCGCTAATAACACAACAAACTGAAACGGGCACAAACACATTTTCCTTGGGTCTTGGCAGCGCCCAAAGGATGAAGAAATCTGGGTCACCCTTGGTTTGAAAACCACAATAAACCACTGCTGAGGAAGAGAATTTTATTGTGAAAAGCAAACAAATAAATCCTCCCTCTGAGTTCTCACTTTGATCTCACTAACCCAGCACTTACTGCAGGCCAACAGTTACTGCCAGCCCAAGAGCTGCTGGTGCAAACCAGTTCTTTGCTGGCATTTCCCAACAAGTCAAGCGGCCAAATGGGGAAGCGCCAGTGAAGTAAAGTACCAGGATGTATGGAACATACCTCTGCAGTGTCAAAAAGCACAGCTGGGGCTGGAATGCCATTTATTTTTGCAGCCTTTCGGATAATAGCTTCTGCCTCCTTATATCTTCCCTGGGAGATCAGCCACCGAGGAGACTCAGGAATAATCCTGTAATAAGTTTCAGAATAAATGACTCAATGTTTTCCCAAAATAACAAGTTATAAATAACACATTTATTGTGCCTGTGAGTTACACTCAGATCTCACAGACTGCTTGCAGCAGGAGACAGCCAGCACAGAAGCATGTGGGCAATGTAATTCAAATATATGGGACCTATTCTCATGCTTAAGTAGATGCTTTGTCCTCAGTGGTTGTTTTTTAAGGAACAATTAATGTCCACCAGATGTCACCAGATAGACAGAAAGGATGGGGGTAGCTTAGCCAGTGTGAATCAGAAATATTCTCAGGAAACTGCCCACAATGTGGAAATGCTTTAAATATGCATAGTGTGTATTTAAAGGTTGTGTGTCATAGGAATCTTATATACAAACCTCACCATGTTACCACAGCTCTGAGTCAGATTCTCCCAGGCAGAGTGCAGGGGCAGTGTTCCCTTGCAGAGTTGATGACATTTTCTAATGAATTACAGGCACATGTTGAATGAATTAGCACCAAACAAAGGACAGAAAACTTTGACTTTCCTTAACTAAATCCTTTGGTCTTAAGAGATGCTATCTTGCTCCCTTTAGCCAGCAGCACTTTTTCCTCTCCTTGGAAAAAAGCAGGCAAGACACTCCTTTTCTGATGAACTCTAAAAACTGACTCCAAGCCAGGCCAACGATTACAAGCATCAGATGATTTAGATCTGATCATTAATCACTAATGGGACTTTCTCTAAGATTAGCTGCCCCCACTGCTCTTCTTACTGGGAAAGCTGAGGATCTTGAGACAGCAGAGATAATGCAGGGAACCTTCTGGAGAATTTGGAAGGGAAATTAGTAAAAGAGCAAGAATGGTACAGAGCAGAGGGATCTGCAAGTCACATGGCCTGCGGAAGCAGTGGGTCCACATGCCAAAATGCTGGCTTACACCAACCTGCCTTGGCAGAGCTTTGCCAGTGCACCTTGATCCCCATCTACCCCCACACAGAGCCCAGACAAAGTGCCATCAGAGGAAGTTTTTGGCATTTTTAAGTGTAAGCTTTTAAAAGGCCTGGGAATTCCCAGCCCATAGATTTCAAAGCAGGACTCTGAAGCCATGCCTTCGGGACAAATTTGCTGTGCCTCACAGTTCTATAGCAGACATCTGAGAGGCTCCCACCCAAAACCAGCCTCCCCAGGGAACAGCTGCTTGGTGCAGAGGGAAATGCTGCTGTGATGAAGGACTTGGAAACACTTCAAGTGAAATAAGCAACCTGACCCTTAAACAGAATCAGACTGTCTTTAAAATCCAGTAACAGCAGAGGTGGAGCTGAAAAACATTTTAAAGGTTTGGTTTGAAGACTAAGGTTAAAAAAAAAACCCCAACTAACCAACAAACCATCAGCAGATGCTTCTAAAAAGACTGGCACATGCAGGAGGTCTTTTAAGCTATAGAAGAGTGTGTCTAAATCACTTAACTGTTATAAAGAAACTAATTGTTCTCTTACAGGTATAACTTTTTCAAGATACCAAAAAATAAAGGAGTTCCCTGAATAATATGAAAATACTCTTCCTGTTGTGAATTACCCTCATTTTAAGAGTGTGATACCTTGCTTTTCCTTTCCTATTTTCAAACACCTGTCCCTTCAGAAGACAGCAGATGCCCAAGGCAGTAACCAAATAGAGCTATCTGCCCTTCTTCAGTGCTTCTGTCCAGCAGAAAGAGCAGGGAGGGCTTCAAGCACGCAGCACCAACGAGGCTCTCTAGGTAGTCACTCGACTTAAAATTCTCAAGAAAAACCCAAATAAAATTAAGACAAAGCCTTCTCACGCGGTGAATAGAAGAGTGCCCCTCCTCCCTGACCCTCTGCCGTTACCCAGCACCTAGCACAAAGAGCACCAGGCAGGAGGGGAGGTGGGAAGTGTGGCCTGGGCATGGACTCACCACCAGAGCGGGATGCAGAATAGCCCCGGGACAGTGAGCGCCAGCAGCAGCATCCGCCAGTCTCTGATGAAGTAAGCAAACAGTGGCAGCAACATGTAGCCAATTGCAAAAAATATGCAAACTCCTAACGTAGAGAATAGAATACGAACTGATTTGCCCAGAATTTCTGTGCCTGTTTAAAACAAGGGAGGTTGGATTAGCATTTTAACTCTTTGTTTTCAAGCATGACTAAATACTTTATTGCATTTACAAACAAAAAATTAAGCTAAACAATCTTAGAAAAGAGCAGCACAGCACAGACCCGCCTGTACAGAAAAGCTGCTGGGAGTGTTGGGAACCTTCAGATAAAGAAGCTACTTCTGTTTGCTTTGATTAATGCATTGGCAGACAGAGATAAGGACAGGCAAGGGGGATGGCCGGCAGACTTCCAGGAGCCTTCCCCACATGCTGACCTAGGACACATCCTGCTCCCCCACTTAACCCATCCGGATTTCAGATGCAAGTCACTGCTGGGCACTTTGGGAGAGCAAAGGTCTGAGCACAGCAGACTGCTATGGGATGGAAGGATGCGAATTTACAGGGAGGTGAGGTGGAAACAAATTCCGCATTTATTTTTTGGGATCAGAAGAAAGGTTGGAATGTTGGATCAACACATCACAGGCTGAAGGAAAGAACCAGGGAAGATGCCATCCTCTAGTAATGTTACTGTTCCAGTAGCCAGGCAGCAAACAGGGAAAGCATCCTACAGCCATTGCACCATGCAGCAACCTAATATTGAGTAATAAAAACTGAGACAGTTCTAAGCCTTCAACAGCACCTAAATCCTTTCACAATAAAACACCCAGCCACTCCTTAATAGAATCCAGTGAACCCCTCAGGTCCACCTCACTTCTCCTTGAGCTCTCAGGCCCTGGTACAGAGCTCTCCTTCACATTAGGAGCACTGCAAGGGCTGGAACTGCTACAGTTTGGTCTGGACTCAATTTAAATACAAATGACATTGAGTGACTGTGACAGCAGGGTCACAAAGTGTGGAGAGTGTACTTGGTCGTGTATCATGGCAAGAACTGCAACATTTATTATTGCAGAGAAGATGGAAAAAAATACCCAAGACTGGAAAACCCTCCTATTTGATAGTTACATGAATTCTCATTTCAGAAACCTGGAGTAAGTGAATAAAGTCACAGTAAAAAAACCTGAAAATAAGAATTTGCTGGGCTAAAATGAGTGTGTGGAGATAAATGATACCATCTTCCTCTGGACTTGGTTTTGTTTAGAGGGGTTTTCTTGGGAGAGGTCTGATACCTGAAACATCATTTTAAGCCTGTTAAATGTTACATTACAATTTGTGCCAACTCAAAGCCAGTATGAGATGACATCTGTCCTGCCTTTCCTCTTGCCTCATTCTTCTAGCTATGGAGTAACCGTTCTTGGACAATACCAACATGCCTTCACAAATGTCTGTAGTGTTTTACAGTCCCAGAACCTGAACACAACAATTTTGATCACAGAGAACAACTGAGACCTAAAGCTAGGAGAGAAATTTCACAGCATGTGGTTGAAAAAACCGTAAAATTGACTACAGAAGTTCACCAACAGCTCAGGCTGTTGAAGGCGGGCAATAGTGCAAAGGGAAGCATGAGCCTGGGTGCCTAAGGATGCTGAAACAGGGCCTGACCTACACATGGGGAGGCAACAGAGATTTGGATGTTGAAAGTTTGAATGACAAGAGAAACCTGAACTTGGAAAAACCCCACTGCACTTGGGGATGGAGCATGCCAGGGCTGCAGCACAGCCAGGGTTAATGGGGCTTTTCGAGGTGCTGGTGTCACTGTTCCCCTCCCAAGCACAGGTCAGCCCTGCCTGCTCCTGGATGAAACAAGAGGAGCATCTCCAGCACATCCTGTAAGCAGGACAGGCTTTCTTAAGGAGTTCCTTTCCTTTTTATGGATGTATTCTCCTGTTCAGTATTTCTGCCATGTGTGGCTTCCTGGAAGCTCCTGGGTTTGCCTTGCCACAGGCAGAAGTCACAGACAGTGCTCATGGAGACACGCTGGTGATGGAGTAGGGTGGGAAGGACCACCCTCTGGAAATACCTCCCTCCTCACCTATGATGGTCAGCTGATGGCTCACTTAAATGAGGAAGCTAATGTCTAAGTTAATTCAGATTAATCCTGCCCTCAGAATCAGCCTCAAGGCTGCTGGGGAATGGCCAGCACTGCTGGCAAGTGCCCCAGGAATCTGCCTCTCTGCTCCCTGGAAACCACTGCTGCTGTGACAGAGGAGAGGATGGCAGAAGAGACAGCAATGGGGCAGGGGGCAGCAAACAACAGCTAAGCAATTAAACAAGCCTAATGATACCAGGGGAGACTCAGTCCCCTCTCTCAACAGTAGGACCATTTGCCCAGTGAGGTGTTCCTGGCCCTCCCTCCCAGCTTTGCTTCTGATGAGCACTGAGACAGCATCCCAATCCACATTCAGCTGTGCCCCACATTCCCAGGGAGCTGGGAGCTAAATTCCTGCCTGATCAGAACCTGCACCTCTGTGCTACACAACCCATGTGTTTCCACAGGATCTTCACCTTTACCCAATGGGGTACCTCCCAGCCTTCCCATGGCAGGCATTTGCTCCTTCTCCACCAGCTCCACACAAGAATTAAACCACCAGGACACTGGGAGCAGTGGCAATGGTGACAGCAATGGCAGGAACAGTTACAACGGTGATGGCAACGTGGGATCTCCCTGCTGACAGCCTGACCTTAATCCTCCCTGTGCCACAGGCAGCACTGACTCATGGCTGCTTGGGGACACAATGCTGGATCCTCTTCACAGCACTGCCCTCATATTATGCTCTTCTGAACTATTTTTTCCCCATTAAACCTCATGGGGTAGGAAAGACCAGCATTAACTAGTAATGTACAATTTAATCTAGTTTACGTTATGATCTACAAATTGTAATGTTGACACCAGGGGTTTAAAAACGGCCATAAATATATATTTATACACCCCTTAAAGACAGTGCTTGCAAATCTCAGTTTCTCCCGAGACCTGCATCACTCATCCCCATAATTTGCCCATGCAATTGCTTTTCTTGAAACCCCCATGTCCAGTGGGACCCTCTGTGGGGTCCCCTTCCCTATGGGGTCCCTTGTTTCCTGCAGGGTCCTCAGGCAACAACTCTAGCCATGCAGCTGCTGGTCTTTGTTCCTACACTCCCCATGGAAATAAAAGCAAACCTCAGCTTCCAAAACTGGACTTTATCACTGATCTCAACACTGAGAGCAATGACTTCATGGCTAATGGGGCTTTGGCACCCACTCAGCTCCTCTGCTCTGGTCCCCCTGACAATCTTTGTGCCTGGAAATTGCTGTAGTGCTCCAGGGCTTTGCTCTCAGGTATGCATTGACCTCTCTGCAAAGGGTGCAGAGGGAAGCAGGGATGAACCCAAATGCCTTCTCTGTCTCAGACCTGCTGCTAAACCCTGAATGCTGCCTTGAATGTCTTCTCCAAAGAGGAATGAAACGGATGTTTATTTAGACTCCTGCTCTCTTCTTTTCCTCTAAATCTACAGAAAGTATAGGTTTGAAGAATTGCAGAGCCAAAAAAAAAAAAATTGGCATAAAGGAGAAATTTTACCAGTGAAGATTTACCATTGTCTAATTAAATGATTCAGGTTCAGAGGAAAAAAAAAGCAACAGTACATTAAGCAAACATTTAATCTAATGAAACATATTCATACCCAAAATGAAGGCCACCACATAGTTAGAGATCTGTCCCATCCCCACAATGAGAAAGAGCACTGTGAACATCTCCCAGCTCGTGGAAAAGATCTGCAGGAAGCTGAAGCCAGTCTGCACAGCCATTGTCAAAAAAAGGATATTCTTCCTGCCAAACCTTTGGTAAAGAAAAAGATTATTACTGAAACAACATGTATTCATGGTGGGGGTTATGTAACAGGGCGCAAGGGAGAACAAATATCCAATCTCAATTGATGCATCTTAGCACAACCTGAAGTTCTGTTCACCTTAAAGAATTTTATTATTTTCATATGCACTTAAAAATATTAAAATTTCCAAGACCCATGACACAAACAGAGAAGAAAAATTATAAGCAGAAACTTCAGAGAGCCACTAGACAGAGATTAAGGAGACTAGGCAACAGTACAATAGGGAGACACATGCAGACTGTAAACCACACAGCTGAAAGTTAGGAGATGATGGCTTTTAGGCTACTGTCATTTATACTTTGCAATACCATTATGCTTTGAGTGTGCTAAATAGCTCTGTCAACTGGTTTCAGTCTGAGTTGCCAGACATACTGCACCCTTTCTCTCGGCTGTTTCTTTGCATTAGGATTTTGTGGCATGTTGTCCTGGAGAGGCAGGACAAGCTCACATACAGGTTTTCATACCTGTGGGCACAGATGCTGCACAGGCTGCCTCACCTGCTGCCTGCAGCAACCCTTCACTGGGGAAAGGCTTCTGTAGCAGTCATGGGGAAATTGCTTAGGTACAGGCTCAGATCATAACCCTTTACTGACAAAACCCCCAAATAATCCAAGGAATCTCATGCTGGAAGGCATGAGCCAGGCTCTCAGTGGCTGTGCTGCCACCAGGGCACAGACACTTCCTCAAATGCTCCCACTGGGCAAATGGCACCACTGGGATTTAGTGATTATCTCATCTCCCTTTCAGACAGTAACACCAACTGACTTCTGCACTGGGGCAGGAGTCAGGTGATTAAATTCAGATCACATGGAATTTAATGCTCGAGGCTTTAGGATTAAGACTCCCAGTGAGTTTTGAAACCCCTTTGCTAAGCACCCAGAGGAACTCTGCTACCTTATGCCATCCTCATTCCCAGGCAGCAGTCAAAGCAGGATCAGTGATCCCACCATGAGTATGGACACAGGGCTGAGGGCTGTACGGAGAGGGGAGCAGAGATTTCCAGAGGGAACATATGTTCTGCATTCAACACTTGTAAGGCCAATACCTCAACACTGCTGAGACAACTATCAAATGCCTGTAATGATTTTTTTTTACATTTATATCTACTTAGTGATATGCTATGACAATTGCTATCATTTTCAGGTTATCTTTTTTCCTTCCTCTCATATGTCCTTACTCTATTTCCACCAAACCATCTCTCCTATGCAGAGATTCCATTCAAAGAGCAAGTTTCTATCTTGCAGCTCTAACAAGACATTATCAGTTAAAGTGCAACAAAACCCAGCATCCTTTAAACTACTAAAAAGGCTGGATAAAGAAACCAATAGGAAGTGGGTTGTGAAGGGGAAACCCACTGCATCAATCTGCAAAGCAGGCACATGGGCTCCTTGTGGAAATCAGTCCCTGGGCTCTGAAGTGCTCAAGAGAGAGAAATCCTGAAAGTGCCCTGGGGTAGACCAGGATGGAATTTTTGAAGATGCCAGGCCAGTTACCTAATTTTGATCAGAACTCAGAGTACTGGACATTTCACTCTTTTGTCTCTTAAAAACAAATGCCCCAGGTCTGCCCTGCTCTGCCCACGGCATTACCTGTCTGAGAGCTGCCCCGAGATGAAGGAGCCGATGAGGACTCCCACAAAGAAGAGGGAGGTGGTCAGTGGGGCTTTCCAGTCGTCCTCACACACCAGGTTCCACTGCAAGAGAAAGGCCTGAGTTCAGACACAGCCCCAGTGCTGCACCCAGCCCTGTCCAGCACAGCAGCTGCTGGTTGGAGACACACACATTTCCATGCAATGGAATCCTGTTTGCCCATATCCACACTTCCACCCATCACTGGAACTGTTTTCTTGGTCAAGGTCACTGTTGGAACACCCTGCCTAAAGCACAGGAAAAAGAAGGGGAAGTGATTACCTCCCCAGGAAACTCCATGAGGTCAAAACACTAGCGGCTGTGTGACACAGCCCCCTTGCCTCTGAAGGGGATGAGCAGCCAGCAATGCCAAACCTGATGGGAGCCCATGTGTGCAGCTCAGAGGCTGCCCTGGACCTGTTTCCAGTACAATCCTCCCATCATGTACCCACCAGACCCCTGGACCTGGCTCCCCATGGTCCAGGATGCTTCCACCAGTGAATCAGAGCAATGGAGAAGGGTAAAGAACCATCCCAGCTAAGGACAGCTTCCAGTTTACTCTGCTAGCCCAAAACCTGCTGCATCTCTGTAACTTCTGGGGCTGACAAAACATATGCAAGAAGACGCACAGAATGAATTCCCTTTTCTTGCACTGATGTGTTACCAAATTCTGTTCCATCTCACAACCTGCACCACTGACTCACCATCCATCCATCCCTCACAGCCTCAAGACTGCAGCTGGCTGGAGCTGCAGACTTAGGACAGGAGCCAGGGTGGAAACTTCCACCTAAAACTGCTCATAACCTCAGACAAGGTTTAAAAAAAATAAAAATTGCATCATGAGCCTCTGTCCACCGAAGTTACAGCTGAGCATGTCTCTGCCAAGGCTTGCTCCCTTCCTGGTGACTAATCTCCTAGTTAAGGCATGCCTGCCAGCAGTACTTAGGGAGAGGCTTCAAACATGTCACTCTCAGATCAGAGAATTCTACCACAATGGTAAGCTAGTTAGATCACAGATTAAAGTATGGCATAATTTTAATAATTAGCCATGCTATCAGAGAGCAGGGCCATTGCCCGCACCGGCAGTCACCCTCTGCTTGGAGAATGGTTGGGCCAAGCACAGGCAAAGGCTTGGTGATGGAGCAGAAACCTGCCATCAGAGCTGCTCAGGCTCCTCACTCACCTGCAGGCAACAAGGAGCAACTCTTGTGTTACAGAGACACCCAGATGCTGCCTGATGGCACCACAAGCCCTGCCAAAAACAAACCACCGGTGGATTGGTGGATGAGCTTCACTGACTGCTGCAGAACAGGCAGGCAAACACCAGAACAAGGGGGAAGGTGGTGTGGTTTGATGCAGTTTGCTTTGGACTATAATTTAGGAAAGAGATGCAATTAATGCCTATTTTCAGACAGAAGTATGCTGCCAGCAGAGGGGAGTCAAGTACCTCTGCCCTTTGCCCAGCCTGCAGAGTAACACCAGCTGCATGACAAAAAAAGAAGTTGAGGTTAAAAACACAGCCCATGGCCCTTCCTGAGGAACACACATCTTCAATACAGGAACAAGGAGACTTGTGGACTAAAATGTGCCTCCAAGACTTGAATCAGATAAGAACAAAAAGAACCCTAGGGCAGAATTTTCTGTAAGGTATTTTCTTGTCCCTGCTGGGAAGGGAGAAGTGGTGAAGTGTGGGCTCATCTGGGCACACACCTGCACTTATCTGCACTGTGTTTTGAGAAGGTGGAAGTTAGCATGTGGGTCAGTGGGGCTCTGGTACGTTCAAGGATGCTAGTTGTGAAAAACAGATGCAGGGATCTGCTTCACCTGTGAAAGAAAACAGATTTCTGTAAAGAAGATTGGTAGAAATCAAATCCAATATTTAAAACAAAGCAAAATTCAGCTACAAAAGACATGGCATTCAAACTACACTGCAAAGGTCTTTCACCACATCCTGCTGCATCTTTCCCCACTCAGGGAAAGGTGTTGAATAAGGACACAGCAGAATTTGCAGCTCTTACAAACTATTGTTAATTATCTGGGTACTGAGCACCTTGGTCTGGAGCCACCAGCACAGCACCTGCTCCCAGACCTTCAGACTTGAGTTGCTCAAGGTTAAGGATCAGTGTTTTCAAAATGCCTCCATGGTGCCAAAGGCACTTTGGCTGTCAAATAAACCCAGCTAAATAATAACTTGCCCATGAAACTGCATTACCTCCTTGGTGCCAAATGCCTCCTATCCAGGTGTTCACTCCACTTTTCCCATGACATACTGCATACCCAGCAAAAATTCACTGCACAGGGTCAAGTCTTTCAGATTTGAGGGATGTGTAAACAGCACACAGCAGCTGGCTGTTTAAAGAGGTAAGGTTACTATTCACAGGAACTCACTGCATTTGACCAGAAAACACACAAACAGATCAAACCCATCTGATTTTAAGTATACCTGAAGCTTCTGAGTGAACAATCTACCTATTGTAGCTCTAATATCACATGGTACCTGAGCAATACAGCCCTACTCTACAGCTACACCATCTCCCAAGTTCCAGCCTCCCATCCCCACAGGCACTCACTCTGACTGAGGCACTCACTCTGACTGAGGCTTACGCCATGGCACTACACAGTGATGAACCACATAGGTTGATCACAGTGATCAACCACCTTTCCAACGTGGAAAGGTTTCACTAGTGCTTCAATGTATAGGGAAAAGTGAAATGTAGCTTGCTTGACCCCTTCCTCAGAGGCTGCATCCATCACAGACAGCACCAAGCACACCATGGCTACAGGAGCTACAGCCCAGCCACAGCTGAACTGCCTACAGCTAGAACTTCCAGACTGTCTCTACTAATTACACATTAACCAGAAAATAAGTAATTCTGTAATGTCCCTGGCAAAGCAAACTGGGGAGCAAAGTTCGTGTAAGATTCCAAGCAAGGCCTCTGAATGCTAGGAACAGGAGCTGCTCAAGAACAGTTATTATTAAATCACTTTATTCTTGTCAAATCCCTACAACCCTTTCTGATAAGCGCCCAGTTACTGGAAGAGCCAATTCTGCTAGGTAGGAGCACTACAGATGGATGAGCTTCCTGAAAAACTGAAATTGCTGGAAAGGTGCCCTGACTCCCCAAAGTGCCCCCTGCCAATCAGAAATCACTAATTAATATACTGAGTACAACCCATTCACATCAGAGGAGAAAACACTTGTGGAGCCTTGTGTAAATGGGTGGGGCTGCAAACCAGGGAAAATTTGAACTTGTTTCCAAGAGTAAAGCTGAAGATGAATAACTTAAGAAGTGTTAATTATTCACAGATGGCCCCATCGTGTTCCCTGGGAAGCAGGTCCAGCAATGAGACCAGCCTTGCCCGAGCACAGGGTGGGCTTCCAGGGCTGGGCTGGGCTGCTCTCCACTGATGGAAAAAGCCAGAACAGAACAGAAAAGACCTTCAGATGTCTTCAAACCACAGCAATTCCTATCCAGTCTCTTGCCTCTGCCAGTCCCAAAAGCCTCTGGTTTCTGCCTTCACTAACATGGGTGCCAGGGCTGGGACAGGGACCCAGCAGCATGACACAGGTGACAGACCAGTAGTCCCAGTAGAGCCTGTGGCACTCACTCTGCCCTTTGCACAGGCCTCAGTGGTGTCTGGGGTAAATGCCATGCCCCAGGGGTGGAGAACAGCTCATGCATCCCCAGGGAGCAGCGCTGGGTCACAGCCTGGCTCAAGGGAACTAACTGGATTGTAATGCCTACTCCTAAGGGCAAAATCAGGGCTTGTTCTTGAGCCTCTAATTCATGTTTGAGCTGAGCATCATTATCTGGAAGTAAAAGAAAAGTAGGTTAAGTTCCAGAAAAGAATATCAATGTAACAGGCCCCAGGAGCCTGCCAATAGGAAAAGGAAACACTGCAGCCTCTTCATCTCAGTGAAGGGATCACTCTTGACCCCATAATGACTGACATTTCCACTTGCTCACCATTACACTTACTGCCCCTTTCTTACATCATCCTGGCCCAAAGATCACCTGTGGACACATTCACTTTTCCCCATCATCTCCATTTTAAGACCATGAAAATGACTCAGTCTGGGATTCTCTGTTCCCAGTGTTTAACATGTCCTCACAGCCCAAGTAACACAGGTGCTGAGCTGGCATCTCCCACTTCCCTCCAAGCAGCACTATTAACAGAATTTAATGCAACTGAACGAATCAAATGAAGTCTCCAGTGCTTAATCCTGTACCATCAAGTTCTGTTCTTCAATTGAGTTCTTGAACTGAAGCTGTTTCTTCACTGAGCTCTTCTGATGGCATGTCCTAGCTTGTCTTTCCTAATACAGAGAAAAATGTTGGGTACAAAAATAAGCATCTCAAATTGGTCTAAACTGCCTCTTTCCAGCATTTAATAAGTGCCTGTTTTCCTTGTTTTGAAACCAAATTCTGCATTTTTTCCAAATGTCCATGACAAATTTGAAACAAAACAAGTATCCTTCTTTTCCATCTGGCTTACAGATGGGAACCTGGCACTTGGTTTCCATCTCTGAATGTGCTATTGCCTCTCTGGCACGCCCCAGGCCCCGTGGCAAACCCCACTGCTATGTCCCTCCAAATCCTGCACAGAATGCTCTTCTTTGGCATCTGCCAACATAGATTATTTACTGTTCATTAGGAAGAATTGCATTTCTCCTCCTTTTGCTTCATTTACTGCCTCTCCCAGAGTAAGCACTGACTCCAAAATGGAGATTACAAGTTCATAGACACACCAGGATAAACCGACCTCCCTCTGGCAGTGAGAGTGGCATGGTCTGTGCCAGCGGTGGCACCAGGCAGCCGTGCCAGCCTGTGGGTTATGTGGGCAGGAGCCAGGCTGCTGCTTCAGTTCACCCATAGCCAGGAGCAGGGTAAGCTTCCCATGAACCCTACCTTGATTTGATATTGTGAGGGATCTCCAGCGACTGAGTAAGAGTGCCAGCACAAATGGCAAGTGTCACATGTGCCAGTAACTTCCCTTTGAGCAGGGTAACAGGAGGCTGACATCTCCTGCCCACATCCTGCCTGCCTGGCATGTAGCTGAGCCTATGTCTGCATACCCCTAGCACAGACCCTCCTCCTGTGTCCTCAGGGCACAGACTCATCATCAGAGCCTTGCCTGGCTGTGCCATCCTTCGATTTATTTTGGTGGCAGATGTTGCTGCTGAGTCACAGGACAGTGAGGAGGGTTCCGCACCCTTTCCCTCTCAGGCACCCCGAGGGTGAGCCATCAGTGCATGAGGAGGGTGGTCCTTGGCTACCTGGGGCACGCTCAGCTCAAGGACCACAGAGCCTGCCAGCTGCCATTGCCTGGTGAGGGTGAGCCTGTTATTCCCTGAAACCCCTCACGCAACGAAGAACAGCACTCCTACAACTTCAGAGGAATCATTTTCCTTCTCTAACGGAGCTCCACACCCCTTACCAGCGTTACAGAACAGCACGTCCCTGCCACCACACCACGGCACCGCCGGAAGACCCAAAGAAGTGCTTCCATGACCCGGCACCGCTGAGGGTCCCACAAGACACTCTGTACAAATGATGCCACTGCAGAGCCTCACAGACCGGCCGGACAGCCTGGCTGCAGCCAGCTCAGGTTCCCACAGGAGTGACCACGGCACCTGCCTCCCACCAAGCCCAGCACTGACGGCCACGGCAGCCACAGGCATTGCAGGGTGAGGGGCAGCGAGGGTCCACTCTGCTCTAACCCCAGACAGCCGGGGTGTGTGTTTACCTGAACGTGCCCATGCCTCCATTCAACGCGGCACTGAGGACCAGCAACTCCATCACATAGAAAATGTACCGGAATGGTCAGCGTTTGGCAGGAGGAAGCTACCGGGCTTCAATTTTCAGCCTCTGCCTCCCCCTCCACACAAACCTGTCTCGAAGTAAAACAGGCTGGAAAACACAGCTGGAATGGCGAGGGCACAGCTCCTTCGCCAACCCTTACCTCTCACATCCCTCCCGCTCCTCGTAGCATCGTGCCCACCCGGACCCCTTCCCACAGGCGCTTCACCTGATGGTTCCCGCTCCCTGCTCGCCCTCCCCCAGACAGAATGACAGACCCGGGGTAGGGGTGTCACCGCGCACCTCGGTGATGATGGTGGAGTGATAGACATCGCGGCTGTACTCCCAGCCGTCCAGGCACGGCTCCTGCTCCAGCGCCTCCAGCTCCACGTCGGAGCCGGGTCGCAGCCCCAGCGCCGAGAAGTTGGCGAGCGCGGCCAGGCGGTAGCGGCGGCAGCGGCTCGGCTCCTCCTGCCCGTCCCGCAGCTCCAGCGGGATGCTGGCGTTGCGCCACTCGTCGCTCAGGTTGGCCCCGCGGGGCACGACGCACCGGTGCTCGGGCGTGCCGGCCAGGAACACGACCGACATCCCGTTGAAGCCATTGGGAATGATGCTGGCGCTGAGCAGAAAGAAGACGAGGCGCTGGAAGCGGCCCCATTCGCCCAGGAAAGCGGTGGCCGCATCGTAGTCACGCATGACGAGCGCGCAGCCCCGCGGGTGTCCCGCGGGTGTCCCGCGGAGCCGGGCGCTCCGCAGAGGCGCTGAGGCAGCTCCGCCCTCACCCGGCCCGGCCCCTGCGGGGCGGTGCGTGCTGCCCCGGCCGGAGGGACCGGGGGGGACAGTGCCATCCCCGGGCTGTGCCAGCCCCGCCTCCCCGCGGCATCCCTAGAGCCTTCCCCCGGGCACCGCTGCTGCTCCGCCGCCCGCTCCGGAGGTTTCCGTAGGAGGCGTGTCCCGTTTTTTTCCATTTATTTGCCTGGACAGCCGCAGCGGGAGCGGGCCGGGCGGTGCCGGTACCGGTACAGGCGGGGCGGGAGCGGGCGGGTGCCTCGGCCGCAGCTGCCGCTGCGAGATCAGCGCCTGGTGGGAGCCCCGCGATGGCTCCCCAGCCTTCCCCGAGCCCTGGATCCCTCTCCCTTCGGGGACCCAGAATAGCCTGTCCCCTGTATTGCTGCTGCAAGATGGAGGCACAGCATCCATCCGCGGGATGCAGGGCAGCACAGCCGGCCATCACGAGAACAGTTAATTGACAGGGAACTGGAACAGCGAGCCATCCGCTGGGAGCTGGCGGGGCTGCCGGGGTCTCTCTCCCTGCATCATCCCACGAAAGGTAGCGACGTCAGGAATGTGAGCCCTCCTACACACTGGCACAGAGGAAAACAAGGACCAGACAGAGCTTTAGGAATAAACACAGCCCCTGAAATCCCATCCCTAATGCAGCCCAGTGCTTTTTCCCAGCAGTGTTTACTCTCGGCAACAGACAAGGTCAGCAGTGTCTGCTCAAGGAGCCTGTAGCAGCTCTGGCCTAGAGAGATGAGCTTTTTATATTCCCATCTCCTATCCATTTTCTATTCCTGCTCTACACGTGACTCTGGCTTTGCCCACAGTTGGATACATGGGTAGCTGTCAAAGCCATTTCAGAAATCTGAACAACGCTGTCATCTGAAATAACTCCGGGAGCACTCAGAAAGCCGGTGGTGTCTAAAACAAGCTCAGTGCTTGCCCTGCTCGGACAATACGGCTCCCTGGAGGTGTGAGCAGGCTGCCCGTGCCGGCGATGTGCCAGGGCAGGCTGGGAAGCATCGCTCCAGCAGAGATCACAGAGGGTGCCGTGGGAGTGTGGGAAGGAAGCAGGGAGTGGGAGCGATGGCTCGGTGTGCGTGGGGAGGAGAAGCATATGGCAACATTTATCTGGCCAGGCAGCGATCTGCTGCTGCTTGGGATGTGGGGTGAAGAACTCCTGTCATGGGAAGATTCAGATATCTCCTGTTTGGAGAGGACACCCTCATGCCGTGCCTGGGCTACTGAACAGTTTAGGCTGTCCCCAGTGATAAGAGCAGAGTGGGACGGATCAGGGGCTCCCAGGCAGCAGCAGGCAGCAGCCCTCCACCTGCCCTGCCCTGAGGCTGTGCAAGAACCAGAGCAAAGAAATGCGATGCATGCCTCCGTGAGGAAATTAGGGATGTGAAGTGTATTGTCTTAAGCATTAATGTTAATGCAATCTCAGTAATTATTCAGTCAACAGTAATGTATTACAGAGGACTAATTCGCAGAGCTCAGAAATAATTGTGGTTAGGCTGCAAATTTAGCATATCAAAAGTAAGTGGTAGACACAAACTCAGTAAGTGGTAGATGATGTGCTTAGGTTTATCTTGTTTGCAGTTGCATGCTTAACATATTAAAATTTCATGTGTCTGACGTGAAAACATCACAGGGTTTTCTCATATTGTGAACCTGCATAAATTAGCAGTTAGAGAAATCCTTTGTGTTCTAGCCAGCTCTGCCACAGCACTGCTGCAATCACCATAGCTCAGAGTTTTTCCTGGGCGCTCCCCAGCTTGTAAAACCCACTTGTGATCCAACATCAGGGATGCTTTCACCCAAGCATGGAGATTATGAAAACCACATGAAAATAGCGAATGGCTTGGACTGTTGTGGAGCAAATTCTCTGTAGGGGAAGGACCAGCCCTAGGTCTTGCAACTGACCCTTAAAGAAGCCGGTGCATGTGTTCAGAGAAGGGCAACAGAGCTGGGGAAGGAGCTGGAGCACAATTCTGACGAGGAGCAGCAGAGGGAGCAGGATGAGCTTTGGAGTATGGGAGGCTCAGTGGGGACCTTCTTGCTCTCTACAACTCCCTGAAAAGAGGAGACAGTGGGGTGGGGGGTTGGTCTCTTCTCCCGAGGAACAAGCAATAGGTTGAGAGGAAATGGCCTCAAGTTGTACCAGGGGAGGTTTAGGTTGGATATTAGAGAAAATTTGTTTGTGACACTGGCACGGGCAGTGGTGGAGTCACCATCCCTGGAGGGATTTAACATGCATGGAGACATGGCACTTGGTGACATGGTTTAGTGGTGGGCTTGGGGCTTTTTTCACCAAAACAATTCTATGATTTTACCACAGCCTTATAAAACACACTTTCAGCTATTACATGAAGAGCAATGTGTGGGAAACGAGGTCAGGGAGATGCCTTTAAACTGAAGTCAGATGCCAAAGAGCTGGCAGAGCACAGGAGTACTTCATTATAGAGGGAGAGATGGAACAAATCTTTGAAGGGCTGAGAAAGCCTCTGGTGCAGGAACTCGGTTCTGTGGAAGCAGGAAGCTGCACCCATGGCTGCTGGATGCCACAAGCTGCCCCAGCTGTGGAGGAGCCCAGCTCCTGTTCATGTGCAGTCACATCACCCTCACCCAGTGTGACACTGTGCCACTGCTGGCATCAGAGCTCCTGCTCTGCTCCAGAGTGGGGTGGTATTGCCCACAGCAGCTCTGCTCTTTCTGCCAGGGCAAAGCCCCTTTGAAGGGATCCTCTGCTGTGGTGGGACAGCTGTGCCACCCTCCCAGTTGCCATCTTGAGGGCTGGGAATTAAGAAAGCACATGGTAATTTTGAGTTCTGTGGATTGTATAGCACTTGGATCATGTGGAAACTTGCTTATCAACAGGGCAAAGCAAGATCCATTTTGTATGTGAGCCTCCAGTGTGTCCTTCGAGGGGCTCTGTGCCACATGCTGCAGCTCCCATGCCACCCTGCTGGAGTGTGGTACAGCCCTGCTCTGCCCAAAGCCCTGGCCTTGCCCTCCTGCCCTACCTGCTGCCCTCCCTGGAGTTGGTGATCACATCCATCAGGGTCACATCCCACTGGACCAAGAGCATCTGGGGAAAAGTTAGCTTCGGCAGCCTTTAAAAAGGCTCTTGACTCATCTCAGCCTTTCTGCTCTCTCAGCAATATAGTGCAAGTACCCCCTGGAGCAGTGCCAAGAGCTGCCTGATGCTCACTTGAATCCAACTTGTGGGACTTGGAGCTCTTAGGGGCATTATGGCCATCACTTCCCAGTTCCTGGCAGTGGTGAATAAACTTCTCTCCTCCTAAGCAGAGCCCAGCAGACAAGCATTTGGTGCAAATGATTTTTCATCTTATTTTTGTTAGGAATCCTGTAAAAGAGATGGAGTAAGGATGCCTGTCTTTAGGACATGTGTGAGGATGTGGGATAAACCCTCCCAAATCCCACCTACTCAAGTGCAGTCAGCTTTCCCAAGGCTATCCATCATTCATGAAGGACTTTAGTAGTTTTGCCTGGTGGAATATTGCTCCAGCTGGGAAAGAGATCCTGGCAGGGACCAGCACACGCTTCCTCTGCAGCAGGAGCGGGTGCATCGAGGCAAACACCTTGGGCTGCATCAGAGCAAGGGATTGCCAGAGGTCCTGCCAGACAAGAGATGAGATGCTCAAGCCCATCACTACGGTGTAAAATGACCTCTCCCGGAGAGATCATTGCCAGAAGTTTCCCGAAGTGCTGCCCTCTGGCTGGATTTGGATGTTCTCGCTCGGGAACCTCCCCACCATGCCGGGACTCCTCACAGAGCTGGCTCTTGTCTCATCCTGCTCGAAGCTGCTGGATATTTCAGTTTTCATCACTAGATGGAGCAGGAGACAGCACAGTGCCCGGATGAAGCTCTGCCTTGCCCCATGGCCCTGCACCCAGACGGCTCCTCTGCCCCTCATCCACCTCCCACATCCTTTATTGACCCCTGCAGCCCATCTGCCCCTCAGCTGCCCCCACACATCTCTTATAGCCCATCCCAGGCACACCCATTTATCACAATGTCCCCTACAGATCCCACACATTGCTCTGCACATCATCCATCCAATGCCCTCCTTTACATTCCCTGCACGCCCCCAGATGCTGGGAAAACCCCTGGGGAGCTGGGATTCTTCAATCCAAGGAGAGGTTAGACACCTCTTGGGAAGGTTGTGGGTGCCTGGTGCTGCCTGGGGACAGGGGCAAGGTGTGAGTGGCCTCCTGAGAGCCCCTCCAGCTGGATTTTCCAGTGATGGTGTCCATGTTCCACTGGTGAGCCCAAACCCTCCCAACCCATGGTCCCACAGTGCCAGCAGCTTGTATCTCCTCAGAGTCCATCAGTTTGGGGAGGACACACTCATCACTGGCCTCCTGGAACCCTTCAGGTTCAAGACTGAAGAACTAAGGTGTTTCTTCACAAAATAGTTATTAATAAAGCCAAAAGCCTGAAGCAGCCTTGAGCAGTGTCTCTGCAGAGCGAAGCGTGACCCTGTGCACATGAACTGCCCTGAGAGCAGTACTGGCCCCAGCCCAGGCCCTCCCCACTGGGCTCCCTGCACAACGACTGCTTTAGGACTACCTAAAAACACAGAGTGTTTCAGTGTCCTGGTGGAGGAGCTGGTCCTGGCTGGAAGAGCTCCGAGAGTGTTTGCTGGGGAGAAACAGAGACAACTTGCAGATAAGTTTGTAGAGAATCAGGAGCAGTTTTCTGGGTTTACTGTATGTGTAGGGAAGATTTTTTTCCCTCCCTAAAGTAACTAAAATATCTTCTTTCATACATGAGGAGGATCAGAGAGGGAACGTTTCCGAAGAGCCTCTTTCCCTCAATCCCCCTTCTATGGCACAGGACATTTATCCTCAGAGAAATGGACAAGCTGAGATTTTTCGAGTCCCTGGGGCAGACAGGCAGTAACAAAAGTGAAGTGAAACAACTCCGAACAAAAGCTGCAGCAAAACAGGGGTGTGGTGGTGGAAATAATGCCTAAGTAGGAAACTTTAATGATGATACATGGAAAAAGTTAAACAATTAAAACTTCAATCAGTCTGGCCCTGGTCCCACCTGATTTAGTTAATAAATGCTGCACCTCATCACGGTGGAGCTTGAGCCTCTTTTTTTCTAAAGAAGAGAGGAGGTTTCCAGTGTTGGGCTGGTCAGAGTAGCTGTGTGGGCAGCAGAAGGTCTGGGGCCCCAGTGCTGCCCAGGCTCTCTGCATCCCTCAGTCTCACAGTGGGGACCACCCCAAGGGGCTGAAGCCCCCCAGCATCAATGCCCAGGGCAGAGGGGGTGGGGATGGTGGTGGCTAAACCACAGAAACACATCCAACACGTGTATTCAAGGGTAACAGAAAAACCACTAACTGGAGAATCATAACCATATTAATTATTTGAGTATGTGCACTAATTAGACATAGACCCACACTATGGAAACCTTTTCTGCCACATGCAGCTCCTCAGAGGTTTTGTCTTTTAACTGTTTCAGGCACACAGAGAAAACAATTTCCATATATGAACACTTGCCAAATAAAAGCTTTTAGGTTAAATACTGGAGGCACTTACCTCACACCCCTTCTGACTTTCCCATACACCAGTGATTTGAATCCCAATCAACTATTAAAACCAGACCCACTGTGACTGAGCTACAGAAGCAAACATCCCTCTGACACAGCTGCCAACCCCAGCCTGCCCCCGCCTCCCCATATCCCACACTCCCACCACCCAGTGGACTTCTGCACTCCAAGGGTCAGCAATAGCCTCTCCTGGAGAAGAAGGCCTCGATCAGCCCAGCAGTGACAGCAGTTAACAACCCCAGCACTGCAGAACTGTGGATCCCAGTCTGATGACAGCCTGGGACATCAGGTGGGAGAAGGCTCCCTCAGAGTGTCACTGTGGCTGATTAAACATCACCAAAAGCACTGATTCATCAGCCTTGGGCAGGGGCAGATGCAGCCAAGCTCTGGAGCATCACAGGATGAGCTGGGTCACACTGGTGGAGAAGAGTCAGGCAGTGAGGGATCACTTAATAGGCAGAGAGACACAGTGGCCTTTCCCATCTCCACACCTGACAGGATGCAGGATCCCAGGAAGGTCTCAAAAAAACCCCCACACCAACTCCCCCCAAAAACACAGGCCAAAGCTCAAACAAGGTCTCAATGAAATGTGAAAAGCAATTCACATTAGCAATTCCCATGGAGATGCACTTTGTATCTCCAAGATGCTTTTTGAAGTTTTTATCCAATGTCCTTTTCCCCTGGATACCAGAGGACCCCCATACATACGGACCAGGCAAAGGCCAAGTGATGTGAGACAAAACCCATAATACAATTTTATTTTTTGTTTCATACAAACAGCACCCTCCCCACATTTTACAGTTTAACAGCATTATCTGGTGACAGAGAAGGTGACACTCACTTGTGGCTGCTCCTGCAAGCCTCACAACAGGAACAGGGTGGCCTGAAGCCAGGAAACCTTGTGCCCTGGGATGGGCCTTGTGAGGCAGCTCCAAACTCTGCAGGGGGACCAGGTGTACTGATTACTGCTAAGAAAGGGTATCATGAGATGCCACGTGGAAGTATTGATTTGAGAGAACTTGGGATCAAATTAAAAGAACAGCTCCATGCTCAGCACTGCCAGTGCTGTACCGGTGTGGCAGCCAAGCAAGACCACCAAGGGTGCCCTGGCAGCAGCTTGCTCAGCTGGCTGTTTAAAATGAGGGCAATGAACCAAATTATCAGCTTGGTGTGCCCTGTAACAAGGCTGCAGACTGCTGGCATCCTGCAGGACATGGCCACCATGCAGGTAGAGGCAAATGGGGACAAGAGCCCCAGGGAGTGACAAACAGCACCACTGGCAGCTCCAGCTGTCTGCCTGGAAAACAGAGGAAGGCATCCTGTGCCATTCATGTTGTGAGTCTTCCATCATGCAGCCAAGCTGTATTCTGTCCTGGATTTGGGTGAAGCCTGAACTCTCAAGCTACAGGCACCAGAGCTCAAAGCAGCAGTGTATAAGGATAACAGAGGAATGTTTCTGACAAGGGCAACCAAGGACAGTCCTGCAAACAGGACAGTAATGCTTCCCATCTTCTCATTTACATTTGTCCCAAACAATCCTCTTCAGAGGGTCCAACTGACCAAGCAAGGCCATGCAAATACAAAAAAACCCCCCATGTTTCACCACTCTGGAGAAAGGCCACATTTCTTGTACTTTAATAATTAAAAACTCCTGATGGCAGAAGGAGGGGGAGGAGGTGGATGCCCTGCTGCTAGCAGGAATGCACACAGCCAGCATCCCTGTGGTACCCAGCTGGAGGGAGCCTGGGGCTGCTGGGAGGCTGCAGGGCACAGGGCAGGAGCTGTTGTGTCCCTGTAAGGCACTGTATGAAGAGGTCTAGATGGAGACCAGTAACACCCTAAAATTCCTTCTGGGGTGCAGAACCTGTAGGAAGAAATTACCTGCTCAGCCCCAATTAGGATCATGCTCCCAATCCTCCTCTAATCCCTGATTTTCCCTCTTACAGAGAGCCAGGAGGCTTTGACCATCACCCCATTTCTTTTTTTGCTTTTCCATGGAAGGAAAGCAAGCACAAGCATTTCTTTTTCTCCCCCACATCCTTGCTCTCTCAAAATGAGGAAGAAGAAGAGTGATGCTGTTGCAAAACAGAAGTAACCTCGTGGTACCAAAGACACAGCTCCCATCACCTTGCACAGCAGCTGAGGAACTCAACTCTCTCTCTCCTTCCTCTAAGTACTAACATGAGAAAACCCACATTTCTCTAACAAAGAAACATTGCAAGATCTACAAAAGCTTTTCCCTGTCAAATAAAGTGGATGATGGACCTGGCTAAAAGCCCAGCCTTGGGAGATGGGTATAAATACAATCTTGCTGCCCTGGGACTTGGGGTTCACCAAAGCTCCAGTTAATTCCCTAAGTTCCTGGAGGGATTTTAATATGCCCTCCCTGCTGGGAGCGGCCCCAGATAGCAGCAATCTGAGGATCCAGAAATAAAGGACTGCAAAATTATAGCAAAAACTGGGGAATAGTCACAATGGCCAAAGCAAAGGCAGCTGTGGGCAGAAATGTAGGAGGTGGGGGTAATCAAAGGGTGCTCCAGACTACTGCAGTGTCCTTTCAAGGTGTGCTTGAGTGGTTAGATGACAGAATAATTGAATTAGGAGCAGAATAAGGAAGAAAAAAGCCCCACCAGACACTCAGTGTGGCGATCTGTTGGGAACTCGAATCAGTCCTTGTCAGCCTCAAACTGCAGTTGCCCTGGTCCAGAGAGTTTCACTATAATTACTGTTTTTAGAGACCATCTTTCCTTGGCACATCTGCTAGGATGCAGCTGAGTGAGGCACCCACTAGTATTGTTCTGACTCTCAGGGGTTGTTTCCTATCAGTGAGGCAGCCACAGGACAGGAGATTAGGGTCAGGACGTAAGAGACAGCTTCTTTTGTTAAAGTGCCTTATTTTCTTTGAGCTTTTAAAACATCTTTTAAAACATCTTCAGTAGAAGGAGGGCACAAAAAAAAAAAAGGAATACAGGTTTTATATGAAAGTGAGTAGAGAATTAACCAATATTTACACAGATCTTGGATAAGATTACAGCACAGACTAATAATCCAACACAGCAAAAAGCAGAGTGTCAAAAAGAAGGGCAAAACCTGTTTTTGAATGCTTTCAACACCATTCCCCGGAGATCCCAAGTGTAAACGGTTTTATCTAGGAGAAGGCATTTTAACTGGGGCTTTGGTGGTGGGGGTTGATTACAGCCCCGCTGCTCGCGGCCGGCGGGAGGACGTGGGTGGGCGTGGGGCCACCCGACCCCTCCAGAGCACAACCCAGCCTTAGACGAGTTCAACTTTGGCGTTTGGATAAACAGCCACCACGTCATATCCTTCGGGGGGCTTAACCCTCTCCTTGGCGTGCGTCTCGCAGTACAGCTGCTCCTCGATGAAGAAATACCCTCTCTGCTTCAGGTTGAGCCCGCAGTCGTCGCACATGAAGCACTCGGGGTGGTAGAGTTTGTCCCGAGCCTTGACGATGGTGCCCCTGGGAGAGATTGGGAAAGCTCAGGTGAGGTGGAGAAACAATGAGCAGGAACAGCTTTTCCTGCTGCCTCGAGTCAAACAGAGTAAGTGGAGGGAAGCAGCATGCAGGGACATGTAAGGGTGTTATCAGGGGTTCACAGCCCACCCAAAGCTACCATCTCACTCCAGGCGTGGCTTCACTATGCCCCACACCCAGCAGCACTCGATGCAAAACAGAGCCTTACATATCTACACTCAGCCTGGATCCGAAAATCAGGAGCCAGCATCCTGCAAGGATGGGCTGTGCATTTGCAGGCACTATGACTTGTGGAGCAGAGACCCTCAACTCACAGCACCAGCAAGAACACAGCTGCGGGCATTTGCACAGCTCACACTCAGCCAGCAAATTTGGCTTGAGCAGGATGTACATTACAGCAGAACATAAATTGCAATAGGTCATAAAATTACAACAGAACAAAGCAGAAAAACACCTACACTTTCTGAAATAAACACCCATCTGTGTTAGAGGGTAACTCTTCAACAAACAAACAGCTCTCTTCTTTTCAACACTCAAGATGCTTCTCCCAGCAACCCTTGTAAGGCAGTGAAGGAGTGCTGGTGCTGTGGTGCTATTCATAGTCCCATGGCAGCTACTATGATAAGCAGGGCACAAACCATCCCATAAATCATCCCCAGTGAGATTCCCTTAAAAGGGGCAATCCAAACTGTATTGCTCAGGTTTAGATATGGTTAGAAAAAAACCCAGGAAGGGATTGAAGGTATTCTGCAATCAATTCTAAGCCATGTGCCTGGCAGGATCCAACCCAGCCATGTCCCAGTGTCACTGTCCCCATTGCACCACCATTGCATTGGGTTTTGGTGAGGGCTGACACTTACACGATCCCATTCCTGCAGCGGGTGCACTCGGGAAGCATCTGCAGCCCAGATATGGGGCCACCAAGCTTTGGCACCGGGGACTTGATGTTCCGGGGGTTGCTCAGTTTGTCGAGTTTTTCACCTGCCAAGAATTATAGAGACACAGATTGAAAACTCAGCGTCTCAGGGCTGTTTTTTTTTTTCTCATCTTCCTTCTTTTTTTTTTTTTTCCTTTTCCTTTATGGAGTCAGATGAGTCTGCCTGTTGTAACAGGACCTGCAACTTCCTTGGAAGTTCCAGGACAGCACCAGCTAAACAGACATGGACCTTGTCAAAATGCAAAGCAGTTGTGATCTAGAGATAAGAAGTTAATTTGGCTGTAATATTACTTACTGAGTTAAGAATCATAAATAGTGAAGAGCTCAGAAAAGACCCCCCCCCCAACCAAAAAAAACCTGGTTTCATCACACCAACATTTCAGATCCACCATCTGTCAAGGAGATGTAGATGAAAGCACTTCGGAGAATGAGGCAAATTGAGCCAAACAATAACAGAATCACATGCACTTTTCTTCCCAGAGCAGGCATTTAAGCTCAAATAATCTAAACCAAAATATTATGATAGAAGATAAGGTCTTCTGAGGCACCAGGCCTCCTTTCACGAAGGTCCAACAACAGGAAAGGAAGCAATGGAGATTTTGTGCATACGAAAAATATCATAGCAGAGTTTTCGGTGTTGTTGCTCCCACTCCCTACAGACCATCTACCATCTGCCCTCTGATTCTGGACAACACCAACATGCTTGTTGCCAACCCCTAGGATACCTAAAAGCTTCCAGAATTGACTGCATGGTTTTCCACAGCTGACAACTGTGGCATGTATCAATCTATGGTTCCCCTGTGATTGCCTGAGGTTGTAGAAAGGAAAAGCTCATGAAGAAGGACCAGCTAGCTCACAGTTTGGAAGAGCAGCAGAGGAGCTCTTGGATGGACAAGTTGTTCTCTAGAGTTCTAATCTGCCACACTCCCTGAGCTTCCAAGGTGTTCCAGTCCAGGGTCCATTGTAAACATGTGCTTCAAGCCCTGATGCCCAGAAGGTCCCAGTAGGATACAAGCACTTTCTGACCGAGGTATCTGGACACACTCGGTGCCAGTTTTGGCAACTTCACAGCAAAATCCAGTGTAAGCTCTTCTCGTGGCTCCAGGAACATCTCTGCTTTTCCTACGGGGAACTTTTAGCACCTGGAGCCTGTTATATCATCACTGCTGGTTGCTCACAGACCCTGGGCAGGGTCACAAGATAGATACATTTTGAATGAAGGGCATTACTCAGAAAAGCCTCCTTCCATGGAGAGACCCCTGCTGCCCCATCTAGTGTGTCTCAGGAGTGCTTATTGTCCTGGGCCCAGGTGGGAAGGAGGGTGCACACCTGACTCCTCCCCTGGGGTGCCCAGGCACCTTCACACCACAGCCATCCTCTCCAGCCATGGCTCTGACACAGAGGCCAATGCTGCCAGCAGTTCCAGCCAAGTGGGTAAAACCAAAAGGACAAACTTCCCACCTGACCCCTCCTGCCCAAAACACAATACAGTGTTTGGCAATGCCAAGAACTTGCACACGTGCAAGAGTGCCTTCCCAGGAGCGGAGCAGGGCTATTCCACCCCAGGAGTTTCCCCAGTACTCAGCTGGCTCCAGCCAAGCCCCTTGTTGAATCCTTCCGCTGCCTTGCTGGGAATAAACTGAAGCAACTGCTCAAGCTGTTGGCTTCCCCCAGCATGAGACACAGCATGCTTGGACTAGACACGCTCATCTGCCAACATTTAACAGTTAAGCTGTCACTGCTTCTCATGCAGAGTGCTCGGATAAGCTGCTTAAAAAAGAAAAGAAGGGGGGAAAAAAAAGGGGGATTTTACAGCAAAATGAACCCTGCAGAGAAGGCTGCTTCCCATCTTCCTGAACTGTGTATAATTTCCTTCTATTTACCAGCCCAGTCTCACGGTGATTTATGCCTTCAGCAAGTCAGCAAATTGCTTTAAGTCCACAACCTGAACCATGCCATCCCCATTACTGCTGGAGTGTTTGTCCTTTCTAGGTCATGGGTGCCTGTGAAGGTGGGCACTGCCATTCCTCCAGCCTCCACCTCAGCACAAAGCATTGCTCCCTAAGGGTGTGGGAGAGGGCTAAAATGCTTCCAGTAGAAACACATTCCATATAAAACAGATTGTTGTCCAAGACACTCAGCTCCTTGGGAGAGGAAAGCTTGACTTTAAAAGGAGAATGCAGAGCAGGCTCAGGTCAAAATGTGTAATTTTAGGCTTAAGGAAAAAGGAGCGGGGTGGCAGCTGTAAAACAAACCCAGCAGGAACACTTGGGATTGAAAACGTGCTGGAACATCACAGAGCTTCATGCCAAGCAGAGATGCTTTTCACCTAATTTCTCATCCCTTGTGAAATAAACAGAGTTGGAATGACCAAGGCATAAGTGAGGCTGTGCCTGCAGGCAGTCACACATCCCCTGCACACTACTGAGAGGGAGAACAGGAGAACCCAGGTGACAGTGACTGCTCCAGCCTGTCCCATACTGGCTGGTACCCGAAAGCAGCCTCTCAGGCTCCAGACAAACACGTGGTGTTGCACTGGCAATGGGCTAGTGCCAAGGGAATGCTGATGAGCGCACATCTAGGACTGGCTGGACAGCCCCAGGATGTGGAGACTTGTCCTGGCACCTCTTTGTTCCCCATTCCCCCAGTTCCACAGCCTTTTCTTTCTCCCTTCCTAGTAGCACTGGGTTTCTGCCAGCCCAGGGCTGCAGGATGCAGGGGGAGGCAGAAGCAAACCAGCAAAGCTTGGATTTTGTTCCCTTTCCCTGGCACAGAGAAAGGAGGAAGGCAGCAGCATTACTAATTGGGATTAACACAGTCACTTCCCATTTGCTTCTTCCTAACAAGGAGACTGGGAAAGAAGCAGATTTGTCCTTACACTTTGGAGGTCTTAAAGGACCTGAGGATCCAACCAGGGCCTGTATTTAACATCAGTTTTTCTGCCAATCCAGGGGCTGTAATACTAATATAAAATATAATAATATACCCAGTGCTTCGGAGGTTGATCCTATCTCATGCTTTGCAACTATGGCTCAGCCCCACCGAGAAAACCAATACTGGTGGAATTTCATGATGATCAGAAGTTATCTGCAATTGTGCTTCCTGTGAAGCAACAACCAACATCCTTCTAATCAAAGAAAAGACTTCTCCAACATTTTAGACAAACAGAAACTGAAGTGCAACAGCCCAACTCGCTACCTCTCATGGCTCCATAATGAGATTTACAGCAGTTGGTATTTTCCCATAAAATATACACTCCTGGATTCACAATGATTGGAGTATGGGGCCCTTGCAAGGGAGCAGAAAGAGGAGTCTTGCCCCATGAGACTGTAAAGCAAAGCCTAAAAGTTTGAACATAAAAGCTCCAATAGACTTAACGCTGACAGGCAAATAAAAATAAAAAAGAAGCTGAAGTGTAAAGATTGGGGATCTTATTATTTAATGTGTTAATGATATGGGTAGGAAGCTGTGACAGACCTGAGAAGTGAGCCAAGAGCTCCTGATCTCTATCCCTGCCTTGCTGAGGACCATCCCACATCCTTATGCAAATCCCATTTACTTAACCAGACCAGGTTCTCCAACAGTGATCTTACACAACCATTCAAGGCCATCACGTTTCATAAACCAGCTCAGAAAACAGCTGCCACACTGCTTACAAATCCAGCTTTCACATGGTGCTCAAGTCAGCCACAAAATTTGGTAAGCAGGAATATGTGAAACACTGATTTGAAACCTGCTATGCTGGTGGTCTACTCACAGGAGAGTGCTTAGATGCCAAGCTCCTTACCATTCTCACTGGCCTCCAACATGCCCTGTAAGTACCGGAAGGATCCAGACTGCTTTGGCTCTGAAATAGGCTTTTCATAATCCTGAAGCATCTTGTAGACATCCGACTCCACATCAATCCCATTTCTGTTCCGTGGGAGAGACTTCACGGGGTCAATGCTGGTTTAAAGTAAAGAAAGAAAAGCTCCAGTCAAACAGAAACAGCTACTGTCAGCTCATCAGGGAGGTACAGAAATCTCCACATTCCCACAGATTCAATTAGGCACCTCGGTTCCCATGTGTTTCCCTGCCTGGAGGTATTTCTGGCCCAGGAGCAGTTGCTGAACCAAGGAGGTTAAACTTGTTCCCTGTTGGGCTCCAATTGAGCAACACAGCAAGGGCTGGCCCAGTTACCAGATGCCTTCAGGAAAGAGGGCAGCTGCTTGCAAATGTTGTAAATTGCTTTGCCACTATCTCTGCCCAGCTGAAAGCAAGAGAGGGTAAGCAAGTGACTTTGATGGTGCCTGGCGTTTGGCCAGTGTCAAACCATGATACCAGCCCAGCCTCATCAAAGAAAATGCACTCCTGCTCTAATTCTACTCAAAGACCCAAGTGAATGTCCTGGCTTTAGACTCATTTGCAGATAACTCCAGATTTTGTTCTCTCTATTTTTTGTGCAGTTCTCCTCTTTCCAACTTCAATAACTTTCCTGGAGCAGCACAGGGAATAAGCTTTCTTGCTGCATCTCTGAAATACAGATTCACACAGACACAGAGCTCCCAAGCTGAAAAGAAACTCTCTTTGCATGTGACACAGACATTACTTTCTTGCAGGATATTCTGCCAGTTTGGAGGAACATAAATCAAGATCCTCATAAGCCATGTGAAAGCATCCCAGTCCACAACCTGGCTCGTCTCAAAGTCTGAGTTATTCACCCAAACCTTTCTTGGCTACACAAAAGCCTTTTCTTTCCTAGTAGCATTATTTATTTCTCAGCCTCCCTGACAGCTGCACTGAGCAGATCTTACACTTATAAACACCCCAGTTACTGGAGTTCATCTTTTCAGCACATATCTCAGCTTCTAGGGTAAGTACTGGCTCCTGGCTCTGTGACAAGGTGATCCCCACTCCTAGGAGGGCAGCGCCCTTCATCCTGCCTTGGAGACACACTTTGAAAAAAACAAAATATTGTTGTCTGTGACACTTACAGAGCCACAGAATTGTCTAGGTTAGAAAAGCCCTCTAAGATCATCAAGCCAAACCATTCCCCCAGCACTACCAAGGCCACCACTAAACCATGCCCCCAAGAGAAACATCCACATCTCTGTTAAGTCCCTCCGAATATGGTGACTCCACACCATTGCCCTGGGCAGCCTGTGCCAGGGCTTGACAACCTTGTTGGCGAAAAAATTTTTGCTAATATCCAATTTAAACCTCTCTTCCTCTTGTCTTCCTTGCCATTAATCCCAACTCAGGGACCGTACCCAGGCGCCACTAATCTACCTCCTCACATCAGCAACAGAATGATCTTAACAGAGATCTGGAGGACGAGCACCTTCACCAAGATGCACACCTGAGCATTGCTTCAGCACCACAGGCTTCAATTCAATGTTGCAGTTGCTGCCTATGTGGATGTGGCCATTTTGTTCACAAACTGGTGTATCCAGAGCTTTTTATTTTTGCTCTGTTTCATTTATTTGGTTAGGTTTTTTTTTTTTTTTTTCTCCCAGCTACACTTAACCAATAGAGCAGGGGTCCAGCCCAGAAGCTTGATGGACTTGGCAGAGTTAGGTCAATGCTTAGAGAGTATGATCTTGAAGGTCTTTCCAACTGAAGCAAGTCTAAGATTGCGTGATCTCTGGAGCTTCAGGAGCACCACAGCCTCTGAGCACTCCCTGAACCTTAGTCTGCAGGAAGAGCAGCAGATGCAGAGAGCAAGCCCAGCCCTGGTCCTACCTGTGGGCAGGAGTGATGTGGAGCCCACCCAGCTGGGCTGGGAGCGCCGACTCGGAGCTGTTGTTCGCGTAGAGCCGGGTTGGTTGGTGATGCTGCATGTTCAGCATCTGCTTGGTGTCCATGGGGCTGCCCCCAGACCCATGGGGCATCGACCTCCTGCTCTGGGCAGGGACACTGTCCTGAAGAGAAAGAAAGCAGAAAACATGAGATTTATGGTGTGTGATGTACCTGGAGGGGCTGTGCTGGGACATGCAGTTTGCAGCAGTAACATTTTACGTGTGCTGTGGAAAACAGGGATGTGCAGCAGGAAAAGGAAAATTCAGGCTTGACCTGCAGTTAAATTGTACTGAATCTACACAGCTGCCCTTGGTCCCCAACCATGACTTTGCTGTTTTAACATGGTGAGCCACTGCCAAATATTCTGCATTTATTTTCCTGCATCTATTTTATATTTAAAAGCATATTTGCTGTTTCTTTAAAAGAAAGGCTGTAAGTCTACTTCTTATTCCCTGTTCCATCACTCTGAGGGCACTTGCTGTGCTCCTGACTTCATGGCCATCCTGTCCATTTCTATTAGTAAAACAGGATAAACCCATGCTAGGCAGCTCCACGTGCAGGTTGGGCAACATCCTGGGATTTTCACTTGCAGCTACCTTTGTCCATACAGATCCACATTCATTTGGGGAGGTTTTCTCCCCAAATAAGGGACTCAGATGCCATTAAATCATGATTCTCCACATTATTTTACTATTTTACCAATGTCAAACATCACCCATGTGCTATTCCACACACATGGGTGTGCTATTAGACAGTCCCATCCACACCCACAAACCAAGCAATACCTACTGCTAATGTCACCTGAGCCAGGCTTTACCTGCAAAAACAACATGGGGAGAGGAGCTAACTCCAGCAATTGGGAAAAGCAGCAGGAAGCTGGACACAGCCCATGAACACACCTTGGCTGCTATTTCCAGCCATGTGAGTCTCAAACATGCCTGGACTGATGAAAGACACAGATGCTGTGTAAGAGGCTGGAATCTGTTTAACCTGGTTTAATTTGTTCTGGGGCAGCTCCCCAACAGAGCAGTCTTCCACCAGTTTTTCAGTAGATTGAAATTGATGAAAAACCAAGCAGGGAAATAAAACACCATCCTGTGAACAAATAACAGTGTACATTGTGGGGCTCTGAAACAAAGCTTATTTTTGACTAAATTAACCCAATAAATACTGATTGGAAACAAATATCTATCACTGGTGCACAGCAGAATGCACTGGTACTCACAAACCTTATAAAAACAAACAGCTAAGAGAAGTAAAAACCAGATCCTGCTAGAAAAAGATCTTGAAAATCCAATTCTTCAGTTCTTCCTAAGGCAAAACATCCATTGATAAAACCAAGCTTAGTTAAGAACTGAAAGATAATGCCTTTGAGGTTTTTTCCCTAGCAGCAGCTGAAAACCTGCAGCCTTCAGCAAGCTCCCAGCAACTTCCCCAGCCTCAGAAGCTGCCTGGAGCCCTCCTGGCACAGTTCCCTCCACACCACACAAGCACAAACACGTGGGGAAAACTGCTTCCAACATAATAACTTCAAATTGTCTATTAAAAAAGGAATTGTGCTGCCAGGAATAATATAATTTTAACTGCTCCCCAATTTATATTCTTAAAAAAAAAAAATTATATATATATACACATACGAGCAGGCTGTGGGTTCCCAATTCCCAGATTTAGATTATTATTATTTCAAGAGAAATAAAGAAAACACTCAACCATGACGCAGGGAGGAAAAGAAGGACCATAAACTTTTTTGGGATAAAAGCAATGGCCCATATGGCTGGCAGCATTGAGAATGATGCTTGTAGAAAGCCATTATCTTTAATTGTCTGGGCTTCATGGCTCAGATTCACATTCAGTACAGGGTGGCTGGAGGAGAGGGCTGGGTCCTCTCCTCTGACCTCATGTGCTCCTGAACACTGGTGCCATCCAGACCTTTTCTGGGGAGCATGGGACTGGCAGCTGTTTCCAGAATGGAAACCTGTTCCAGCAAAGGATCTCCACACCATCATCTCCATGGACTTGCTTAAATCCAAGGTAGTTTGTAAAGCATCGCCCCTTTGTCCCTGTTAAGCTCAGCAATTTGTACATCGAGACCAAATGTTGCCATAAAGCTGAAATTTATTGCTTGGGCACCCTCCAGAAGGAGGCCCTTGATGGAAGGGAGAAACAGAGCACTTCCTGCACTGCTTGGCTTCCCCAATCGCCACCAGCTCCCTGTCCCTGTGTGAGGAGGGTGGGCATGGTGGTGGCAGCTCACCTTTGCTCTGCCCAGCCACGTTAGAAAGCTACAGATGACCCAGCAGCATCCATAGGGATCAAGAGGCTCCTCCTGGAGCACAAAAAGCTGTTCCCACACCAGAGCTCAGTCTCCTCTTCCTCAAAGGCTGTGAGACCTCTGCAAGGCTTCACTTTGTGCAAAACACTCACACAGTCACCCTCAGAAACACAGAACCAGATGGATTTCTTTCCAGTTGTCAAATTCAAGATCAGTTCAAATTCTCCTCCTTCAGGGCCTAATTTGCTTTTCTTTGCTGGATTTTCTTCCTGCTTTTTATGACCTTTCTTAAACTGAGTTTGCAAACCCTTCTTAAGGGCTGGCCTGTGAACTCTCACCAAGAACTCTTTTAGCCTACAAACCAGAAATTACCAATTTGTTTTCTCAGGCTTGGCTGGTTTTCTTATGCATTTTCCAAAATGCCCTATTCATTCTCCCACCCTTTTTCAACTGCAAGTCCTTAGCTCTAGAGACCACAGAGATATAGAGAACATCAGACTTCCTATTCTGATCCAAAGCATTTAAAATTAATTTACTTCAATGGGTTATAAATTAGACTTTTAAAAGACAAGAAGTAGAAACAAAGTAACTAATCTTCTTTTTCCAGACTACCAGGGATTAAAATTGAAGACTGCTAATTTGATAGACCAGCATTGGCTCCTAGAATCTCCAAGCAAGCCCCTCCATCCATGGCATGATTTGGAAGGGCTTTGAGCAATGACAGTTTTGCTGTATCTCAGAAACCTTCCTTGGGAGCAAACTCACCAGCTGCAGAGCTGGAAATATCTCCTAAATTACACTTCCAAGCTCCAAGTCCACCCTCCATCTGCCCACTTGTGCAATGGTGGTGGGAGATTTACCCAGACAGGACCAGCAGCAGCTTTGTCCCTGCCATGTGGGTGCCCATCCCCACAGGAATTGCCTGCACCTTGTTTATTTTCCTAATCCTGGGGGTGCTGGTCCTGTTCTCACACACCACATGAGATTCAAACAGAGCTGAAGGCCAAGCTTGACTCAGCCCAAAACAGTTTTCTGTTGGGTGTTCTTCAGATTCACCTTCTTCTCAAAACCAGTCCATGAGGGGCTGGTGTCAGCTGAATGTTTGCTGCCAAAATGCTGAATTACAGACACGAGCATTGCTATTTATGCACAGGAGATAAAGCATTCCTCAGCCACAGAGTCACCTGGAAGAGGTGCCTCTTGTGACTGTGTTTGGCGATCTGCCTTCACCATCCAGCAACAGCAGGACAAGCCTGTCTGCTCCAGCTCCTCCTTTGGCTTCCTTCTGCCTTGCTCCAAGCTTGGGTAATCGAGCTCCAAATGATTCTGGTCTCTCCTGGCAGAGGGCTTTCTGTGGATGAAGTTTTACTGCCTTCATTACTGCAAGTCCTCTATCGTGCAAATGTGCCAAGCAATTAAGCCTGAAGACACATCCCAGAGCATCCTGACACCCTGGAGCCAAGGCTCAGCCTCTGCACAGAATGCTGCAGGTGCCTCCTCTCCTTCCCCCCAGGTTTTCAACAGTGAGGATGCTGCATCATCTCTGACGAACCAGTTCAAAAGTCCTGGAAATGGAAACCTCATTATTACCCCACGGTGAGGGGTGTATGGGACAGACAGCATGGATTTAATTTCAATGCAAATAAGTGATTTACACTGTGGCCAATAACCACAGGAACAGGATTGATTCTCCAACAGAAGCCTCGGGAGAAATCCCAGGGGAACCCTTATGACAAAGGCTGCTCCCAAAGCTTGGAGAAAAGGATAAATTTTAAAAGCTATGCTCATTTTAACACATTTCCCTGTAAGCACTGTTCAGATGTTCTGTGTATATGGTGCTTTTACAGACTAAGCAGCCTTCAATCTAACTTTCAAAAGCTCTAGTAAGTATGATCCCATTATTTAGCTCAGCTCAGAAGATTAAGAGATAAGGAAAAAAGGTTGGGTCTAATTTGCTGAGGCTGGATAAACTGAGTGTGTGGGTTATTTTACAAGACAGATTTTAAGTATTCTGCCAAGCTCCCCTTTCAACATTGTCAGAGACTGAAATATTTTTTTTTCTCTTTGCCTCTTTCACTATTAAATACAAAATACATCAATTTTTCAGCACGAACATCTAATCTTGTTTGATTTTAATCTCGTTTTTGGGTATATTTTGAACCTTCAAAGTTTTTTCCAGTTTATACATAGAGACTTAGCTTTCCTCACTTTTCTGGGTTTATAACCGGATTGTGATAAATGTATACCACAGTCTGAAGGAAAACCTTATCCATCACATCCTTCCCACTACACTCCTTTCACAGCTGTCAGCTAAATACCAAATTAGTTTTTCAGATCTCTCTAAGTAAGAGACCAAACTCTTAAAATCAGATGATCTTTTTGTAAAAAGGCTGCAGACAATGTTCACATGACACATGACTCAAGCTGGAGCCTGGTGGAGCCCCAGCCCACCCATATTCCCAGGACCGGCTGTACTGCACAAGGGCATGTAGTGACAGGACATGGGGGGATGGCTTCACACTGACAGAGGGCAGGGTTAGATTGGATATTAGGAATAAATTCTTCCCTGTGAGGATGGTGAGGCCCTGGCACAGGCTGTCCAGAGAAGTTGTGGCTGCTCTGTCCCTGGAAGTGTTTAAGGCCAGGCTGGATGGAGCTTGGAGCAACCTGGGATAGTGGAAGGTGTCCCTGGCCATGGAAGGGGGGTTGGAGCTAGAGGAGATTTCAGGTCTCTTTCAACCCAAACCGTTCTGTGATTCTGCATAGCACAAGGCCAGCACACATTTAACCCAAGGACAAACCTCTCAGTCAAAGGGCAGTAACATTTGTCCACCTTGGAGCAGCCATGTGGATGGCCATCAAAGCCTCAGATGGATGTTTCCTCCCACAGCTCCAGGCAGAAGCTGCACCCTCATGCAAATTAAAGAGCTCAGGAGAGGCTTGAGCTGCAATGCCAGCATTTTATCCCTTAACCTACCTGGCTCCCCAGCAGTCTCTTAAAAATGTACCTCCAATGAGAACAAACTATTCAAGTTACCTGGACAGAAGAAAACATAATTTTGAAGCTTCCATTCCCGTTTTTTCCCTTCTTTATCCTAATATTGTTTTTGCCTCTTTCATATACCAGGACTATCAAAACTCACTTAAAGATGCTAATTTATCTAAGACATACACAGAGAATTCCACATAAAAGGTTACAGCTGGAAGGTGTTACAGTGGTATGCAGAAAACTCCTTTGTTTTCAAATGATGCAGTATTATACCACAGGCAAAAGTAAACACAAGTGCACACACTGTGTGTGTGTAACCTCTTCACCCAGTAAATTAGGATCAGTGTTTTTTGCAGCGTAAAACCACAATACCTGGGTGTGAAATGTTGCCTGAGCACCCGGAGCCCACGGCTGATGCACCCACAGTGGCTGTCAGGATTCGGCATGTTTCTGCTATTAAATCAGTCCTCAAACAACGAGCTGTGAGTTCCCATGGAAGGGAACCCGTGTTTGTGCCAGGGCATTAGCTCATCCTTTGTTTTGCAGACACTTTCCCTCCTTCCGTCAGGGGAGTGCGGGTTGGTGCCCAGCCTTGGCTGGGCTGGGGGTCCCTGCAAGAGCTTTCCCAGGAGCAGGCATGGCCCATCCTGCCCCCTGAGCAGGGGAGGAAGGAAGGTCAGTCATCCTGAGAAAGGAAATTCCACCTCTCCAGCTAGGAGGCTTTAAACCCCACAGCTGACAGAACTCGGCACGGCCCATGCCAGCCTTTTGCAAAGAAGTACACAGAAGTTTCTTCCTGCTTGGCATCAACCCACACAGAACTTAAAACAAATACTCTATTTAATTAAATTTAACTTAAATTAAATCTATTACTCAGTTAATTAAATAAGGATATATTCACCATTAGTTAAAAAGAAATATATATAACCTAGCAAAAAGTAAATATGAGCATATTTAAGACATTTTTAAAGGTGTTAAAATCAGTGCTAAGGGCCAGGTTAGCAGCAAACTACCCTCCCTGCTCTACTGTGGGACACTGCTGCTGTCCCTGGGTGCCCAGAGCTGGGGCACCAGAGGCTCAGACTCCCCTGAAGCCCACATGCTGGTTTTATTTATGGAATTAGGAGCAAGCATGATCAGCAGTGACACTATTTGTGAAGTCAGGGCGAGCATGAAAAGCTCCCAGGAATGATGCTGCAGAGCCCACACTGGGTGGATGCCATGTGCAATGAGAGGTGGCAGGTCCTCAGTACTGCAACCACACACCCCTGAGCCCCTCTGACACGAGCAAAGGAAGGTGTGTTCACATTTCCACTGCCTTGGTCACACCCAGCACTGCCTGGATTAGGCTGCTCCAACACTTCCAGGAGATGTAAGTTTGTCCTCATTCCTCCTCTTCACCCCATTCTGGCTGGCATTTTCATGCAGCAAAGCGACATGCCTTGCACCTGATTTTAGTCAGAGCAAACTAACAACTAAACTAAATCTCTGTGGGCTGAGACATGGGTGTCAAGAACAGAGAAACACACAGGAAAAATAACTTGTAAGTGATGAGCAGAAACAGCTCTCTCATTGCTCCTGTGCAACTCCCCTGATGCTGTGGCTCTTCCCCACTGCCCAGAGCTCATCCTCTCAGTTGGGTGGTCAGGCTGGGGACACAGCACAGGAGAGGACCACCAGTGCTGATGCACCTCCCTCATCCATGCCCTGACAGTGACACAGGGGCTGCTCTGCTAGCTCAGTAGCACCAGGATGCCATTCCCAATGGAGTACTGTGGGAAGTGCCTCTGCCTGTCTGCACTACCAGAGGAAACCCAGCCTTTCACCCCACATAGCTATTTCAGCCAAGCATCCAGGTTTGGGAGGACTTCCATCCTATTCCAGCTCTGGTTATGTGCTGCCAATTTAATTTCTGCTGCAATTATTCTCCCACCACACACTTGATTTATTGTCAGTTAGCACTGACAGGGTCCTCACAGCCCAAATCCCAAATTTCCAGCCCCTCTGGGCCAGAAAGCTGCCAATTCTGGCAGTGTGGGAATGTACAAGGAAACAAACATCCTCTCTTTTTATTAGCACTGTATGGTGGTATGTTGACTATCAAGCTCCTGCTACAGGAAGCCAAAAACAGTGGGATCTCCAGAAACTGATGGATGGGTGCTCCCACTCCCCCTGTTCTGCTACGAGGGAGTGGCTGGGGCCAGTGCCCACAAGGACACCAACACCACGCCAGGTGACACTGGGGATCCCAGCGTGTCAGCAGGGATGTCATGTCTGCACGATGGAAATCCTGACTGCAGGCTGGAAAGCTCTGAGCTGTCCCCAGCATCCCCATGGGTCCCACCCCCACCCATCTCTGGGTCCAACAGACAGGCAGCCTTTTTCTAGGCTGCAGGTCTGAACATCACTGCATTTGTGGCCTCCTCTGTAGGTCTTTGCTGTTAAGGACAGACTAGTCTAGTGAAATCAACTAATAACCAAAATCTGCTTATTAAAAAAAATAAAATTATTTCCCAAAAGTGACTCACTCATCCCGTTCAGTGTTGTTGCTGCTAATTGTGAAAAAGCAGCTCTCCAGTTCCAGTATCTTCAGTTTGAGGGCAGCTATTCCCCACAGTCATGGCAATAATTAGTTTTAATAAGGAGGATTGACTACATTCTTGGACTCTGAGTAGGGGTTTACCAGAAAGCTCAATTGACAAACCACAATAGATTTAGAAAGAGCAGAGAGGAAAACTCACCAGCTTCTCTGTATCTTCCAAATTCTCTTGCACAGAAGATAACTACAAATTTCACTGCCTTCAAGACAAGGATTACACCTAAAAATCCTAAATTGAAGTAATAGAAATATAGATTTTCCTACAAATCACTCAGACTGAGGCATTCTGCTTATGTTCACATGTTTCAAGCAAGAGTTACTGTAGTTATAAGTCAAGATTTTCAACAGATCTTTGCCCAGTATGATGAAAAAGCATATAGTGTAAAACTTGGAGGAAGAAAGGACATGTGCTCCACATTACTGCAAAGGCCACTTGGGGTAAAACTCTCAAAACCTTTTTCAGGGACAAACCCCCAACCTCTTTTTGTGATTTGAGGGCAGGATTCCAGCAGAAATTTTTGCCTGTGTTTCAAAGCAGATTGCTTTTTTCCAGATGCAAGGAAGTGCACCTCAAGGTTGCACATATTGAGCCAAGTTATTCCTTTACAATGAGATTTTTCCTTCTCACAATCTAGTAAGAGCCTTTGCTAGGGGGGCTGAATGAACACAGCACGGGACAGCCCTGGGTCACCTGGCACTGCTTCACAGGGACTCCAGCCATACCTGGGAGCTCTGTTCAACCAATCCCAGGGGGCTGGATACCTGCAGGTGGATATCTTTGGGTGCTGATGGTCACCCTGAGCCTCACACAGCTCAGAGGACATCAGTGATAACATCAGGGTTAGCACAGCTGCTGGCATGAATCACACTGGAGGCACAGGTGGTTTGGAGAAAAGAGTCCACCAACACCTTGGGTGCAAGCACAGGAACCTGGAGATGTTTATGGAACCACCTTTATCTCCTCTCTGGGAAACCCAGCAAGCCACTAAGGAACACAACACGTGGA
>VZSR01000479.1:3748198-3804537 GCA_013398615.1 Brachypodius melanocephalos
AAAAAAAAAAAAAAAAAGGCAAGAGCAGGAATCTGCTGCCTGTACTTGTGTACCCTTGCTCACACACCTCTCTTGGTGCCCTACCACAAACACATCTGCTTCACGCAATTACTCCCCAGATTTACATATTTTCAGTGTAGGTCGGAATTCAGAATAGTCCATCCCTACCCCCTTCATTATATTCTATAAAACTGTCTAATTTTTAAAAAGATCCATATGCAACATATATTAATAGTCAGATTCAAATCCAATCTGCATTAAACCTCAAGAAAGTTGTATCTGGCAGCAGAACTGCTGCACATTTGTTCCTCATTTAATATTATTCATAGGTAAAGTCTAGTAAAAAAATAATATACATCTCTGTCATAAAAGATGTCTGTAATTGATAAATGCAGCAAACACGGCCAGAATGCAAGGCCCAAGCTCACACATCCCCCTGTGCTGTAAGTCAGGGCAGGAAAGACAAACAGCCCCACATGTGGCTGGTGTGTGGTACCAAGGCAGCTGTGCCAGGGCTGTTGTTGTGCTGTGCCTCTGCCTGCTGTCCCTGGGCAGAAATGCAGAATATCTGCAAATTCCACATTGCTGGAATGGCCAACAGACTCAATGGCCTCACGCTCTGGTCCATTCCTCGTGGGGTTTGGAGGATCTCGCCCTTGTCCTGATCACTTGGTGGGCTCTCTGCTGCCAGCACTTTCTCCCCATTCCTCACTGAAGGAGACATCATTCCTTGTAGCACCATCCTGTCTTCCACCCTTGCAGCTCTTGTATTCCTTCTGGACTGAGCCGAGAGAGGTCTAAGGGGGCACCCTGGGACCCTCATCAGGACACTCTAAAAGCCTCTCTGGAAAGGAGCAGTTGAGCTAAACCAGCAGATCCTGCACAAAGGCATTTTGTAAGGGCTGGAGAAAAGGCATGGAATAGCATATGACATAAACCACCTCTGTGGAGAAGAAGACCATCTGAGCATTATTTGAACACTCAGCATGTGCACAAATTGACAATCCAGTACCTCACAGGCAGAGAGACAAAAGAGAAACCCCATTTCTCTTCCCACTGAGAAGACAAAGGAGAATGAGAGTCACCTCTGACCTTGCTAACAAGCCATTAGAGATGGGTAGGAAAGATGGGGAGACCTGCTCAGCTCCATCCACCATCTGGCTGCTGCAGGAGACAGGGTAGCAAAGCAGGGCAGGATACAGGTAGAAGGCTCCAGGAAACAGAGCTGAGGACAGAGCGAAGAGAGAAGCTGCAAAACAGAGAGAAGGAGTGAGAGAGGAAAAAAAAACCAAAAACCTAAGGAAGAAGATGAGAGCATTACAAAAAAAAAAAAAAAAAAAGCCAAAACAACAACAAAAAAAGAAATCCACCATCATGGGAGGTGAATCACTGTCACGGGACTGGGAGGGTGCAGCAGATTTTGGAAGCAGCCAGGGTAGAGGCACTCCAGCTGAGGCAGATGCAGACAGACCCTGGGTGTGCTGTACCCTGGGAAGGGCTGGCACTGGACAGTCAGAGGACTCCCAACACCTCCATCCCCAGTAACACCAACTCTGAGCTACCAGCTCCATCCCCAACACCACCAACCCTGAGCCAACAGCTCCATCCCCAGCAACACCAACCCTGAGCCAACAGCTCCATCCCCAACACCACCAACTCTGGGCCAACAGCTCCATCCCCAACACCACCAACCCTGAGCCAACAGCTCCATCCCCACCAACACCAACCCTGAGCTTGGCCACAGCCTTACAGGGGTCAGTGCTGGATGTCACCCTCCACGTGCTGCCCAGCCACCTTGTGTCCCTAGCAAGCTGATCCAGCAAAGCCTGGCTTGGGTGGAAGGCAATGACACAGATGGGATTATGCCAGCTCTGCTCAGGATCTGGCTCACCCAGGGAACCAGGGCTCTACCAGCCCAAGGAAAGCACAGATAGACCTGCACAGAACTTTAAAACCACTCATGGAAACTCCCTCCCTTCTGGAAGGACCACAGGCAGAGCATAGGGCTTTCCAGACTCCAGACATGATGTCCTGTCCTCAGAAGCAAGTTGGGAGAGCAGCAGATGTGCAGGGCTGCAGCTGCCATACCTGTGGGTCCGGCTCGATGTTGATCCGGTACGCTTGAGCTTTGCCATCCTCCAGGACAGGGGGTGACCAGGCCTTCCCTTCAGCTCTGCAGTGGGAAATGAAGTAAACTCTACTTAAATTGCTTTTAAAAAAGCCCAAACCAAAGTGCTTCCCCTCGAACAAACAAACCCCACAAAAATCCCAAAGAAAGAAACAGGCTCCTTAAACAAAACAAAAAAGCAATTAAACAAATTTTAAAAAACCCCAACATATATATAGCATCTATTAATTCCCTGGCAGGTTTATATTATATTTGCATTTGTCCAAAATTATCCTCAGAAACAGTACAATGATAAATAGAGAAGGTGACAGTTTCATGCTATTAAAACAATGAAGTTCAAAACTATTCTTGAACAAAAAGGTTCTGTCTGCTTCAGTTTGGAATTAAAGAGACAAACTTATTTTGGTTCAAGAAATCAAAACACAGGCTCTTGGTGGCTCCTGTTTTGCATATTCCTGGTTTTGTCCCTTTATTCTGGCCCTAAATCCAGAAAGTATTCTGATGACATGTGTGTATATACATATACACACAACCCCTGGCAGGCCCATGTACTAGACTACATCAGGAATTCTATAAACACCTTTCAGGGAAAAGGCTTTCACCACCCTGTATGAATCATCCTGACCCTTTCAACAGCTGCCAGATAGAAAAAGCCCTAAAAATACAGTTTCCATTCCCAAATGCATCTTCAGTCCTGCCAAGGCAGAGCAGAATACTGTCACTGTCCAAAGATTTTTCCATGTGCCTGATCATTTTTTTCCCCACAAAGGCACCTGGGGACATGGCTGGAATGTGATCTCCAACACTTAGGGTATGAGGGAGCCATAGGGGCCTGGGCAAGGTCCAGCAGGTATATACACAGACTTTTCAGGATGCAAGAAGGTTAAGTTGGAAGATAGAAACTCCAGTAAGTTCAAGATAAAGCTTTCAACATGCAAACTATTCTGTTTATCATCACAGTCTGTAAATGCACCACTTCACAAAAACAGGTGTTGTTCCATGAGCACAGATGCATCCAAGCACCCTCTGTGGACTCTCACCCCTGCCACATACCACATTCACTTTCAGTTCAATTATCTGCAGAGTCCAAGTTTGAAAAATAAGAAGCACAATTTTAACCCAGGAATTCTCAAGGAGATTTTTACCTTTAGTATTTTGCAGCTACACAAGTCAACATACAAAGCTGCTTTTCCAAATCTAGAGTCTGACCCCAAACCTACCAAATGCAGAAACTCCCACTGACTTGAACACACTTTGGATCCAGCTCCTGAAGATTTCAGCTTTTTTTTCTCTCTACTGCCATTACAGCTTTTTCAACAGGGAGTGATTACTCTCATAGCTAGGTATCTTGTTCTGATCATTTATCTTTACTATTATTATTTGATTTTAGGCTGGGACAATTCACTCATAACTTGGTATTTCCAACTGGGACAACAGAAACAGTCCCTCCCAGGAACATCAGCATTCCCAGCAGCCCCAACTTGCTTTTTGCCACGATCTGGTGCTGTGTACATTGCTTCCACATTGCAAATCAAATCTGGAGGCCCAGAACAATGGAAATGCCTAATTACATTGGCAGGGATCACCATTATTCTTTCTGTGCTGCACTGCACTGAGAGCTCACAGTGCCCCAAGAAGGGTCCATGATGACTTCCCCTCCCCAGCTCTGGAGCCCACATGCCAAACACAGCTTAAAGCATCCCCAGAGACTTCAACCTGCCAGTAAATAAGAACAGAGCTTCAGAAAGTGATTTTGATTGCAGAAGATAAGAGCAATAGCAATAAATTCATTCAGTGACCAGCATTGCCAGCACTTCCCAGTTCTCTCTTCCTGACAGAGATCACTGTCTGTACCAGAAAGCAGATAAACCTGTGCTTTCCAGAAGTCACCATGGGTATATTTACACTTAATGACAGACATGGACAGACTTTAGTTTACATGGAGAAGTCCATGCATGGTTAATGCTTTAATGATTAAACTCAAGGCTTCACTATCAGTTCTGCAGAGTGACCAGAAGTTCTTGGTATAACTGAGACCAATTTTGCAGCTTCCAGCAACAGTCTGAACAAAGCCAGCCCCAGATTCCACCTGAACTACACTGAAACAAGCTGATGCAGCACAATTTGGCCTCCACTTGGCACCTTGAAAGGCAAAGCTAAGATGAGTGGAAGAACCACCAGCCTCACCAAAAAGAAAGTCAAGTTCTCAGTTTGACAGAGCATTTATGCTTACACACAGAAACTCTCTTTTTTTCCTTGGGAACAGCAAAATACCATGTAATCTGAAGTAATCCAAAACCATTAAGAGATTAGTCTGCCTGAGAGAACAATGCTACAGGCAGCTGCTGCAGGAGGGGCTGATGCCTGGAGCTCACACCTCAAAACCATGCCCACATCCCCAGCAGGACCAGCAGCACAGGGGTCCCCTGTACTCCCCAGAACAAGCCCCAGAGCAGTGGGGACTTGGGGGCCAGCAGAGTCACCCCGAGACCCCCCAGCAGCAGGTTCATCCTACCAACAGTCAGAGTTTTGTGTTTAGGCAACAGCAAAAACCCAACACGCTTTTCATACATCACAGGCAACAGATCAGGCATCACTCAAATGTTCCGAGTTGTTTAATTTACAGCGCAAGGACAGGAAAAGTGTTCTCAGATGTGCTATAGGGGATTAAAGGCACCTATGTGGAAATCATTACACCACTCTGCTCTCTTAATGGCATCTAGGACAATCCCCAAAAAAATAACTTGACCTAGGTTAGTGCAAGGCCTTCCACACAGAGCTTCATAGAAAATGGACTCATAAACAGGACATCACTAAAAAAACCAAAGTTGCAGGCACCTTTTATCCCACCATTTACTTTCTAAAAGTCTCAGAGTCATTCTCAAAAGATCACTTGCATATGCTCCCATATTTTACCAGAATGTTTTTTCACCTGGTAGTGATCTGCAAGTCTCACTCTCAACGTCTGTAGAGCTGCTTTTAAGATGCAAGAATTCCCGTGTCTTACCAAATTTCTAATTTCTCCATCCCCTTAAAAACTAACATTTATCACTTGGGGAAGTGCCAGCCTGGATCCAGGTCACTGCTGTTACCACACAGTCACAAACCATGAGAAAAATCATGTTACTGTATTTCCCCCCTTTCTCTGGGGGGTGACTCCAGGGTCCTGCCCATCTCCTGGCTGCTCTTCACCTCTCACCATGGCACATCACCATGCTCACAACTGACTGTCATCACTGATATGGCCATTACCCTTTTGGAGGCTGAACTCAGTCTAGAAGCAGCTACAGCCAATGCTTCAAACTTCCCAGGATTGTTTACCTCATCACAATAACTGCAAGGTGTTGGATCCATCCTCTGCAAGGCAGGTGAGTAGCACAGGAGCTGAGTTCCACTGACCATCCCAAAAAGACCCAGCTTGTTCAGACTGTGTGAAGAAGCTGCAGGATTTCTCCTCCTTCATTCCTCTCAGCTGAAACCATTGTGTATTGCCCTGGAAAGCTGCCAGTTTTCCTCTCTATTAGTCTTCAAGGAGCTCCAGAGGGGAAGCTGTGATTCACTTTTTCAGTTGTACTTTAACTGGAAACTTGAGAACATACATTGTCATCCTTCCCATCTTCCAGCAGCTCGCCTGTGCTGCTCACAGCTAACAGACTCCAACAAAACCCCCAGGAACTGGGGGAGATGGGAGGAACATCAACTACGTGAGGTTCCAGGTGCTTTTGGGGCTAAACGTCCAGCAGATTCATTACTGGGCCTTCTCTGAAAGTACAGAGAAACTCCATCTCTTTACACAGAGCAGGAACAGCTACAGAATCTTCCCAGTCAATTCTCCAGGCAGACTCAGCAGTGGCACACACGCCAAACCGAGGGGGAAGAAACTGCTTCCAGGATTTAGTTTAGATACAAGGAATCTAAGCCAAACCTTTGAGGATTTATTCTCTGACATCACAGTCAGGAAATAAATTCTGCTCAATCACCCTGGGGTTCTTGGCTGCACCTGGAGCCCAGCAGATGCTCCCAGTTGTCCAGCACCCACCTGGCCCTGTGCACAACAGCCCCAGTGCTGTCACCAACAGAAGGGGCTGGAATTGGATTGAACTGGAAACCATAAAAGTGTGAAAGTTGAAAAAGCCCTCTTAGAGCATCAAGCCCCACTGTTACCCCAGCATTGCCAAGCCCACCACTAAACCATGTCCCCAAATGCCGTATCTACATTTCTATTAAAACCCTCCAGGGATATGAGTTCCCTGGGCTTGAAAACCCTTTCAGCAAAGAAATTTTCCCTAACAGCCAAATGAAACCTCCCCTGGCACAACACACTAACACACTGCTTGCCTCTTAAGGAATTTGTTGTGTAACTTGGAAGCAACTTCACAGCAAGTAAAAAGAACAAGTTTTACCAGGTGTCTGTGAGTAATAGTTCTTGGGGCTGCTCAACACCCCGGATCTTCTCCAACCAGCTGCCACATAACTGGCCTGACCCTTCCTGCAGGAAGGCAGGCAAAGTACAGCCCGTGCTACCTTGGCTTGGGACTCAACAGCTGGGAAGATGATGGTGGAACAGCTGCCTAATTTATCACCAGGGCAGCCCGAACCATCTTGCTAAATCTTAATCAGCACCACCACTGCCTTGCCCACAGCCTCACTAAGCCCATGTGGTCTCCCATTTTGAAGCCATTAACCACAGCCTGAACATCCAGCCCTTGTTCCAGGGGTGCCCAAGTAATTCCTCACACTTTACATCAATGCCCACATAGGCATCAGTTACATAAATCAACTCCTTTCATAAACCAATGAGGATTTTCAACCACTTTGCTTCAGAACAGTAAAGCCACTGTGCTGCTTTGCCTTTCACAGCCTCACTGCCCAGAGACAGACTTGCACATGTTGGGGAAAAGCAGGATCCAAAAAATCCAGGGACAAAACACCCATTAACTTCAGGGAGGTCAGAGGTCTGGCCAAGAAAAGGGTTAGAAAATGGAGGGTGTGAAGAAGGAGGGAAAACCCCCTCAAGAGATTTGTCCTTGACAAAGGACAAAGAGATTTGAAAAAAAGAAAATATCTGCTAGTCCAGAAAGCAGGGGCAGCTTCACAGATACCAACACTGACTGTGGACCCCAGGGGCACAGAAGAGCCATGGAGCCCAACATGCTCAAAAAGCTGTGACATCCCCTTGCCAGCAGTTTTCCCAATGTGAGCATGGGGCCAGTTTCTTCAGGAAAGCTGCAGCACAAGTCTTCACCCTCCCTGGCAGACAACAAAAGGTTCAGAAACTGCTGTGAGGCTTGCCCTGGCCCTCTGGCACAGATGGGCAGGTCTGGACAGTGCTGCCAAAGGCTTCCCAGCAGTCTGTGTCAGCAGGAACAGCGATGCCATGAGGTCTCACATCCCACACCCAATGTCCTTTCAAGCAGTGATTTCAGCAAAACACAGCCCCAACCCAATTTTATGGCTGCCTTTATTTGATGCATGACACTTGGTCTTGGTCAGGCCACTCAGTAATTCCCCCTTCCTGTTTTCCCCACATTCTGACTTTCCTACTGAACTTCTAGTCTAAGGGCATTTACTGAGCAGAGCCTGAAAACAAAACCCATCTTATTCTCTGTCTTAGTAACATATAATGTCAAGGGTTGATGGAGAAAGGGCATGGAATGAAGCAGTCCAGAGGGCACCAGGGGGGTGGAAGCACTGCACTGCACAGCTCCCTGCCCTCCCCTTCACACTCAAGCCTGGCTGGAGAAAGCCTGCTTTGACAAAATAGGGTTAACACCAAATTTCATGTGTCTTCACTAAAGACATGCAACAAACAGGCTTGTTGTTTCAAATGTATTTCAGACAAACACATTTAAAAATAAATCTTCTTTTGTTGACTTGCAAACTGTTATTTTGTTGAAGGCAGTGTACAAAAAAGATGCTGCTTGAAGAGCATCCTCTGCCCAAGGGAAAGAGATACAACCCACACCACCACAGGCAGGGCTTTCTTGAAGCTCAGCCTCAGAGCAGGGTCCAGGGTGTTGATCCACAGCTGTGACAAACAGCAGAGGCTGGACATGCACACAAACCAACAAACCCCTCATCATTGCCCCAGGACAAGGCTCCCTGAGCAGGAGCAGGTCACCCCACGTTCCAGGAGGCAGATCCTGGAGGCAGGGATCCACTCACACCTAGGAGGGAATGCCAGATGTGCTTCCAGCAATGACGAACCACTGGGCAACAGGATCCAACAGGTCACTTGGGAGACAGGAGAGAAATCCAAGAACCAAGTCACTGTGCATCCACTTTGGGCCAAACTAAAAATAGACATAATGGCTCATCACTGGAGCTGCAGTCCTTACTGCAGAAAAAAACCCAAACTACTCAGTTCTTCCTGTCAAGAGAAATGCCACTCTCATGGACATCTCTGAGCACAGCCAAGGTGAGTGCTGCCCTTGGAGAAGCCACCAAACTGACCCAACAGAGTGATCTCCAAGAGGAGCCACCCCAAGCTGAACAGCTCCTCACCTCACCATCTGTTCCTGCCTTGCAAAGCCCTGAGCATTTATTTTGCCTGTGAGATACAAAGGCTTTAAAATCTGTGTTTATGAAGACATTAAGGCCTGACAAAACCACTGCAGCCCTGCTGCTTAGCAAAGGCTGACCATGTCACCCAAAAACCCTGCACCACTGAAAGGCTGTGGGCCACCACCAGCAACATCTCTGATAGAAAATTCACCTCCTCTGGACACACCATAAGGTCTCACTGTCAAAAATATCCACACCTTGGTAGGTACAGCTGGGAAAAAACAAAACCACGGACCCTCCACACAGCATCTTCCAGATCAGCCTGAGGTCATGAATGACCATTTCTGTGTCTCAAGGACGACAAGCAGCCAGATCATCCCTAACCCCAGCAAGGCACACACCAACACTGCTGTGAGACCACTGTGACCACAACCTCTGCCTTGGGCAGGAAACACCACTCAGGAGAGGAGATGCACTTGCACAGAGATATTTAAGGGTCCAATCTGAGCCAAAAAACAAGCACCAGTTGGTATCAGTGGCTAACATGAAGTGTAACACTCATCCATGAGAGTAAACACTGCCAAGCTGCAGGTGAAAGCTGTTTCCAGCAAAACTTGGTTCTAACTCCAGTGAAGCTGCCAGACCACCCAGCAGCTGGTGGCTCAGCAAAACCTCCTGTCACTGCACAAGGATTTTCACCTCTTCCAAAGAGAGCTCCAGTAGGAGCTGCAGACAATCAGGAAGGGAACACTGGTCCTGCCCTGGGCACAGGTCCTCTCAGGGGTAGAAAATCACCTGATCTCCCTGAAACTGCTCCAGATGGAAAGCAAAACAACTGCCCTCCTTGGCTGTGGGAAATTCCGCCTGTGTGAAGGGGGTTCTGCTGGCTTTCCTTATTTTCTTCCTTTTATAATACTGAAGCCACATCATCTGCACACCATGGGCTGAGCTCAGAGGACTTTGCTTTAGCCAAGCAGCTCAGAGATGCCTGTCTGAGGAACCATGAGGAATCATGGAGGGTTTGCTCCATTTATGGCAGCGCTCCTTCCCCACTGCCCAGGCATCCAGTCAGAACTACACGGTTTTCCAAGAAGAGTATAAACAGCAAATGACAGCTCTTTATATCAGGAAATGCCTCTTTAATCTGAAGTGAAAGCTATATCCACTTATTTCAATTTATGATAGATAGTATTAGCCATTTGTGAACCTTATAAGGAGCGCTCATTTTGCCTGGGTAATTTGGGGTTTTGCTACAGAATTAATTGCAATAGAAGCCAAAAAAAAAGACCAAAAAAACCAAACAAACAAACAAAAAATTCCACAAATAAACAAAATACACACACACAAAACACCCCAACCAAAAACCAAAAAAAACCCCAATACCAAACTTATGCCTTCATTTTGTTTTGAAATACCCTACAAAGTGATTTTGGCAGGACCTTTAAATGTTTTTTCATTGAACAGATGCTTAAAATGACAGATGGATGGTAATGAAGTGGAAGGGTTTGTCCAAGGGAGATTTTGATTCCAATGCTTCTCTTCCTTGAGTTCATACAACCTCAAAGACTCAACCCAGTCCACAGCCTGGACAAGCCTTACAAGGTACAAATGATAATCCACATGTAAAAATGAACTGAACCCACTTTTTCTATCAGTGAACCATTAAAAATTATTTTGTTTTACTGTTTTTGAAAACACAGGACAATTACCCAGACCATGGGGATGCTCCAATAACCCAACCTGAGAGCACATCTGCTCCAGGGCCAGCCAAAGCTCTCTGAGCAAAACTGACACAGAAGCACAAGAGAGAGAACCAACCTGTTCACAGAGAGCAGCAGCTGGTCCACACAGGCTTTGATCTTGTTCTGTGCTTCCAGATGTGTCATGTTGTCCGTGTTCTCTCCATTAATTGTCAGAATAACATCTCCTGGGCACAAGTCTGCCATGGCTGCTTTACTGCCAGGGTTAATCTGGGAAAAATAAAAGGGTTACTTAAAAGAATGCTTTTTTTAAAAAAAAGTCCAGTTTCTTGGAATAAGACACAGGTAAAAGCGAACACTTATTTCTGGAGAATATGCGTTTTCTCTACACCAATGGCACCTTGGTACCTTGGTTGGATGTCAGAGCTCTCAGGTAAGCCCCAGGTCTCCAAGAGCCATTCCGTACAACAGCATTCTTTGAAATAAGAAATTTTAGTCAACTCCAGTCACTGTGTGCCCAGGCCCCCTCTTCACATTGTCCCTTGCTTGAAATAAATGTAATATGCTCTTTCCAGAGAGATGTTTCACACTTCTTTGGCTTGCAGACCTTTCATGATGCTGCAAGAGTCAATCCCTAAGCAGCACATGGAACCCTCCTCCCTGGTTAACCACCCATGCAGAGGCACCATCCCTGACTGCTGTCTGGGGGGAGGTCACATTTGAAACCATTTTTTCTGGACTGACCTCCAGCTTGTCTCTTTCTAGCCCTGAAAGGTCACCAGCCCCAGAGGGATTTGGATTTAGCAGATATGGCACTTGGGAACACGGTTTAGTGGTAGCCATGGCTGTAGTGGGGTAACAGCTGGAATCGAGGATCTCTAAGATCCTTTCCATCCTAAACAATTCCATGAGTCTTTTCTGTAAATATCACACAGCTCTTTAAGTCTCCACAATTATTTCCTTCTGGTTTTCTAGGAGTGCCAGAACCTTATAAAACTTCTAACTTTTTTCCTGAGGAACTAATGACAGGTCCAGGTACTGTTGTGGTCAGTGACAAGACCAATCCTGTAGCCCATAAAAGAGGTTCTTGAGAAATAAACATTTCATTTACACCATCCTAAATGTGGTTTTAGTTTTTACAATAACATAGAATGACTCAAGGCACAGTCAGAACAGGTAAACACGTCTGGTTAGCTATGTGTTTTCCCTCTAATTTCCTCTTCAGTTTATTCACAGCATCTGCTAAACAAACACATTTTATCAACTGAGAAGTTATGGCAAGCCTGACTTTTGGTTATTCACGGGTCACTGCATTAAAGCAAGTTGGTGCTTTGATTCTGTTTATTCTTGTTTTACACAGATGTAATTCCCTGTCTTAGGTGGTGGGTCTCTGCCCCACCCTCCTTGAGAAATCCAGACAACAGCAGCACTGCTCTACCCACCAACCTCCTCTTGGCTTACAGCAGTGCATGACAGCAACCACACAGACCAGGTACAGGTTTTCAGACAGCAAGAGCAAGTGGGGCAGTTCCCCAGTGCCCAGAAGCCCCCAGCCACAGGCTGTCATTAAACAGGTGGTTTTTTTAAAAAGGGGCATGCACACATCCCAGCTTTTATATAATCCTACAATGGCTTGTGTTGGAAGGGACCTTAAAGATAATCATGTTCCAACATAGAAGCACTTCCCACCCAGATTGCTCCAAGCCCCATCCAACCTGGACTTCAACACTTCCAGGGACAATTTGTTCTATTTTTGTAGGGAATTCAAAGAGGATTTAGTCTTACCATGACAGCCCCTGTGGGTTGCACTAGAGCCACCCCTGGTGAGAAGCAGACAGCCCTTAGTATAGCACAGACCTGCTGCACTGCTCCCTGTGTGACCACAGCTACTGGCACCACCAAAACACGAACCTGAAGGTGTTTGAGAAGCTCAAAACCACTTCTGAGAGGTTAAGTAGAACTGGCAGCTTTTGTTGCACTGTCAGAGTAAATCAGTGTTTGCCATTTGTTCTTCAATAGTTCCAGCTGGGCTGCTGGGCTCTAACAAACCCGCCCAGACCAGGGCTCAGGGGCTGCTGCCCTGTGACTCAGCTCAGAGCAAACAGGAGATGCCTTTCAGCTCCACACACATTAGCTTTGACACAGGATATTTCAAGCCAGGACAGGATTGTTTTTCCCCTGGCATTGTTAGGGTTTTTTGGACCCCTGTGTCCATTCACAGGCCGTTAGGGTCCTTCTACAGCCACAGAAGCTGCCAGACTCATCAAAAAGTCAACCTAAAGCTCAACCAGCAACTCCAAGGAAGCATCTCCATGCTCTTGCCTGCTGTTATCTGCTTCCCTCAGTGTTCATCCCACAGCCCCGGCTGCCAGCAGGCTTTTAGACTAACATTCAGCTTGACCCAGGACAGCTGTGTTTTGTTCTTGTCTATTCAGTGCTGTCTAGATGTCTGATGGATTTTTTCCCCCTGTACTGATCATAACCATGTTGTAGCTCCCTTGAAGAATAAGCTGTTCACAAATGGGACTCTTGGCTGTTTCCTACTTCTAGCTTCTGCTTTATTTCAAATTACTGGGAATAATTTGGAATTAGAGGATCTGTCATCAGGGACCATGGTAGGACTGGAGTGAGCTGGTGGCAAGCTCTTCATGAGATGGTTAAGCAGATCCCACCACCTAAGCACTGCTATATTTTCAGCAGGAAGGAATCAAGCATGAAATATGTGCAGAACCAGTTCATGTGCTGGGGAGGTCACCAGCACTTGTGTTTTCACGCTTCCTTTTATGCCCAAAGAAGCCCTGGTGTGTTCTCTGCCCAAGGCAGCCACTCTGAGAATGCGGTGTGCGTGCCTGCCAGCTTTACTGCTCTCCCAAAATTAAATAAAGAAAGAACAACATTCTGAGTTTAACCCATCCACAAAAACAAGCAGCTGCTTCCTCGCTTCTCTCTCTCAAATAATGAAGATGCTTGAGAATGCTTATAAACAGAAAAGACTAAAAGAAACAAATCACTTGCCCAGCAATGATATTGTAGAGCAGAACACAAGGGGGTGTTTGCAGAGCACATGCCCCAGGTGAGCAGCTCCAGGCTCTCCAGATCTCAGAGAGCAGCCCCTCTCACACAGCATGCCCGTGGAGGGTGTATCCTGCAGGGATTCGTTCCCCTAGGAACCCAGAATATACTTTTTCCCCCTTTTCTGATAAGAATGTTATTCTCCCTAATCCCCTCAGGATATGTCTCATTTGTGACATCTTTCTATGTGCTCCACACAGCACTGTGCTTCAAAAAATACCAGAGGTCCACTATTGGTGCCTGTCTCAACTCCCTCTATTATTCCAGTAAGAAAAAGACAAATTTAAAGAAAGAGGTTGCAGTGAACAGCCCTTCTTTCACTGTCCTCTGCCTCTTCAGTCACCACAAAAGGTTCAGGGACAGCACTGAAGCATCACCTCCACACCATGCCTTCTGCCAAACCATCCACCAGGGAACTCTATCTCAATAAATACAACCAGTTTTTAAAATTCAGTATTTCCAATCATATTCCCCACTGCTTTCTCAAGGATTACCATCCACCTCTTCATCCCTCTGTAAGGCAATTACCCTCCAGCAGCCCCCTTCCCCAGCCAAGTGCATACTGATGCTATGAAGCAGATTGGGATAACCCCAAACCCAGCAGCAGCTCTCTTATCTGGCCACTGGAGCATCACTAGGATTTACTGAGTGCTGCCATCTGACAATGGCAGGCCATTAAAATAAAGTACACTTGGAAAACTGCCTTGTGCTTAACCTAAGTTGGTTGGTGTAGGTGCTGTGCGGTCTGATTTAGTAAACAAGATTATTTGCACCAAGAGAAGTTTGCTCTTGAAACACAATGTTCTACCTTCTGCCCTGGAGCTTGGCCACAGAAGGGTGCCAGGGGTGGGAGAGCATTCAAAACAGTCCCCATGGCTGCATCCCCTGCCCTCACAGGGATGGGAACCCTCCCCACCCCAGGGACAGCTCTACTTGGAAACAGCTTTGCTCAAGCCAGCTTTAGAACTGGGCAAACACCACCAGCTGAAACAATCAATACTTTAGTAGAAGGTTAATTTGTAATAGTAACTCAATCCCTTTTTATTTCTCCTCTTTTCCCCAGGAGCCTGCCTCTAAGGTCACCTGTGTCAGGACTGAAGGATGAGGGGTGCAGCTCCTCACTGCCTGCACAAGCCTCAGCACAGCCATGGGAAAGATTAAATTAGCCTTTATTCTCACAGAAATTTTTATCCTAATCAACAAAAGGTGCCTCTTCTGGCCATTCCCAGCTACATAATGAAAGCAGCTTTATCTCTGCCACATCTTCACTTTTTATTAAAAGTGCTACTCTAATGCATCCCATCAGTGAACAAAGCCAGGATTTAACAGGTTAAAAGGTGCAGTGCCAAACAAGCCTACACAGACCACACCATCTTCTCTTGAATCAGTGCTAGTTTGTCGTAGGCAAGGCTGGGGGAAATTTTCTGTTCTGCAACTGTGATCAAAAGGGCCTGATTAAAGTCTTTGAGAGGCTTTCAAGACAGTGTGACAAAATTCTCAGCTTTTAAACAAAGCCTGTCTGTTCCATGCTATGGGGTAGAGAATGATCTTACATAGCTACATCTTTTAAAACAGGAAGAACCAAGAGTCAAATAATTAACTAATGAAAATGAATTCCTTAAATCCTTTAAACATTCTTTCCTGGGATTCTCTTTAGCTTTTCAAAGCATCCTGCCTTGAATTCCTTGCCAATTTAGTTGCATTTTTCTAGTTGCTTATATAAAGTCTGATGTATCAATACATTATTTAGATAAGCTCACAGCCCAGTAAATGAAGAACATTGTTTATGCAATGTGAATTCACTTAACTACCGAAGAAAACAAGCTTAAAAGAATAGAAGGGAAAGAACCAGAGTACAAGAATTATAAAAGGCAAGACACTCGAAAATCCTTTTGAATCCAAGTACTAATGGATCCAAATCCAAATTTAGAGACAGATCCATAGTGTAGCTCCTAACCCAGCTCAAAGTATGAGGTCTCTGTACAAAGAAGAGGCTGAGAATCAATGAAATTGGGCATGTGTTTTAGAGCAACCAGCCACTAACCCATGTGCAGACCTCAAAATGTGGATTGAGAAATACAAGGAAGGGACCCACAAGGATCATCTGGTGTATTTTGTCAACAACTCCATTGTTCAGCCCAAGGGCACACAACACCAGCAGCACTCCCCACACTGCCCATGGTCACAGCCACTGGGAGCTTCCTTCAAAGACAAGTTAAAGATTCTGTGCTGCTTTACTGCACAGAACTGCCCAATTCACCAATACAGCTGCTACTACACTTAAATCTGCTTTATATTTACTTTGCCTTGTTAGGGAGCAAGGCCAGGGAGGGACAGCTGCCTTGGGGACACCAGTGAGCCCTTGATGTGGGTGTGCTTGGAGCACCACTGCACAAACCAGACTGAGCAGCATCACAGAAAGTGTTTATGGCCAGAATTGCTTCACCTCCTGTAGAGATTTAGGACTCAGCTCTCCAGTGAAGTCGTCTCCCTCTGACACCCCTCAACAAGCAGCAGGGCTTCTCAAGCCCTCCTCAGGAGCAAGCTTTAAGCGCTGTGCAGAAAACATGGGGGAACTGCTGAGAGTTTGCCTTCCAAACCATCCTGCCTCTTGGCCAGGCTGACACTTTCCTTCCCATCAAAAGGGAAGTGTACACAGAGTGATCTCCAAAGAGAAAAAAATTCTTCAACATAAAAAGTTGGTGAGCATACCTGAAGTTTCATTCTTGCAGCACACTCAGGGGTCAATCACAGAGTGCAGGGATTTGCACCTCTGCTATACAGCTGCTTCCTCCCACTTTAATGGTGAATGTCAAGTATTTTTCAGGGTTTGGTCTTTTGGACCAGAAGCTTTACTAATGCTAAAGGTTTCCAAAGCGTTTTGTTGCTTATGGTAAACAACAGCAATCAGAGCAGTCTCGGCATCCTGCAAACCTCCCAGATGATCTCCTCTGTTGTTATCAACCAGTCCTGGAGTCAACTGTTCAAGACAGCTCCTCTTTTACCTGTGCACTGCCCATCTCTCATAAATAATTAGGAATAACGACTTGAAATAATCTTCTTTATTCTGGTACATTTTGTTTTCTGAAGCTTGGGCTGTAAAATGTCATTGCCACATAATCTGCTATCAATCCACACAACATGTAAAACTACTTAAGGTTTAATGGGTGTGAATGCAAGTTGCTCTGGTTGTCAAGAAGGATTGAGTGTGGCTGTGAGGCATCTTTATGGCGTTTGGAAAACTCATTGACTGAAATCCTCTTGAACAGCACTTTTTATTTTTTTAAAATAGAGCTGTGTTCTCTCTGGGGAGAAAGTAGGGTCTGTTTTGGGCCTCTCCTGGCTGTAAAAGTTCCTCAAAAGCCACACTGTGGCTTGACATCCTTGGTGTTGCTCAAGTAACATCGTGAAACCCATGTTTGCTGAAGTTTTTGTGTAAATTCTGAAGCAGAAACCAAACACAATCTTATCTACCAGGGCCTGGGGCAAATGGAGTGTTAAGGGGTTGTGTACAAACCCACTACATGAACAGCTCAGTGAGATATGGGGTTTGCTCTGGCACACATCTGGTACACTGATACACTGATAACAAATCAAGTGCAGTATTTTTCTGTGAACTTGTTTGTTTTAACCTTTTCTATCAACACTGCTAGATCTTGAGAGAGCTACTGTTTTCTTTCACACTTTAGCACCTGTGGTTACAGATGACTTAAAAAATAAAAATGTTTTTACTAAGTGTTTGGGTGTCTGAGAACCACAAGTCAAGACATTTTGAGAGTTCAGAAATCAGATGACAAATTCAGTTAGAAATACTATATTGCTCCTTCTAGGATTTCCTGTGGCATGTATTTCATCCTCAAGCTACCAAAAATTAAATTAAATTGCACTGGTTTGCATTAATTCCACACAATTCATAATGGCATATTTGTATTAAAATTAAAGGACTTATCCAATTTCAGGAGGACCAGGATTATAACCATCTGTTGTGGTACATAGAAAAAAAACTATAGGAAAAAGAGAATAATTGCACATATTTCCCCCTGTATGCTACTTACACCAACAGGGCTGTTCTAGTAAGCCTGTTATCTAACTATTCTTTTTTAACCCACCTTATCAAGTGAGGTTTAAGTGCACACTTCCACAAAATAATTTTTAATACCTGTCCCAACAGGCAATCTTTCAATCTTCAAGGAAAACTGACATCACCACCATTTAAAACAAAAAGAAGGGAGGAGGAAGAAAAATCCCAATCTCACAAATCTCTAATCCCAAATACCCAGGGACACTGACCCTCCACTGCTTTGTCCAGCTTGGCAGAGGCCTGGTGTGTTTTCACGGGTGTGCTGGGTTTATTTTGTTAACTTGCCCCAAGGTCAGACCTTGCCTAAATGGATCTACATGAATCATTCTTTCCACCTGCTTTCCCACTCGGCATTATCAGTGTGCTTAATTACGGTAATTAGCATTAGGTTTTCATTCCAGCACGTTCCACCATTACTGTCTCCTGAACCAGCATTTATCCTTCTTTCAGTTATTAAACAAAGCCTCAGCAACAGAAGCACTTTAGCAGCAAATATATTTGTGACATATTTCTGTTAGTTCTCATCTGTAGCTCAGATTAACTATTCTGTACCAGCACAGCTTCACACTTAAAGCCCCAGACCTCTCACCCCTGAGTTTACAGGAATGATGAGAACAACACAAACTGACTAGCGAAAGTATTTCCTTCCACTTGAAAAAAAATCATCCCAATCGAAACCCTGTAACAACATTACTATGCAACCAACGGAGGGACAGCTTTCATCACTCAGCTCCACACAGGCAGCAAACCCACCAAAAGTCAGCAGAAATCAGGTGGGATCATAGTTTTGGATTTCAGCAACACAGATTGGCTTCTTCCGTCCATTTGGGAGCTCTGAAAGGAGTGCACAATTTCCACCTAATGAACTATCAAATACGTAAGAATTACGTGAGACAAAAAAACCCCTTGCAGAAATCAAAGTCTTCCTAATTTGTCTCAAATGGAGACAAAATTCCTGTTCCTTTTTCTGCTGTCTTTGATCCTTGCCTTCCACACCAACACCCATGGAGTTCCTGGGTAACCAAACCTGTTGCTCCCAGCCCCAGCTCTGGGGAGCCCCTTCTGCTCAGCCATCCCCACCCACACAAGAACAAACCTCACAGGCCTCCCCAGATATTTTACCACTGAGTGGGCTCTCTCTGCATTCACACAGGATCACAGCATAGATTTGGGCATTTGCTGGCTGCCCTGACAGAGTCAACAAAATCACTTTTACTGGAATTCCTTCCTCAGCAGAATTCTTTCTCGAGTATCCTAACCTTTAACAGGACACGTCTCTGCTCAAATGCAAAAGCTGCTTAAGTTTAAAAGTCAACCTTAACTCAAACAATACCTGGATAATGGATTGCAGACCAATTATTTCTCATCCTTCTTGTATTACAGTTCCAAGCCAACGCTGAAAATTGCATTTTTGCTGCTCCACTAGAGACCAGCGAGTAAACTAATGTTGAAGCCAGCAGAAAAAGGAAAAATTGTATTAAAATCTCATTTAAAAAATACTGGAGTTGGTCCATTTGCCAATTATCTGTTTAGCTAAGTGATTTATCTATGATTTCAAAAACAGCAAGTGCATGGATTAACACTGGCAGAACTGGGCAGATGATGACATCAGCTGCTCCAAGAGCAGGACAAGCAAGTTCAAATGATTAAATGCATTCAGCTCCTCTAGTTACGCTAATGACTGATTATCTTTTAATCCCAGGCAAGGGGTAGATCAACTCTGATCCCACACAGAACCACAGCACTCACTGATGTGGTTACAAGCACAACACTGAGAACAGCCAAGTGAGTTATTCCATTGCTGTTCCTGAGCCATGGCTGCTGGTCAAAGGGAATGTTGTCACTGGAATAAGAGCCACAGGGAATCCCTTTCCCACAGAGGGCAAACACAGCACCCAGTATTAGCCTGCTCAACCAAGGAAGAGCAGCTGTCAGCTACCAGACATTTAATTAAGTCTTGAAACCACTTTCTATCAAGTCATTAAGGCCAACTCAAAGCAGATCCTTTGGATCATTTCCTACACCTATAAATATCCTTAGGAGGAATAACCATTAATGATGTGCTGTCCTACACCTAGTGCTAGCTCACTGTAACTGTGGGTATAAAATAAACTTTGTTTCCCCCCAAGAGCATAGCCTGGGGCTACAAATCCCTCACCAGCACTGTGCTAACAACACACCAGCATCACCCTCCAGGGCTGCCCAAACCAGCCCAGCAAACTCCAGCCCTGCTAACATGGGTCCTCCTGAATATAAAAGAAGAAACAGGGGATAAAAGGGCAGCTGTAAGCACACCTAACTTTTCATGTGACTGCCTGAGAGAGATGCCCTAAGCACTCCCTTCTGGATTTGAATTTATCTTTAATACTGAGGAACTCAACGCCCCACCTGGAGCCCTAGCCTCTGCAGGGCAGCGCTCAGCATCAGCTGCTCAGCAGAGCAATCACATCTTTACCCCTTGTCACTTAAGACTGATCAAATCACAGAGGGAACAAAACTGTTTTCAAGAAAAAAAGACCATTGCTTAAAGTCATGAGCCTATTTGAGACAGCTGCAAGGGACAGACTGAATGCCATCAGCACCTGCACAGACACAGCCATCTCACAGGGGCCAAAGGAAACTCTTGTGAGCAAGGCAAGCTCCGTCCCATAGCAGGACAGGGTCACTGTCATGTTCCATGCTATCAAATCCATATATTGTCATTTATCTCTTGACAATATTATCACAAGACACTTTTGTGAACAACCTTCAGCTTTGCCCCCTGCCCAACACCTCTCTGCCCTACACCACTGTGCCTCTTCCTCAGCTCACCCTGGCAGCTCCTTTCATTATTTCCAGTCTCCAGCACCCAGAGCTGAATGTGGGTGGCCCTGAATGCCTCAAATTTCAAACTGCAACCTGATTTCCCAACATAACCAGAACAGGTAGGATGCTTGCAGAGCTACAGCCCAAACACCTTGTGACACATTGATCCTCAGCCCTCTCTGGGCCAAGTAGTGGGATGCAGCAATCCCCCATCCCTCAGGCAGCCAAGCACACTGGGAACATGTCGGCATCTTGGGCTCACAGCTGGGTGTGGGATTCCAAGAGTGTGGTCCTGCCTCCCAGCCGAATTTCTGCTTTTCCAAAGATGTTTGTAATTTAACGGCATTTTAGTATAAAACAAATAAAACTGAAATTAAAGAAGAAAGGCACTTTGAAGGAAGGAGAAGTCAGCCCAAAGCCTTCACAATTAGCAAGAGTCTCCCTCCTGCTATGAGCCAGGCTGGGCAAAAGGGATGGAGGCTTCTTATTCCTGGAGACAGGAAGCCCCAGCCCCCTTGCCCCCATTTCAAGTCAGAAAGAACAGAGCACCCTACATCTATATTTACATCCCAGTGATTTGTTTACCAGCCTCCAGGAGCAGCCATTAGAGTATGGCACATCAGAGCATCAGCCCAATCCACAGTGGGAGCAGAATTTAAAAAGGATCCAATTTAAAAGGCTACCAAATGGAATAACACCCTACATCTGCTTCTTGTGTTCCACCTCCTAGTGATCCACAGCAAGACTGGCCTAAGGAGAATCATCCTCATCACACCTCCCAGGTTTGTTGAATCAAACAAGAAATTTGGCAAGCCACCTATCTAGGCAAAAGCAGACTTAGGTTTTTCCTGTTTAATATTAAACCAGTTTGGTTTCTTTTTTTCCAAAGTAAGAGGAAAACTGGCTCCCTCCACTAAGGTCAGATGTCCACTTCCACAACAAGAACACTTCTACAACTGCTGTGAAGTGATTTTTGATACAACCCATGTTACCAGGGGAGAACTAGACCCCTCCATGTCCAGGAGGTTCAGGCTGAACCCCAAAAGCCGAGTGTCCCCTGTCACAGCACAGCCCCCCAGCTGTGTGTGGACATCTGCAGCCCACGCTGCACAGCCAGCCCCACCTGCACCACCCTGGCCTTCCCTCTCCTCCATCCATCTCCTCCTGTTACTCCTCCAAAACAGCCCTCACTGGAGCACTTGGAAAGGGACAGTCCAAAGTAAAAACAGAGACAAAGCCATGCAATAGACATGTTTGAACTCAAAGACAAACTAAATCTCTTTAAAACATGCTCTCTTCCGTAATTATTTCTTTGAAACTCAGGGTACGTGTTTTCCCTTTTCGTTCACAGCTTTGGTAGATGAATGAAAAAACGGCAAACAGCTTGTGTGCACTACAACAGCATTTTTAAGTTACAGCTCCTTTCAAACGCACGCAGTGTTTGTTCCAGAAATTCAGCAGCAGCTGCCCAGGGGAGCTCGGCAATCCTACACAGCCCGACATGCCGGGGAGGCAAAGCAGTTTAGGGCACCCGGCCCTTTCCCGGGGCAGCCGCACGGCGATGGAACATTACTGCCCACGGGAGTGTGCCCAGCTCACACACAGCACCTCATCCATCACACAGCCCATCACACCACCTCGCCGCAATCCTTCCTGCACGGGGGATGGTTTGTTTTCACATATATCTACACACAAAGCCTATTTCAAGCTATCTGCGGCGTCTTAGCAAAGAATTTTCCAGAACACATATTTGTGAGGTCAAACACAAGTGTGAGTACACTTACACAGTAATTATTACCAGCCCACAGAGACCCCAGAACACTGCAGCCTGCATGGGGAAACTTCTTGCTGACTTAACTCATGCCTTCTTTAAAAACCCCAACAGCCTGTGAACTCAGTCCAGGGCACGAATCCAAACCCTACGAACACTAAAAACTTTGAAAGCACATCTTTGTGAATTAACATCCAAAAAAATAAAGCATGGAGAACGCTGCTTAACACTGGGAAAAGCAGCTGAAACAGCGCAAAGCTCAGAGAGGAGCACTTATTTGAGTGCACACAGAACAATTTGGAGTTCCAAAGAGCCCAAGCGCTGCTCCCCGCCGGGCCCGGGTACCACCCGCCCCGCCGCCCATCACCTGCGGCCGGTCCCCGCCGCTCCGCTCCCCCTCCGAGCTCACCCTGGAGATGGTCAGCGGGGCGCTGAAATCTTTACCGCCCACCAAACGAAAGCCCCACGGCGAAGGGCCACGCAGGACCACCGAATGGGACATAGCGGCGGCGGGGCGCTCCCTGCCCGCGGACTGCTGCAACGCCGCTCCCGTTCAGCGGCCGCAGCTCCCAAAGGCCGGGACGGAGCGATCCCGCCTCTCCGGCACGCTCCGCCCGCAGGGCGGGTCGGGGAGGAGGGATAGACCCGTCCCGGCTGGCCTTGGGGGAGCCTTAGCACGGATTTTCCCCGAATCCTTTTATAGGTGGGGTGCGGAGCGGCTACTCGCAGTGGTGAAGTTACAGTACTTTATTAGTACTAAAACATGCGTTTGGTGTGCTCAAAGCACCCCCTCACTGCAGTTTCATCCTCTGAAGTGGAAGGAAAATGATGCAATAGGTCAGTAAACGCTTGGTTGTGACTGTTTTATTCATTACAATAAGTCTCCTGAATGAGAAAAAAGTTCAAGAAAATAATCAGGTCTGGTTTAAAGCAGCTTGTGAGTCTTTCACGGTCATCACTTGGGCAAAAGATAAACCATAAAGAAAATAAGCACAGAATCACGGAATAGTTTCTTTTGGAATGGACCTGAAATGTCACTTCAATCCAACCCCGTGCTGTGGGCAGGGACACTTTCCACCATCCCAGGTTGCTCCAAGCCCTGTCCAACCTGGCCTTGAACACTTCCACAGATGGGACAGCCACAGATCCTCTGGGCAGCCCGTGCCACGGCCTCACGACCCTTACATGGAGGAATTTCTTCCTAATATCCAATCTACCTCTAACCTCTGTCAGTTTGAAGCCATACCCACTTCTTCTGTCTCTCCAGGCCCATGCTCCAAGTTCCTCTCCAGCTCTCTTGGAGCACCTTTAGGCACAGGGAGAGGCTCTTAGTTGTCCCCAGAGCCTCCTCTTCTCCAGGCTAAACCTCCCTGAGGCTGAGGTGTTGCAGTCTGTCCCCACAGCAGAGATGCTCCAGCCCTCAGAGCATCTTCATGGCCATTGTACCCCAATATTACTGTGTCCTTGCAGGGGTTTCTGGAGCTGCACCTGGCACTGCAGAGGATCTCAGTTTCCTGGTGGTATAGCTGGGTCAGTGGCTGTTGGAGCACCATGGAGATGTCCATGCTGCCAGTGGGTGTTTAATGGGGTGGTTTGCAGGCACAGAGTAGTTGGAGGTGGGGTGGGTGGTCAGCAGAGCTGCTCAACATATCCCCCAGAAGCTGAGAAAATGAATCTCAAAATGTCTGTAAAATTTCCTTTTCTTCCTGGAAAGGGCTGGACTGGAATATCCCACTTGAAAAAAAGGACCTAGCAAAGGATTCATTGTTTAAAAAGGCCAGTTTCATTGAGTACCTTGTCGCTTCCTGGTTTCTGCGAGTTTGATTTATGTGCCATTTGCTGTGAAGGCTCTTTGCTCACAACATGGGAAGGTTTGTGTGACTGGCTCATTGCTGTGCCCATTTACTGGGCTTTGGTCTGGGACAGAGATCAGAGCTGTGGCTTTTAAACAGGCTCCTGAGCTGTCCTGCAGCTTTGGGATATAGCAGCACGAGTACAGTCTACACGCTGTGTCATGAACCTGAAACACAATACACTTGGTTTGCTTTGCTAGAAAGGTGCCTCCAGAGGAGAGGTCCAGCTGCAGCAAATACCAGCAGAGCTTTCCTTTACTCTTTGTTCCTCACAAGCCTCTGCCTTCACCAACAGAGGCTACACAGGCTGGCTTTTGTCTGGGTGATGAATCATACCTCCTTATTCCTGCATGATATCACCCAGCTCGCAGAAGCCTGGGAGTAGGCTGGTCTGAGGTTCCCTTGCTTGTGTTAGAAAATCCACCCAGACAAACAGCAAAATTCCTCTTGCAGAGAGCTGGAGGACTGGTTGATGCCCCACCTCTTCTGCTCTCACTGTTCAGTGATGAAGAGGATTCTCTGAAGGACAGAGTTAAAAATATGCATAAATGCAGTGTGTCAGCATTGGCATCTCCTTCCTCTTAGGAGGGAAAAGAAAAAAAATCTTCCTGTGAAAGACACTGAGTTTACTGGAAAACAGCAACAATAAACCAGAGATATGGAAAAAAATAAGAGAAAAAACTAAACCCACAGTTCAGTAGAGTCAAACCTTTCCCACTGCCATTCACTGGAGCTCCATTCCCTGGGTGGGTTCTGAACTGCACCCTGCTGTGAAGGGCAGCTCTGCTGTGCAGCAAAGCCTCAGGGGTTCCAAGAAATTTGCTGGCAGAGGCAAGAGATGATCAAAACATAGAAATCCCCTCTATTAGAGTATTCATTTCAAAAGCAGACAGGAAACTGCTGGCTCCGAGGCACTTTCTCTTCAAGGCTTTTTGAATGCTCAGCCCAGATCACTCCTCATGGAACTCATGGCTCATCTAAAACTTAACTCAAGTAAAACAAAATTAGCCAAATTGGTATAAATTTGTGGGTGTATTTATTCCAAATGAGACTATATTCCAGAATACACTACACTCTGTGAAGTAGAGGCAGTTTTACTATGAATAAAACTATGTGCATTTGAATTGCTCCTGACAGAAAGTGTTAACAAGCAGAGCAGCTCTCAGGATTCAGAACTGTATCAGGAACTAATTTTGCACTCCTCTGTCATAGATGTTTTTCCCCATGATGCAGGGAATGAGAACATTAGCTAAAGAGCTCCATGGTTCACAGGTGCCCCATGTTCTCTCAGTTGCTCACACACCTTTTCACATGTGCTTTCTTTGAGCAAAACAAACATGACTCTGCAGTCTACAAAGAACCCAGTCAGCTCTCACTTCAATCACCTAAAGTGGGATCATACATTTCTGGTTTTGTCTTTGACACAATCACAAAATGGCTTAGGTTGGGTGGGACTTTAAACATCAGCTTATTCCAACACCCACCGACAGGTACACATTCCTCTAGAACAGGTTGCTCAGTGAGAATTTTTCAATTCTACTTTAGGACATTTCCAAAAACTAATTGGAATTCTACTTCTGGCTGAGAAATTAACAGGACCAACAGCAGCTGAACCTTGCTATGGGAGCAAGCCTAGACATTCAGCTGAAATACAGTATTGTCAATGTGCTATTCTTTAGCTGAGCGCTGAAACCCTGCAGCAAGCTCTAACAAAGACCACACATTATTCAAAGGGAGGTCAAACATGTTCATGAATTCAATCTCATCACTCTGCTCACTTTATCTTTCCCGTTCCTGATATTTTCCTCGATATTTCTTTCCAGTATTTTTCCACCCCAAAGCCTTATCATAACCTCTTTGTTTCTTTTTTTGACTATTCCATTCGGGCTCTGCTTTGCCACTGGTGACACTCTCGGTTTCCTTCCTTTGTTATCGCAGACTGACTGCATAAACTACGGATCTTTGTGTCCCACTTTGAATGAACATTCACGTTTTCCATCTGCTGCCCTCCCAATATTTAGCAGAGGTCTGTGTTTATCTGAGAGTCCTGGTGATGACCCTTCAGTGCTTTTCTTTGAGCATCTGTCCATATAAGAGTGATTTAAAGCATCATTATGGCTTGATAGTTCTTCTCCATGTCAGGAGACTTTCTTGCTTGTACAAATTTTCATGAGGGCTCTGGCTGTTGTTTGTTAGAGCCATTTCCATGGCTGAAGTTAAGCATGAGTTATCCATCCCTGGAAGTATTCAAGGCCATGTGGGAAAGGTCTTGGAACAACCTGGTCTGATGGAAGGTGTCCCTGCCTATGGCAGGGGATTGGAATGGGTTTTAAGATCCCTTCCAACCCAAACCATTCTGTGGTTCTATGATTTAAAAGTAGCTTTAAGCATCAAACTAGCTGTTAGCCTGTTGGTTGGCCTTACCAACAACCACACTCCTGTTAAAATTGTGTGTCAGAGGCTTATGGTTTGTGTTTGAAAATCATTTGTTGTGAATGGTCATTTGTATTTTTTAATGCTGGTTACTCTTCGTATTTTTGATTGGAAAAGGTCCCTGAAATTGATGCTGATCATAAGAATTCAAAATCTTCATGAGAGTAAAAAATTCCAAGCAATGTTTCATGGCAATTGTGCAATTTGCCCTCCCAGTAGTCACTGTTTCTCAGAGTACAATCTCTTTTCCTTTCTTACATTAATCAGTAATCCTTGATTTTTTTTTGCCTTAATTCCATTGCCTGTATGGGTCCTTTCTGGTGCCTTCCTATCCCAAGAGGATTCACATACAAGATTCTCAAGGGTTCCAGTTTATTCCTTTACATAATACTTAAAAAAAAAAAAAAATCCAAGACCTCAACATCCTGTGAACAGTTAAATTTGAAACTCCTTACTTAGATTAAGTACAGGCAAATCTCAACCCTATGGCAGCTTTAGCTGCAGGTTTCCAAAGGATTACTTAATTTATAGGCTTTGCAGGATCTCTCCTGCTTTGCAGATCTGAGTTATTATTTTGGCTTTTGAAAGTTCCTTGGCAGACACCCAAGTGTTGGGAACTGTCATTCTGAATTCTGTTTAATTCATTTGTTTGTCTAAATCATTTCTAAGAAGTTTGTCTCATGCATCTAAGCATCCCACAGAGAAAAACCCAGCTGTGATAGAAACCATTAAGATAATGAAAGGAATCTCATTCCTCCAGTAGAATTTCTTCTCTCTAATCACATTCAGGTGAAGAAGCCAGCTGCCTCCCAAGGCTTTGGAGATTTAAGGGATTACTATAGAGAAAAACTGAGAGAGAATAGGTTTAGATTAGATATTAAGAAGAAATTCTTCTCTGTGAGGGTGGTAAGGCCCTGGCATAAGTTGCCCAGAGGGGCTTGGAACAACCTGGTCTAGTGGAAGGTGCCCGTGGCCATGGCAGGGTGTTGGATCAAGATGATCTTTAAGGCCTCTTCCAACCCAAAACATCCTATAAATCTATAAAAACAAAGAAACTTCACTGTGCATGGTCAGATCAATTTTGATTTGCAATATTGTGCAGCAGGAGCAGCGTCACAAAAGGGACAAATCCTTTGCCTTTGTAAGATGTGTTCAGAGGGTAAAATGCAGCAGAGCCTGACACAAAATGCAGTTTATTCTTCTATTTTGGCAAATATTCATGAGACAATATTCTAAGTTTTTCTAAGTCTTGCTCATCAGGCTACCAGTCCTCTACCAGATCTTCATACACTGGGGTTTTGCAACTTGCTCAGCAGCAAGGATAAGTCCCTACCTCCCAAATACTGCAGACTAAACACAAGATAAGAGCCTGTGGATGGATTTCCAAGGGGAACACCAGGAAGCAATGACACAGCGTGGCCAACTTACATCAGAGCTCAATAGCAGCCTGTCCTTGATAACAGCAGCTCCACAGAAGGCTGTGGACAAGGATAAGGCTGACATCAGGGCTCACAGAAAGGTCACAACATGTTCAAAATATTACAAACAAACCACTTTTTAAAAAAATATATGTATTCCCTTCTTACCAGTTTTGCTGGAAAATGACTTGGTTTCATGTTCATGCTATTCTCAGTGTCACTTTCCATCTCACAAGTCAGAGCAAACAGATGAGCAAGTGCCTGTTTAGGTCATGTCTGACCTTTCTCACCTTATCCCCAGAGTGAGATAATGCCGTGACGAGCCGGGCAGCACAGAGCAGGCAGGTGGGGACTGTCCTGCTGCCCTGCCACACTCACTGCTGCTGCACCAAAGCACATCCTTGGGTCTTTTTCACCTCACTTGTGTAGCTGCGAGCCCAGAATATACAGAGCAGATGGAAGAAGCTGGTCTGTTTGCTTGGAAGGGCCTGACAGTGGGTTCAGCTGCTGCTGACAATAAGGGCAGGATTAACCCTGGCTCTCGCCCTGTACGAGCTGTAACCTTTTCATAGCCATGCCACTGTGACCAATGAGCGACAGTTAAGAAAATCAAAAGAAATATTGACATAATATTGCAAGCAGAAGATGAGATTACAAGAGATCTGCTTTTTCTGCAAGGCTAATTGTTCCCATTATGGGATTAAACTGATGGATTTCCCATCAGAAACAGTGCCTGGAAGAACAAAGTCAAAACCTCTGGTCTAATGTGAGTCACTTCACTGAGCAGCTAAACACTGGGATTTTGTTGGTTTTTCTCTTGTGAAATCATGACAGATGTCAGCTGTTGCTATATTCTGCAAACAAATTTGGCACATTTTTCTTTCACACAGTAGAATCCAAGCAATTGTACCTATCCAGCAGAAGAGATACCCAGCTTGGGGACTTCAGCATTTATTACCCTCACTCTTGACTCTGTTTACAGTGATGCATCCTTTTCTGGGTGTTGTATGGCTCCAGAATGCAGACAACTGGAGAGAATTAAGCTGAATGTTCCAAATTTATGCAGGTCAAGGAAAGTTTGCCTTTTATCATTCAGAGATAAGTACAGCAAACGAACTCTTTTTGAAAGGCTGAGTTCCACTGATGCCAGCATTAAGATTCAGTGATCACAAAGGCTCCTGTAGATGGATTTCATAGAAGTTTTCCATTCATTTCAGCCTTAAACTGATAGGGACAGAGGGACAAACAGTATTCTAAGAAAGGGGATAAGTTTTGTGATACCTTATCCCTGTATGTTCTGCCAGAATTCATTTAGCCCAATCCATCAGCTGCTGTCTCACCCCGTGTAAAGCATTCCTGCTGTGCTGAGGGTGTTCCAGATGCTACCTGGGGAAAATCCAGAGGGCTCAGTCCTCATCTAGTGTAAGAGGCTGTGCTCTGCAAAGTGCAAACTGCATGGTAAAGGGCAAAGCAATGCTGGTAGAATAGCTCAGGGCGTGAGAACAGGGCATGAGGCACACTCAGCTCAGCTCCTGGAGCAGATGCTTTCTCCCTCCATTCAGGCTGTTCTTCACTTCCAGGACTCTGCAGAAGTGTCTGTAGAGGCCCAAGGCATCTCCTCATACCACAGGTTCTACTCACTAATGCGCATTTATGTCACATCTTAGGGACGGAAGGGAACATCCCTTAGAAGGACATGGAAAATGCAGTGCATAACTGGGGGTGTTTATCCCAGAGGGGAGAGATATGTTAACAGTTTGAACTCTCCAAATTTCCTGAATTCATCGTTTCATCGGAGGAGGATTTCAAAGAATCTTTTGAAAAATATTGTGCTTGAACTTTGAGGTGAAATGCCATGAGGTGCTCACACTGGACAGAAGATTAAGCATTCATTATCCATGAGCAAGAAATGAAGAAACTCAATAATACAAAATGAAGAAACTCCTTCCTGATGTAATAGGCTTTAGCTTACTCCTTATTTTTTTGGTTACTGTAAAGAAACAAATAGACTAAGCCTTCATCTCACTACTAAGGCTTGCAGGCCAGGATTAAGATGTTTTAGTGTCCAAATCCTGCCATTTCTGGGAGAGAATCTCCTCGGCACAAATTGAGACCAAAAGCAGGCAAATAACATGCCAATAGAATTTTAAAGATTGCTATAACCATTCAAGATTGGTCCTCTGAATTACTGTGTCTTGTCTTAGTTCTCTCTGAATATTCCCAAAATTTGCACTTGTGCACCCAGATTTCACAAATATAACTGCAGAAATTCCAAACCCTGAACACAAGCAGTGACTTTATTGAATAGGCAAGAGAAAAATCAAAGGAATTGCCAATATTTATGTTCTAGCACGTAAGTAGGAATTCATAAATGCTTTCAGGAATGTAACATATCAGCCTCCTTAAACAGCCATATCCTGTTTCTTTTGTTTCCTTTTCTGCCTTTGCAGTGACTGTTGCTACAACACCATCCATCACTGCTCCTTTCATCTGTCAGGCCCTCCAGCCGCCCGCCCACAGCTCCATACCTGTTTCCCCAGGTCTGAGCTATCTGGATTTCCCCCATGTTTGTTGTGTCAGGGTGTAGATGCTCATCCTTTGCAGCTGGAGCTGTGTGGGCAATGAAGGGATTCTCCAGTTCCTCAGCACCCCTCCTGTACCTGCTTGGCCGGTTGTATGAATAGGTTTCAGTCAGGCAAGATTAGATTTGGCAGGTTTTGGCACAGGGCATTCATACTGGGCACTGAAATGATGGTCAAATGAACACAGTCTAGGCTAAGGCTGAGAGTGTGGTGGCTGCAGTCAGAGGACAGCACACATCAACATCCCAGTTCAGAGAAGTTCAAGCACATCTTTCCTCTGCTATTATTAGATTCTTAACACATTAATTTTATGGCTGGTCAGCTGCAAGCTCCTGCTGCTGAAGATGCTCCTCTGCTCTCTCCAGAACATTGCCTCAGGATATCTTCTGGAGCATATTCCTTGAAAAAACTACACAAATGCTTATTTATTTTTCTTTTACCCCTCATTTCAAGCATCCAGTTACTGGGTTGTGTGGAAAAGCTGAGCCTGAAATAAACCTTTAAAGTATTTTGAAGGATTTGTCATTACTCAGAGAAATAGGTCTGACATTCACTTGAGAGCAAGGAAGTGGAGGGAACAAAATGGGTTACTCAGAAACTGCCTCAGCTGGGCCAAAGCTCTGCCTTCAGCTCCATCTGGGCAACTCATTTAGGCTGAGGGAGCTGTGTCGCATGATTTGGAGTAGGATTTGCCCTTGGAGATTAAATAACCTGAATGATATTTAAGAACCTGCAAGGCTGTTTGGTGATATTGCACAAAACCTTATCTAGCAGAACTGAATACTGTGATCCATAGAAAAAAATCCCACCAGTGATGGAGGGAATGTTGATTCAATGAGCACTTTGGCCATTATCCCAAGTGTCCAGTGGGTGTTAGGATTACCAGGGATTCCACCTAAAAATGGGTCAGGTCTCACTGTTTGTTTTTTAACACAAGTGGCCCCTTATGTTCTTCACCCTTTTTCTGCTTTTCTTAGGAAAGGGTATGACCTGACTATGGAATAAAATGCCTTATGTCTGACAAAATAATAAAAATCACTTAAAATCCAAGGAGCACGAAAAGCAAATGTTATTAACATTGAACTGTTTGTCTGCTTGAATATATGTCTGTATTTTAATTTATTAGTAAGAAAATAGTGCCCATCTGCTTTTCTAACCAAGGCACTTAAGAACCTTCTCCAAACGTTAGCTTCAAATTTGTCCTCACATACAGAATAAATGATGTTTAACAAATAAATTAGGCTGTGGCATCAAATGGTTAAATAACCAGTTCCAAGACAAACAGTCATGCTAGAAATTGTACCCAATATCCTAGTTAACTCTCCTGTGGTTTAAGCAAATGATGGATGTGTCTGAAAAAACCCACAAGGGCCTGAGGGTCCTCTTCTGTCCCATCAATTGTCCTGAGGTCCAACTGGATACACCACCAGTTAGCAGAAAGAGCTAATGATGTTCCACCAAAGATGTTTCATCTGTTAAAGATACCACACAAAATAACACTTGGTTGCCAAAGAATAATATATTTTATGAATGTTTAGGCATGCAAGGTGAGGTGTCACAAGATCAAACAGAACCTAGCAATTCTGATGCTTGTAAAAAGAGCAGGAAGGGAGAATCTTTCAGCTTTTTAAATTCTTCCATGACTCTTTAAAAATTTAATATGCGATTGTTGTTTTGGGGTATTTTTAGTTGGCTTTAAATCTTCACAGAGCTCTAAAACTCTTTAATTATTCTCAGCAACCCCAACCCTGATGTGTGGATGGTTCTGCTGAGCTTAGCCAGAGGGTGCCATGGCCCCAGCTTGCCTGTTCCCAGGAAAACCTTGCCTGGCCCAAGATCCATTGTTTTCCTTTAGTTCACCCCCAAACCTTTCACTGCTTCCTTTAATATCTTCATTTCAGCACTACTTTTAAAATCATCAGTGTCACTGCCTAGGGAGAAAGAATACAAATACTTGGCACAGGTGGACATTTACTTTTCTGTTTTCATGGATGTGGAGTCAGTTGTGCCTGTACAGAATGTCTCAGGAGAAGCATGAATAGTTTAAACATGTGTTCAAGGAAGACTTTTAGTTTATAGGTCCCCAGGTATTATTCCAAGTTGTGCTTTGGTAAAATTATTTCAAATAGGTGTACTATCGTTCTTCTAAAGGAGACTGAAAAAATAATTGAGGACAGAAGGAATATTCTTCAGAGTACACTTTGCAGAGGAAGTCAAGCCCAGCATGGCTCCAGCCCCTCACCCGCCTGGCTCCCCAGGAAGCCACAGGCCAGCCACTCTGCAGCCACACGAATCACCCCAACACAAGGGCAGTTTGGATTAGACATTAGGCAGAAATTCTTCCTCATGAGGGTGCTGAGGCCCTGTCACAGATTGCCCAAAGAAGCTGTGGATGCCTGATCTCTGAAAGTGTTCCAGGCCAGGTTGGATGGGGCTCGTAATAAGCTGCTCTAGTAGAAGTTGTCTCTGCACATGGCAGGGGGTTGGACTAGATAAGCTTTAAAGCTACCTTCCAACCCAAAACATTCCATGATTCTATATAGTGCTCTTGAAATGCTTACAGAAAGCTCGAGCATCTTGGTGGTTCATAAACTGAAGCTGGGATGGAGCAAGCACACAGCTGAGTTAACAGCAGAGAGGTTTCTTTGCATCTGCAGTCACTGAGCATCAACTGCTGATGACTCACTTGGAAATGATTTGTTGGCAGCTTGTCCTCAGCCAGCACACAGGCTCCATCCTACCACTCCCACTGACCCCCTGGCTGCACACGCCGTCTCCGTGATGTCGGGCAGGGATGAAATCCAGCTGACAACAATAGATACCACAGGAAAAAATCCCCAAGAGTTTCTGCTCCTAAGAGGGATTTGACAATGGAAATAGGGGAAGTCCCTTTGCTGGACTTGGCAAAAAATTTGGACAGTGCTGTCAGGAAAATATTCTTCACTGAATGAGTGATGCAGCTTTTTAGGTTTTAACTGTATTTTTGTGAATATGAAGATGGAATTAATGAGTAAGAGGACCTTACAGCTGGTGTCCAACTCAACAGTTACAACATGCTGAGGGAAGCACAGTTTTTCTTTCTTTTTGGACAACCAAATGTGGTATTTTTAGCCCCATAGAGAGTTTTCTCCTCTGTAATGATGTAAAGTTCCTGTTAGCTCATCAGATTTGGTTGCCCAGTGTAAAAAGCTAAAAAGAGAGAAAATTGAACACCCCATCATGTCTGAGCCTCAGCTCAAGGCAGGATGTCAAGAAGAGACTTTTGGCTCCTGAATCAATCACACCCAAGCGGAGGAGAAGGCTGGACGCAGAACCCAAACAAACCACAAAGCCTGATTCTGGTTTGAACTGAACTCCTGCTAATGTATCTCTATTTATGGAGTTGTTTGATGTTAGACAGAATATTAAGCTGCTTTATGGCCGCTTCATTTGAGATAAAATATGTGATGATCTAAACAAATACCAAAATCCACAAATTATACCCGGGTGGCAAATTTATTGTTCATGTTTTTAGAAGCCTTTTTCTGTAATCCTCCTCATGGGCAGCTGATTGGCAAGGCCAGATCCCTGGCTGGTGTCAGCCTGTGTAATTGTTTCCACTGTATTCATCTCTGCTAATTTGTGCCAGCTAACAATTTGCCCCGTGTATTTTCATGTTCTAGGGTTGGATGGGGCTTGGAGCAACCTGGTTTAGTGGAAGATATCTCTGCTTATGGCAGGGCGTTGAACTGAGATGAGCATTAATGTTCCTTCCCACCCAAACCATTCCATGACTCTCTGGTTCTTTGTAGCAAGAAATCCTGAAATCTCCCCTCTCCCAACTCCCACTCCCAGCACTGTGTAACTCCACTATAAAGTGTTATTAGGAAGGCTTTTTCTGTCTTCTGTTTTTTCCTCTCGTAGGCAACTAAATCACCTTTGCCTAAAGCTTTCTATGCAAGAAATTAAAGTAATTTCCTTTGAACATTCATTTGAGGCGTGTTAGTTTATAAAGAAATCTAGTTCTCTTGCATCGCCCTTCCCAGGCACTTCCTTTGCATTCCTGAGTGGCGTGTCAGTAGGAAATGCAGGTGCCTCAACCTTTGGCTGCTGGCACCCATCACCAAGGGAGAACAAAAGTGTGAAATTGTGTGCCTAGAATAATCAGCCCAATGGTTTTCTAAATCTCCCCAGCATATAAAGCTTGCAGCTTCTAATTATAGATGTTAAGCCCTGCTAAAAAAAAAAGAAAAAAAGTTTCCTATTGATGTATAAAACATAGAGGGTCAGTTCTTGATATGCTGTGAGCCACATCAACCTGGGGACTTAACAAATGGCTGCTGTGCCCTCTCATGCATGGGGACCCTTCTATGATGCTTTGTGTAAAACTCAGGTTTTCCTTCTTGGACACATGGTCCCTTCTCTGCTGACCCACTCACTAAAAGCAGCAGGACATTTTAGGTGGATGTTCACAGACAGACATGAGTTCCAGATGATACATCCTGCAAAGATGCTCCCAAATAATTTTAGGGTGTAGAAAAAAACCTTTCTGGCCCATTGGAAGTGCCTGAGAATGAAGGGGCTGAGTGAGGCTGGAGCCTAAATGGGGTTTACTTTTGCTGAATGCTCTGAGGGGCTCCTAAAGACTTTGTATTGGCTCCAAGCCAACCCATGTGAGCATTCCCGTCAGTGTGGCTTTTGGAGCAGGCCAAGGAGCAGTAATGGATTGCTTGCGATATTTCCCAGGCATTTGCTTTATAGTCACTGAAGACAAAGTGTATTTGGTTTCTAATGAAACAGGGATGTTGCTCAGCATAATGAAGTTCCTGCCCTTGTTTTGCTTTTTGTAGCCCAGTGTTATGTGACATATAAAACTATCCCATTTGTTTTGCATTGACTGGAAGTAAATTCCCCCATAAGACCACCACTGAGCAGATACTATCACAGAGGCCAGCCCCACTCCCACATTCCTGTCTCCCTGGACCCCTAGCCCTGGCTTATCTTGCTGCAGGGCATTAGCAGCTTAGTGATGCTGACTGTGTTCATGTAGTGTCCATCCTGTGCAGGCGCAGCACACACTTCCTGGCATGGTGTAATGGTGCATCCCATAGAGGCACCAAGCCCCAGTTCTGTCAGGAATGTGTCACTCTCATGCCACAGCACACATTTAGTCCTAATTTCCATGGGCCTTTTCCAGCCAGATATGCTCCATCCCACAGTACAGCTGGATGTGTAAATGCCTGTAACATTTCTGTGTGAGTGTGAATTCATGTGCTTTGTTGAGAATAGTGCTTTATCTCATCCAGAAGCAAACCACAACTATATCATAAACTGTGATCATAATACATAATAAATCATATGGTGAATAAAATCATATGGTGGATATGAGTGGGAAATTCTGGTTTGAGGCCTTAAGTCTGAGGGTTTTTTTTTTTTTTAATTTTTTTTGTGGCAATAGTTCCTCTTTCTATGGCTGAGAGAGTTAGAGTTGTTCAGCTTGGAGAAGAGGAGGCTCTAGGAAAATTCATTGCAGCCTTACAGTACTTAAAGGGTGTCCATTTAAAAGAGGGAGAGTGATTTTTACAGAGGCAGATAGTGATAGGACAAGAGGAGGTGGTTTAAAATTAAAAGATGAGAGTTTTGGATTCAACATTAGGAAGAAATTCTTCCCTGTGATAGTGCTGAAGCACTGGCACAGGTTGCCCAGAGAAGTTGTGGCTTCCTCATTGCTGGACCTGTTCAAGGCCAGTTGGGTGGTACTTACAGCAACCTGCCCATGGCAGGGAATTGGAACTGGATGATCTTTAACATCTCTTCCATCACAAACCATTCTATGATTCAATGATTGTCCATCTGCAGGCGTAATGGTGGAGTGTTTTGTCACTGGGGCAGCTCTGTGGACCCTGGTGTGTCCCTTTGAGCCAGCTGCAGTCCTGGCTTTTCTCCCTGCCCTCCTGGGAGTAATTCAAGCCAGGACAGATGACAGACTTGGCCCCAGGCAGGAACTGGTATGTCCCCCTTCCTGGTGACTCCAGAGCCAAGAGATGGAGACTGGAAAACTTGTGACATGGAGAGAAAGAAGAACTGTTTTCCAGGTCGCAAAGCTGAGATGTGTAGAAATGAAGTAACAGAGGTCTTTAGGGACACAAGCACAGTCCATGTCTTTCGAATTGCAAACCTGTGAATTCATAGAAACCCATCCTTCCTGCTCCCAGTGTCTGGTGGTAGTGGTGCCCTGAGGAGACAGCACCACTTTGGGAGGAGGAGCAGGAGTCAGCCCAGAGGGAATGTGCCTGGAGAGGCTGGCAGCTCCTCTCGGTGATCCCTGATCTTCCAGTTGGGTTTTTCCAAAGCACACAGAGAATCAAGCATGCTGCTATGGATGTTTTCCACACAAAGCCTGCTTGCAGAATTTACAAGCTGTGCAGGGTCTTCATTTCCTTCAGCATCTGGAAGTCATGTTAGGAGCACCTGCTTCTTTTCATGGACAATAATTAACATACAATTCTATATTTCTGCTGCATTAAATGAAGGGATTAGTCCCTAAAAGACTCAGTATGGAATTCCTGTGTTGTTAAAGATGTGCCAACATTTTATTCACAAATCTTTGGTTCCCACCAAAGTTAGTGGAAAGATGGCATTTAACTTGCTGGAGCTGTGCTGAGGGCCTAAATTGAGTTCACTTCAGGATAACCCTGAGGAAACTTTTTTTTTTTTTTAATGTGGAAAGAGTCATATATTCCACTTGCTGTGATTGCTAAGGAAAAAAGATAAAAGTTTTTTTATTTTTTAGCTTGAGGCTTTTTCCCTTTTTGCTCTAGGACCAGGTGCTCACAAATGTATATATGCTGGCCTACACTGTTAGTATAATACTACTATTAATAACAACCTCACCAGAAAAAATAATCTCATCCTGTTAAGAAATGTGTTACACACCTCTTGGTGTGTGGTGTGTATCTTGAGTTGAACCCAACCAATCTTGATTAATTTGTGTTTGGAATTAAATTCAAGGCAAGAACAATGTTCTACAGAATCTGAGTTTCTATTAAATTCATATAAATGTTTCATTTAAATGAATGCATCTTCAGCTTGGATGTATTTTTTCTACTTTATGATCAGAGAATCATAAGGATTTGTTCTTTTTTATTCATTCCTTGAGCCTAACCAGCAAAATTTTTGCCTTTTTTGTGTGTAACTGTAGCCAAAACGGATGTTATAAATCTCAGACTGCAGCATTTGGGGTATCAGAGGCTGTTTTTACACCAGAAGACAAATTCAGGTTGCCACTGGAGCTGTTTATTAGGAATCCTGCCAATTAAATGCTGAAGTTATGCTTCGTGTTTACATCACTTGGTTGTACTGGGCTGTGCTCACCCTGACTAAACACAGTTTATTTTCAGCTGCTGCCCTCTCCTTCCCTTCCAGCTGTTTGAATTGCTTTGCCCCAGCGTGAAATGCATGGAGGCATTTTAGCCAGAACCCCCAAATTCCTGTCACCACCTTCACGGTGGCAGCTGTGAGTCCTGGCTTGGAAGAACAACACTGAGGGGCTGGAGCCAGCAGTGCCGACCTCAGCTGCTGAATCCTGAGGAGCAGTGCAGGGAGCAGCCCTTCCCTGTGGCTGGAAAGTGCCCGTGGAATTAGTCACTCACATGGCTCCTCTATGAGCAGCTCACTCAGCCTCTTTGCTTGCTTTAGTCTGGAGAGTACCTCAGTTAATGAAACTTTGCCAATTTGTCTCAGCCCACTGCTGGCCCCACGCAGTGACTCACTGCTAATTATTTCTTTGAGGGAATCAGAGGTGGTTCTTAAATGTGGATTTTTACTGGCACAGACAACACAGGAGTCTGGATTCCATTTCATGCAGGAACCCAGACATGGCAGAGAGAACAAGCCCAGGCAGGGACCACAATGAAGGGTGTCCACCTGCATGGAAAACAAGCAGGTTCCTAAAAGGAGCCCAGTGGGTGCACCAATGGGGACAGGATAGGTTGAGGAGGGCAGAGCTGCAGGGAGCCCCAGCTGCTTGCCGTGAAAGAGCAGGGAACACGTCCTCATTTGTCACTTCTCTGCTCTAGGGTTAGCATCCTTGTCAAAGGGAGTTTGCTGGCTCTACTGCAAACATCCCCTTGTACAAAGAGCTCCAGGCAGTCAGGCTGCTCTGTGTTGTGCCCAGTGCAGGATGGTCATGCAGGGGCTGAGGCAGGTCACAGCCCTTGGCCACTGCCTCCTCCTCCCTCTCCCTGAGGGACATGTGGCTTCCTCCTGATAGAGTCAAGGAATGATTTGAGTTGGAAGAGGCCTTAGAGATCATCTCAATCCAAGCTCCCTGCCATGGGCAGGGACACCTTCCACTAGGCACCAGGTTGCTCCCAAGCCCTGTCCAACCTGGCTGGAACACTTCCAGGGTTGGGACAGCCACAGCTTCTCTGGGCAACCTGAGCCAGTGCTTCAAACACCCTCCCAGGGAGGAATTTCTTCCTAATATCCAATCTAAAACCAGCCTGCATCAGTTTGAAGCCACTTGCCCTTGTCCTGTCCCTCCATCCCTTGTCCAAAGTCCGTCTTCAGCTCTTCTGGAGCCCCTTTAGGCACTGAAACGGGTTCTAAGGCCTCCCTGGAACCTGCTTTTCTCCAGGCTGAACAATCCCAGCTCTCCCAGCCTGTCCCAAGAGCAGAGCCTCCAGCCCTTGGAGCATCTTTGTGACCTCCTGTGGACCTCCTCTAACAGGTCCATGTCTTCTTGTTGAAAGACCTGCACCTATGTTCTTGTCTTCATCCTCTGCAGGAACAGAGCAAGGATTTCCCTGCCTCAGCTCTGCACCCTAGCTATTCCTAGCAGCTCTCCTTGGGTCCCAGCTCACTGCTTTGTTTTCCAAATTGCTTTTTAATAAAGTCAGGAAGACTTAGAGAGGCAGAAATGCATTTGACTCCACCTCCAAACAGTCTTGCAAACTCAGGAGTACCAGGACCTTATTTCTGGTCTCTGATGTGGACAGCAGATGTGAGCAAAACATTTAGTGTAATAATGGTGTTAGCAAGAACCAAATTGCTAACTTGGTTATGAATAAAAATAATCACCCTGCCAGACCATTGCCATGAAAACTCTTAGAGCAATGAAAACAGAATGGTCTGGAATGAAACCCACTCATTGTATCAGAATCATCTTGTGCATATTCACTGCCAAGTATGTTGGCTTTTGGGTTGTCTGACAAAATATGGCCTCAGCTGCTCTCTGTTGTTTGGCACCATGTCAGGACAACATGGAAAACAGAGAATCCTATTCCACAGACTTCTAGAAAGGTGAAAAAGAAAAAAGGAAAAGAAAGACAAAGGGTATTTCATATAGTTTTAAAATATTTTTTTAATAGTAGCAATGATGCAAGCAAGCAAATTGATGGATTTTGTGTGATTTTTATTTGCTGGCTACAAATGGGATTTTTTGTGGGGGAGAAAGTTCATAAAGACTCTCTGCTATTTGTCCCTTTGACCTCTGCATTACCCCAGCTGTGGCTAGGATGACAGATATACATCCATGCAGTCAGAGTTGTGAGGTTAAAAGGAAAAGTGACTCATTCAGTATGAAACCCCCAGGAAAAAAATTCCTTCAGAACAAGAGAGATGTTAGACCAGCAGCTGAATTTTGGCCAGTTGCTGGACTGACTTACGGGTTAGTGCTGTGCATCCATGGCTGCTTTGGGGTGGGCTTTCTGGACTAACTCTTTAGGGGCACAGGTGCTCACTTTTTTGAGAATGAGTGGGGGGCAAATAAATCCTAGCTGTACAAGTCCTGCTGGGACACACAGCATGTGCTGGAACAGAAGCAGAGTTGTATGTGAGAGGACTGAAGGAACCCTTGTTCTGTGCCTGCTGTGGGAGAGGCCCCAGCTGGTGAGGATGTGTGTCATGCAAGCTGGTCCTTTTTAGGGCAGAGACACAAAGTAAATGGACTTTGATGGTCTTTCATTGACAATTCCACTTTTTGGAACACTGGGCTTGATCTCTCAATTTCTGTGGTTTGTAACTAGTGTTTGAAATCAGGCCTTTCCTCTCTGTGCTCTTGGCTTTAAAAAATATATATATTTTTAGGGAGCAAAAGTAGCATTTACAGCTCTCTCTGTGTAAATCAGTTTTACTATAACCACTCTGAGGACAGCTTCATCCTCTTGGTCACAGTCCTGTGCTGGGGATGGTTCATGTAATAACACATCCTCAGTTTAGTGGAGGAGGGAGCATCTTGAACTGGAGAACTATCCCAAGACAGGTATTTGTCACTTTTGATGCCATAAATGAATGGACTGGAAACAGAACTGTAACAGCAAAACTGACCATCACCACTTACATCTGGTTTACATCTTTTAATCCATTGATTTCAGTGCTCTGTCCTGATGTCAGGTAGTTCTCAGCTGCCTGAGCAGCCTGGGTTTGAGTGTCAACAGGAGAAGCCTCATGGGCTCTGCCTGTCTGCCCAGCATGGACGTTACCATGGGGATGTTACCACCATATCCTGGATCTCTGTAAAGCTGATCCTTTAATTTGTTGCTCTGTTTGATCCAACACCTACAATATTCTTGCCCACATGCTTGGATCCCCTCCTCTAGACTGAGCCCTCTGTCCTGGGCAGAGGGGAAATTGCATGGTAATATGGAAAATACAGTAATGTTGTTGAATTTTGTTGCTGTGGGAACAGGAGCTGCCCATTGTGAAGGATGCCCAGAAATCTGTCTTTAAACAATGACATGGAAAAAGAATGAGACACAGAAGGCCAAGAACTGCTCTGTGGGTTAGTCTTCTGTTTCTTTTGACCTTTAACTATAAATTGTCCCTCTCATGACTGTTTTATAATATAATCTTATATCGTACATAATTCTTCACGCTCTTGCATTAATAAATAGGATGATGTATTCCCCTTCTCTCTCTCTGTGACCTTCTGTGACTAAAATACTTCATTGAGAGATGAGAGATACTATTTGCCTTCAGCACAGATAAATATCTTATGTTAATGTACTAATGCATGAGCATCTGCAATCTGCACCCAGATGTCAGTCGTGATGGCTTTTCATCTTTCAGTCTGATGACTGGGTTGCTTTTATTTAGGAATGAGTAGGACTCAAGGAGGAGGTGAATAATTCTGTGGTTAATGAGCACATCTGGAGCTATAAAAAAGCCAAGCTATGAAGGAGTACGAAGGTCAAACTGCTCCACACGTGTCCTGCAGATAGCAGGCTTCTGCTGAGCTCCCTGGTGCTTGTGGAGGTACTTTAAATAGCCAGGGCTGATTCCCATCGATGCTGACAGAATCAAGCCTAGTGTCATATCCACCTCGAGACTCAATGTTCTCTGTCCCCAAAGTCCTTTTCCATCCTCTGCTAATGTATAGCTGGTTGGATGTTTTTAGAACAAACTAAGTTCCGTAACTTTGCAGCCAGGCCATGGCAAGGAGCCAGTTCCCATAATTTCTTCATTGGGGCATTTCCACCTGCACACACGAGAGGCAGGTCAGTGGAAGGTGTTGATGCTCCAGTTCATCTGCCATCCCAGCTGTGTCAGGGCACAGAAAACACCCAGCGAGCAGTGGGTCCCAAACAAGGCCCGTGATGAACACTCAAAATTACCGTTTCTTCAAAGCTGCTGGGAGTTTGGTGTTGAGCTGGCTTACAGCATGCACGTCTGTGATGCATCCCCAAAACACACAGCCAAACACCGCATCAGGAGGGAAGGAGGAACACAGAGCCTGTGTTAGCACAGAGGAGAGGTTTTCCAAGGCAGGGTGTGGCCATGAGTCCCTCGGCCTGGAGCGGGAGGCTGTGACTGCGCTGAGCAAGGCCTGGGCCTGCTGGCTGAGCCGGCCCTATCAGCTGGGCTGTGCTGGGGGAGCAGGTTATGGACGGGCCTGTCAGGGCCTCCCTGGGGAGCAGGTTATGGACGGGCCTGGCAGGGCCTCGCTGGGGAGCAGGTTATGGACGGGCCTGGCAGAGCCTCTCCTGATCAGCTGGGCTGTGCTGGGGCAGCAGGTTATGGATGGGCCTGGCAGGGCCTCCCCAATCAGCTGGGCTGTGCTGGAGGAGCAGGTTATGGATGGGCCTGTCAGGGCTCCCCTTATCACCTGGGCTGTGCTGGAGGAGCAGGTTATGGACGGGCCTGTCAGGGCTCCCCTTATCACCTGGGCTGTGCTGGGGGAGCAGGTTATGGGCAGGCCTGGCGGGGCCTCCCGGCACCACCTGCCAGCGTTAGGTAGCGTCACGGCTGCTGGCCGCTTTCCACAGGAGCTTTGAGAATGTTTTTGAAAAATGGTGCAGGGAGGTTGTATTAAACACACTGCCCAGCTGACAGGAGTGTCTGCTCAGCACCAGCTAAATTCCTGCTGTATTTTTAACCTGTTCATTGCCCGTTGCGCTGTGTGCCTGTGTTAGCTGTCAGGAGCGGTGTTAAATTTCTTTTTTACTTTGTCTCTCAAGAAGGATTTCAGCTTCAGATGCTCTGCTCTCTCTCAGAGGATGGGAGTCTGTTTTGGGCTCTGCTCATGCTGAGCAAGTGGCTGATGGTGACCACGCTCCAGGAGAGAAGGGAAGGTCTGATCCAGAGCTGGGGGCAGTGGATCCTCCCAGCCCAGCAATGCTCCAGGATGCACACAGAGGATGTGCAGGAGACCCTATTCCTTCTCCCTCTGCATGATTCCTTTCTGCTTCCTTCACACCTTCCTTCCAAAGCCAATCCAAAATCAAGGACAGGAGGAGGAGGAGGGAGAGGGTTCTGGTCAGCTCACCGTCAAAAGATGGATTGGGATGCAGGGAAATGTCCAGGCAGTTATAGGATGAACCTTGGTATCTACTCACTTCACCTGTCTTGAGAAAGTGTCTCTAAGACTATGAAAATAAATAGTCCTGCTGTGTCTCAATTTGTCTTTTCAGCCAACACAGCCTGCAACTCGTGTCTCACTGGTATGAGGTCAGACACGGAGCAGCTAACGCTGGTTTCCTGCTCACCTGAATTCCCACTCAGAAAGTGACTATGCCAATTTAAGTAAATTAATTTAGAAACAGGTTCTTTCAGACCACACAGGTTCTGTAGGGCCCTGGGGAGCTATGTCAAAGGGGAGCTCATTCTTTCCTGCTCATTGTTTCATGGCTGGCTGGCTGGTTTCAAGTAGGAACAAAGGCTACATTTAGCAGGAGCTGTGACACCAACTGATGCCATGTGGACCTTATTCTGCTTGTCCCAGTGATACACAGAGGCTGTCACAAACCACCCTCCCTTCATGGCCAGCAGATTTCCCTTTCAACTGAGTCAAAATGATTCTGTCAAGATAAGGAAAGTAACAATGGCATTACCTCTCTGGATGGCTGAAAGGCTATTATTAATCTCACTAATTCTCTGTTTCATTGTCAAGCTGCTGAGTCAGTCGCTGGTCTGTATTTGTATATATTTAATGCTTTTAGGGATAAAGACAAGACCCTTGGGTTTTGCAGAACACAATTCCATTATTTTACTTTAAAATAAGCATGGCACACATCCTAAATACAGAAATACCCATTGTTTTCCAGTTGGGTTATAACAGAATTGTTGGAACTGTTATATATAATTTCTGAAATTTTTGCTAGTTACTTTGTTACTACACTACTATATGTGGCAGATGCTGGCATCATGTTAGATTTGTGTAATGAATAGTGAAATATATTGCTTACATGTGTAGCCACAATATGTTAGCAGAATGTGAGTTTTTATTTCCGTTTGATGTGAGGTAACGAGTACTTTTGCATATTATCTAGTGCTGATTCCTTGGCTAGCCAAGACTCTTCACTTCCAGGGCAATAACCATTTTACCACAGCCATAGGGAGTTCGTACAGCTAGACGGAGGGGGAAATGGATTTATTCTGAGCACCAACAACAAGAAAAGTGTTTATTATTTCGATGTTGAGTCTCAGCTGTGGAGGTTTTTAGGCTGGAAATGGATGCACGGGAACGCAGGGCTAGGGAAGGCATGCAGCCCCTGAGCCTGCTGCAGAGGGTGAAGCATCAGGCTGATCCCAGCCCCGCCGATCCTGGATCCGGGCTCGGCGTGCTCCCTCCCGGCCGCTCCGGGAATCGCAGCCCGGCCCGGCCAGGGCCCGGAGGCAGCTCCAGTGTCCGGGCCCAGGCACACGGGCTCGGCTGAGGGGAGAGCCGGGAGTGCCGCGGGGTGCAGGCCCGGCTGGGCTGGGTCGGGGACATGGCGAGGCACAACCAGGCGGGTCCGTGCGGATGGTGTGGAAAGCACAGAGCGGTGTTTTGTCCCGTGGGAAGGGTGGGTGAGCGGTCTGGCCAGCAGCCAAGGCCTGGGGGAGAGCAACTCTAGCCTTCCTTCAGGAAAGGATCGCAGCTGGAGCACTCGGTGAGGACAAAACCCAGGGGTACCAGGCGAGCTGGGCAGCAGCATGAGGTGAAGATGATTCCCGAGGATGCCGGCGGAGCTGGGCAGCAGCGTAGGGCCAATGCTTCACCAGTGCCACATCAGAAAACACGTGCCTGCCTTGAGACGGCTCCTGTGACACACTGAGGGGTGAAAAGTCACTCAGCACAGCCACATGGCCCTGAGTTTAACAAGAGATTGGACAACACTCTCAGGCACATCGCGGGATTTTTGGGGTTGTCCTGTGGAGGGTCAGGAGCTGGACTCAATTTATCTTTGTGGGTCCCTTCCAGGTCAGGATATTCGATGATTGCAAGGGAACTTTCCAACAGCCAGGAATGTCCTTTAATTTCTCGCAGCCAAATGATGCTGAAAGGGCAGCTCCAGGCATGTGAGGCCCTGCTGGGAGCTGGGCAGCCGTGGCTGCGTTCCCGGCTGCCCTTGACTGCCCACGGGCAATGTGTGCAGCAGGCTGTAAAACCTCAGCAGCAGAGCTGTGCCACAGCCTGCACCCTCCAAGAAAACTGAACACAAATACCAGCTCTGCCCAAGGTGAGTTGTTTCATTTTTGACTTCCCAAAATCATTACAGGGACAGCAAGTTAGGGCACAATACCAGGGTTGGATCCACAATTAATAAAAAATAGCTTCATCTCTTCTGACCTGAAACTTTGCTAATTAGGGTGTTTCTCCTGAAATTATTAGGGGTTTACAATCTGTGTAAGCTGAGGATTTGTCTGTAGGGCCAAAATTATTCACCTTGTGATAAATTTCCTCTGTCATGCCTGTACATTCAATACAAGCCAGGTTGAACAGAGTAGAAATGAAGATTTATTTTATGATCTTTTAATGTGTTTCTTGAATTACAAAAAAGAAAATACAATTTAATTTTCTTCTGAATTTCCATCCAGCTCTACAGCGAGTAAACAAGTCAAGAGACATTTTTATGTTAAAGCAAATATTATTAACTTCTTGGTTGCATTATATATTCTCCAAACATATTATTTTTCTGTGTTAAGCATGGAGCTTTAAATCTTCATTAACCAGAATAATTCAGCTAAGTAATTGCTAAATAGAGCTGAAGACATACATAATAAAGAGCAAACTAGAACCACACAATTATATCATTGCAGTTATATCAGGAGTTATGAAAATGCCTATAAAGTACACTGGAATCTGTTCAAATGTCAGAAATTGTTAAATGTATATACTCTTTACATGCAATTTCATTTCTTGCAATGGCGGTTTAAATCCATTGCCTGTCTACTTCTTTTTTTTCTCTTCTTCTTGATGAGTTTCTAATGTAAGGGAAGAACACAGCTGTTACTGATTTAAGCTCTTCAAGTTATTTAAATGTGCTCAGAAAATTTGAAGCTGAAGATGCTTCCACACACACTATTTACTGTAGAACCAGTCATTGTGGGAGAAATTTCTGCCTCTGCACTTCCCCAGATCATGCCAGAAATGAACTGTCTTGTGTATCCTATCACAGGCAGAGAAAAAAAAAATTGCTCTGGAATAGCACCAGCAAATGAATGATGTGACTTTACCTATGGAGTTGTAGCATGGGTATATGCAGACAATGTATTTTTCCTTCCAGCAGCAGTAGTGAAAGGAGTTCACTCCTTATTTAATACTTCTACATGAATGTTCATGCTCAGGTATTCACTGTTTACTTATGCTGAGTATACAGTGCACACATTGTGCCTCTTCTTCTGCCTGGGAAGGAATAAAGATATACTGTTCAAGTCAGACAAATATTTTTAAAATCAAGCCATGTGCCAGAAAGGATTTCAGGAACTCCAGAAGTTAACAATTTCACCGTTGCATTTTGCTGTGTGGATGTTGCTGCTCAGAGGAAGGATCAGGACTCATGCTGCCAGGCTTGCCCTGACTGAATACTGAAATGGGGATGCAGAAAAGGTGCTTTGCAGGAGCAGCTCCAGATCAGGTAGGAGAGGAGGCACCTCTGGGAAGAAGCTTGACCCTGTCCCCTTCTGGCCTGGGTGACTGTGCATGAACCATGAATGATACAAAACACAGATGAAGGGATGTTATGTGAGAATGATGAGAAGCTAAAGGACTAACTATTCTGCAGTTGGAGGAAAGATATGTTCACTTTGCTTGGCTGGCTGCTGGCAGGACTGGAGGTCATGAGTCTGTCAGAGTGGAACTTACACCTCTGATCAAATTTAGGAAGGGTGCTGTCGTCCTCCCTAGGATCTCAGTTCTAAGATCTGGGATTTCAGAATCTCAGCACAAACCTAACAAGCCCTCTGCACAAGTATTTTTCTTCAGCTGGGTTTCCCTTCCAAGGTGTCTGTAAATTATGTTGTGTGCAAAGATGGGGTGTGAGAAGCCGGCATGGGCTGATGCTGAATGAGTAAGGACACAGAGCTGAGAGTGCTGGAGCCAGTCAGCAGTGAAACCAGAGAGCTTGCAGGCAGCATTTGCCCAGGCTGCTCTCTTTAGTACTAAAAACCCAGATGCAGTGACCATTTCCTCATATGAGGAATCTTTTTTGGATAAATATCTCTCAGTTCCATGTGGAAAACCCACACACATAGCAGGAGCTGTGCCCAGCAGATGATTGTCACCTAAAGCACAGTAATTGCAAATTACCATCTCTCCAGAGATAAATACTTCATCCTGATCTGACTTCAGACTGATTCAATATGGGTTTTTTTAAGGTCTGTTTTTCCATCCACTAATTAGTAGCCTAAATAAAATGAAGGTTGAGATTTTTGTGGGTTTTTTTCATGGGTTTGTAATGTCTTTTACCCATATTTCTTAACTACGTCTTTCTCTAAACCTAAAAGGAATAATGTGACTGGCTGGCCTTTCCTATTTCTGGATTTGATTTATGCTGGAGTCTGCAAAGGAATGACTTACAGAGCCTTTCAGTTGGCTGCTTAGCCTTGTACAGAATCTGTGTTGAAATCCAGGGCATGCACAGAAAGGTCTGCCTAGTGCAGTGTCGGATGACCCAGTCCTGTTTCACATTCCCCCTTGAACTTTATTATGCAAAAATTGTGCTTCTCCTCCATAAACACCTGTGTTAAATGTGTCACAAGCTTAAATCCCTTGTGGGTTGCTTTCTGAGCTTCAGGCAGGGTGATCTGTCTGTGTTACTTCAAAGTCTTCCTTTCTTTACCCAGCAATGAAAATCAGTGCTCTGTGGAGAGCACACGGGTTGGGTGGGCAGTGCTCAGAGGTGCCTGCTTGCTACCCACCCAGGTGCATTCCAATTCACTTACACCCCAGCTGTGGTGACACAGGGAGAAGGAAATGTGTCTTTCTGCAGAAATCAGCATCTTCCTTAGGCTCCAGCCGCTTAGAGTATTTCCTTCTTAGTTCAAACAGGGAACACAGGGTGATTCATCATTCCTGCTAGCCAAGTTTACAAAAGAGTTTATTCATTTGCTGAGACGGGGGCCAAGTTTTGATTAAAACCCATGAAATGTGGATATGGTTAAAAAATGTTTCAGTCTGGACAGTGCCTCCTTTGCCTGCAAATGCTGAAGGTCACAGTCCTCAGACTGTGTCACAGTCCTCAGGTCACTGTCCACCCCAAATGCCCCCTGACAGATTTCAAAGGACAATATCAGAACAACATTTATAAAGGCTGCCTCGTATCCTGCAAGCCCCTTGGATGCTTAGCAAGGACTGCAGTCTGCATCACTGCATCCCCTGATTCTTTTGGGCATCTCTGGATAATTTGGAAAATCTAATTAAAACATGGGCAATGTAATTTTAAATATGAAGGGGAGAATGTGTGTCTTTTTCCCTCCCTGCAATCAGACCCCTCAGATTCTGTATGGCTGCACTTGTACAGGTTTAAATAAGCCAGTCAGGCAATTACCAGTTTTTTCCTGTGTTTGCAGAAGTTTAAATGGCCTCGTGAATGTGCAGCTGGGCACGTCTCAGAGCACTGCCAGATCAGCCTCCACCATACCATAATTTCTTGAATAGCAACACGAGCCCTCAGATTCCTCCCTGGGACAATCCTGGTGAATCCAGCTTTAGTCTGCCAAGCCTGGCACAGGCTGCTGGAGGTACTGCTCTGCGTCACAGACCTTTTCCATCTGAACACTGTGTGTTAACCTTAAGTCTTGTCTAGATTATCTGCAGCAGAATTTAAGGCATAAATCTCATCCTTTCACTTCTCTCTGTTGCACTTCAGTGTCCTGAAGGGGTGCAGCCTTGAATAACACTGAGTTATTCATGCCTGCCTGCAGCCTCCCAGTCTGCTCAGCTCAGCTGCACCCGTGCTGGGGTGGCTCAGGTCCTCACAGGACTGAGTTACCAAAACAGTCTATCAGCATAAAGCCTTTTGCCTATTCCAAGAGAATCCTGGCATGAGTCAGACTGCTCAGGAAACCTTCAGAGCAGGAGTTTGTTTGCAGCCAGGATCTCTGAGTTTTGTCAGGGGACAAAGCATGGTATAATTGATACCTCAGTGTTTCACACACTGGGTTTGTTTAGCCTGTGCAGGGCAGCCCCATGCAGAGATATCCAAGCTGGGCTGAGCTGGCTGCTGGGCAAAGTCACCTGCAATCAAGACAGCAGATGGGGAGCAATGGGAGCATGTAGAGCAGTGGGTTGTGTGGGCTGTGGAAGTGCAAGTAACTTGATGTAGCTTTTTGTTGCTGCTGTGCACGATGTGTTATTCCAAGAGGAAGCTGTACTCAGGTCTGTTCTTGGTGAGTGAGGTGTGTGTGTCTGGCCACGTTGCCTTTTTCCAGTGTTTGCGTCTTAGTCTCACCTTCTCCTTGCAATGGAGATGTTTCTCTAATGATCAAAGGGCTTGATTCAGGATGGCTTCCTGACAAATGCTCAGGAATTTTGCTTTTTGTAAATGCTCTCTGATTTTGCTGTCAGCTGCAGCCAAGCCCACATCTGGCACATCTGGTACATTTGGCACAGCAGGCTTGTCCCAGTCCATATACCCTTCCCTGGCCTCAGAAGCCCCCTGGCTTCTGCCCATCATCCACAATACTGTTTGTATTTCATTTGGTACACCAAATCCTCAGCTTGTGAGATCCACTTGTGCACAGGCTAAAGGAAAACTAATAATTAATGATACTTCAGCAGACAGCACCTCCACAACATGGCACAATCTTTTATCTATGGCTGATGTAAAGACATTGCTCATACTTTTGGCTGGATCTTTGAACAGCAGACATTGGATGATGGCATGCCTTGACTTTTGGCTTCCCTCCTTGCTTTTCTAGGATCTGGTGTGATTATTTTTTTCATTCATGAAAAAAGGAAGCACAACAGACACAGCTAATTTTAGAATTTGTTCCTGTACAAGGCCTTTTTACACATGTAAGTTTTAGCTTCAGTTTCAGGGAGAAATCTGAGCTATGCTGAGGTCAGGCGTTGTTATCCAGACATATTCCTGCCTCCTCCATTCTGACTTACTGCATTGTTTTATGGGAAATCCTATACACGGCATAGCATAAATGCTCTTCAGTTAATGTTTCCTCTGCCTAAGTCTTGAACAAAGCCTTGCAATAAGAGAGACGAGGGGGCATCCAAAAATACTTGTGTGCACTTTCAGCAGACAAGCTCTCTGCAAAGAGATTTTTATTCTACTTTTAAGGAACGTAAGGGCTTCAAACACGCATAGCGTGCTGGATTCTCCTGGCTTTAAAGCAGATCTCCATGTCATAGCTCTCTGGGTTCGGTTGCTCCTCTCAGATATTCTCACTCCTCTCTCTGTCTGCAGTTGTGCAGGGTTGGGTTCCCCCCCCCCCCCCCCCCCCCCCCGCCCCTTTTAAAATACATTAATACTCCTACTGTTGCCAGTGGGCTCAGCATTGTCCAGTAGCAACATTGGCTCCATTGGGCATGGGAGAAGCTTCCAGCAGCTTCTCACAGATGCCACACCTGTAGTCCCCCACTACCAAAATGTTGCCACACAAACCCGATACACCTCTACAAACACATTTTTAGTTCTTCCTCCTAAAAGAGAAGGAAAAAAAAAAATTTCTCCCTAACATAAGAGCAAGAAGTCTGTAATAAAAATAGTTTTAAAAAGAAGCATCAGAACTGAGTAAGGAATCCAGCTCTGACTCATGTCATTGGGTCTGAAGACTAATGGTGTTTTTACAGCCTCTAAAATGTACTAATATCTTTAATGTCATCACAGACTCACGGCTTGCTTCTCTCATTGATAATGACGCAATCATTTCTAAATTCACCCAAATAAATGTTAATGTACAAAGTCTATGCATGTGCAACATATGGAACTGTGTTAGTATGTTCTGGTGACAGGACAGCTGGACTCTTTTATTATGGTTTATGATATTAGCAGTTGTTGAAAGCTTCAGTGAAAAAATTGCCCTCTTACGTTAGATATTTATTTCCCTGTTTTCTATTTTTCTTATCGATTGTGCTTTGGTGAATCATCTCCCAAAACCTTGTTTTTTCAGTTGTACTTCACTAGATCTCTGTTTAGAAAATGGACTTGTGATGGAGTGCCTTTGGAAAGCAGGAGGTAGCTTGTTCATGGTGTCATGCATGGTCTCATTAGGTTCCTGGTTCTATTTAATGCTGGAAAGATGTTATTTCTGATAGAGATTACTTGTTAGGATGATTGGCAATGATGATGGTCACTCAGAATTAGTGTGAATACTGGTTTCTGGAGAGAAAACACAGTAAATTAGACGTTCTGGTGAGCTAGGTAATGATTTTCTCTTTGTTTCAGCTCTACTCGTGCTTCGTGTCAGGTCCGTCCTCGCTCGAAGCTGTGCCGTGGTCCCGGGAGACGCAGTGGGGTCCGTCTGCTCCTGTCCAGGGAGGAGCCCCGACCAGCGTGAACCCATAGCCCTGCTCATACGGCTCTGCCACGTTCTGGCGCTGAGATTGTTTTCCTTCATCCCCATCATTTCCCTTCTGCCAGGAGCCCGCCGCCTGCCTAGGGCTCATCGGAGCTGCGGAGCGTTGGCTCGACTGTACTGTGAGCAGCACCTGAGCTGCCGCCGGCCTGCAGGGAGCACGTACAGAGCCAGGCGGGCTGTTGAGGGATGGAGCAGGGGTTACCAGGGTGTTTGAATTCCTCTAGGTCCGCTTTTCATCGGGGAACAGCCGCTGCGAGACCTCAGCAGAGCCCGAGTGGCGCGGCGGCGGGGCTGTGCGCCGCTACTCGCGGCATTACGGCGGGGGGCGGGCCGGGGGCGGGCCTCGAGCGTAGGGGCGGCTCAAGGGGGCGGGGCCGGCGGGAGGCTGGGCTGGAAGGGCCGGGGCGCTTCTAGAACGGGCGGCGGGACCGGCAGCGGTGGGGTGAGTTGAGGGGATAGTCAGAGTTTGTGTTGAGGGTGGGAGCAGCAGGGTGAGCGGGGCAGGGTCGGGGGTACAGCCTCAGGGTGAGTGGGGCAGGATTAGAGGTACAGCCGCAGGGTGAGCGTGGCAGGGTTGGGGGTACAGCCGGAGCCTACGCTGAGGGCGGTAGCGGTAGGGTGCGCGGGGCAGGGTTGGGGGTACAGCCGCAGGGTGAGCGGGGCAGGATTAGGGGTACAGCCGCAGCCTGCGCTGAGGGCAGCAGCCCGCCCCACGCTGTGCCCGCTGCCACAGCCCCCCGGACTCGCGGGGGTCCTGCTGCGGGCAGCCCTGAGCGCTGCCCGGCGGCGCGGTCCGAGCGGGTTGGAGGTGGTTCAGCCCTGGCACGTTTGGTTAAATCCTCGTCCGGGATCCTCGCTCCGCTGCTGGGGGTCAGCGGGTCCTGGGTGGCTGGCCCGGTCCAGTGGCGGGTCGGTGAGCAGCAGCTCCTCGATGCTGCTCCTGGGCCGGGTTTTGGGACGGCGGCTTGGCACGGGGGGAGGTGGTACCGCAAAGCATCAGCGGGTCTTTGTAAGCGTGTTGGAGGTGTCACGGCAAAAACAGTGCGAGAGCTTGTTCCCCTTCTCCGCGCTGTTTGGGTTTGATAGGACTGGCATTCCCGGTTACATGACTGCCAGCTGACTTTGCCAGCTGATTAACTGGCTGTGCATGTTTCCTGCCTGCCATAGGCTCAGCATAGAGCAAGCGATGACTTAAGCCTCGTAGAGGTGTTCCAACCTCACTTTTTCTGCTCACGTCTCATTTTATTTTACTCTGAGCTTTGTTTTTTCAATAAAAAGCCTGTCCCTGCACAGTTGTGCAGCTGAGCTGGGGATATGCCAGGAGAGCACAGGCAGCTGTGTGTGACCTGTACGATGCAGCGACTGAAGCCTCGACTGAAGCCTCGGTGGAAAAGGCTATGCAAAGGCAGTGGGGAGCAGCTAGTGTGAAAGCTGAAGGCACTACCTAAGTGTTACCACAGCTCAGCAGCTTGGCATGTCATAAGACAGCAAAACATGCCTTTGACTAGACAGGAGTAATTTTATTTCCGAAAACAAAGAATGTCCTTGTAACCTGGAAGCAAGGAGGAGAGAGGATATGTAAATAAAGACTATTTTTGGGACTGTCTGACTTTGTGATGTTTGGTGTTTCTAGCCAATAATCATTCCTCTTCCTCAGTAGTCAAGTAGTGTTCCCCAGAAGACATTTTTGTAACAAAACCTCTTGCTCTTTAATTTTATAGGTGCTTGGTGAGGGTGGAGGGGAGCTGAAAGACTGCTGTGGCCATCTTTACCAGGGTAATACTTCATATTTCTGGCATTAAGGAGTTGGAAATAATCCCACAGGTATGTTGTGATTATATATAGCAATCAGTAACTGCCACTCACATTTCACAAGCAGAACATGCTTCTACATTGGTAAATTGGCACTGCTGTGACACTAACAGACAAGAATGTGGCTTCTTGCTAATGCCATAATTTCTTGGGATTCAATTTTCAATCAGACTTTAGGAAGCAGTGCAGGAATAACATACTTCAAAGAGAGTAACAGCAGAGGGAGCAGCGTTTACCAGATAGCGTAAGAATTTTTTCACTGGAGGTTTAAGTCAGGAATCCAATCTGTTTATAATTTCCATGCTGTGCACATTGGCAAACTTCCAAAGAAGCAAGCTGTAAACATAGATATTTTTCCTATGACTAGTTCTGATTTTTGTGCATGGTTTTCTATATGTCAGAGATATGAGAACATGGAGTGTGGAAGGGGGCCTTGTTCTAGGGCAATGTTAGAATAGAATCAACCCCTGAGATAAAGATAATCTCTGAGATAATGCCTGATTTTAATTAGATTTATTTGAAAGAAATAGTTCATGGACTGTAGACCTTTTAATATGAAAAGAACCCTTCTTATTTCTGAACAGGAAAATGTTTTAATGCTTTATATGAGCAAATGGTAAGTTATGTTAAGTATGATTATATACTGAAGTTACGGGCTTTGCACAGTGAAATGCAGTCTAAATGCTAAAAAAATAAGCTGTAGTGGAAAAACCCCAGAGTCTTTTTGTCTTCATCAGTACTGTGGGATTTGACTCCAGGCTGCTTTATAAAGGCATAACTTGCAGAGTAGGATTCAGGTGGATTTGTTGTGCCTTAGACTTGCATCAGTTTTCTTCTTTACTGGAGTGTGGAAGAAACATTCTTTGTTATGGCTTTAAAAATTACTGGGAGCTAATCAAGATGATTATGGCTTCTAAGGTGGTTATAATTTATTTTATGTTAAAAGAAATGCCAGCAGTTTTGCATGGTTGTGCTGTGTCCTTGTTAATGCTTGCAAATAAACAGCTTTTTCTCATTTTCTTTTGGCTTGCCTTGAGAAACACAAGGCAATCATATTGGTGTTTTTGTTAGGCGATTATAATTGTTTTTGGATGCACATTAAAATGCTTTGTAAAAAGAAAGTGGTGATGTTGGCATAGGCTGCTTCAAGCAGTACAACCAATGTGCTCTAGAGGAAGGGGCTGGGTTGAACATTGGTGCATCTGAGTTCAAAGTCTTCAGCCAATGGTGTAGGTTTTCTTTCCTTAGCATTTAATAATTGTAGAAAAGTTTTTTAGCTGCTATCATGTGTTGGGCTAATCTGCAAGACTTGAAATAGTGCTACAAGTGGGTGGTTTTATGGTCACTTTGCTTGGTTGGTATTGAGAGAGACTCCTCCTTGGCAACATCTTGAAAGTCTGTTTATAATTAAGCCTGTCTTTTGGCTCTTAATAAGTAAGCAGCCTTGCAGGTTTTTGTTTATACCATTTTCCACTTAGATATCATTAACCTTATCCACAGCCATCAGTACTGATGGCAGCTTAATGCTGCTTTTAAAGCTCCATTGTTTGTGAAGGGGAAAAGGATGAAGCCATCTGCAAGTTCAGTACTGCTTGGTGTGTCTGCAAGCAAGAAGATGGGGTGCAAAACAGTGGCATTCAGAGGATGCCCAAACAGACCTGTCTTATCCAACAGTCCAACCTCAAATTGCTGTTTGAGGATGGACCAAACTTCAGAGCCTCAACTATGTGTGCACCAAGAACTCATCAGTGGCCTGAGGTGATCTCGAATTAGTGATTTGCTTGTTGGATTTCACCATGATATTTAAATGTAGATAGATGTGGAAGCAGCTGTTTTCAGAGTGATTTCCCAGGTGTCTTTAACAGCACAGGCAAGCACAGAAGAGGAGACAGGCTGTAACCCTTACTTGTGTCATCAGCTTGTATATTGTATTCCAGCAGCTCAGAAAAGTGGTATCTTAATCAGATGTTGACAGTATCTGGTTATGATACATTGTCTCCCACGCTTTTTTCCTCTGCAGTACATTCCGGGTCTGTAAGCATGGAACCGAACTAGAGAGCAGTACTCTGCTTTAATTATTTAGAAGAAACCATTGCTGTGTGCTCTGAAAAAAATTTCCCGCACCTAGTCTATGGAAAAAGTAGTGACTTTGCTTGTAGCAGTTTGGAGCAGTTACATCGAACTCCAGTTCCCCACCTCCCCTAGAGAAGCCCCATAGCAGAGGAAGTGCTGTCACCTTTAAGTGAGGAGTGGAAGAACACTGGTTTTGATTTTTTTTTTCTGGAGTTCATGTGATCAAGAAGAGTGTTCACATATGAGTACAAATAACACTCTGGTGTCATTTACTATTACTTGTATTTATGTTGTACAGACTGGTCTGATGTTGGTTCCACTTAATTTAATTCTCCTGCATGCGAAGTCTATGCAGATTTGGAGCTGGATGAAGGACTTGCTTTTTTTGTCCCTGTTTTTAGTTAGGCTGTTAGGCAAGGGGAGTCTTCTTGTACTATGGTGAACAAAGGAGACTGTAGCATATCACTTTGATCAGAAGTTGAGTCCTAAAGGCACTGGATGAGTAATAGGTATTTGTTTCCTCTTCGTACCTGAAAGAAGCCCTCCCTTTTGGCTAGGAGCTGGCCTATATTCCCTGTGACTGGATATGAAATTCATAGTGAATGAGGAGCAGAGAACCATGGTAGACATGCAAGCAACTTCCCTTTAATAGGTCAGCTCTCTGTTTTTAAATCTTGATTATGAGGTTTTTAGAAAGCTTATTTCATAAAGAATTCAGTCTGACCTGTGGAGAAAAATTCCATCCTTGTGTATTTTGTCTAGAACCTCTTTTCCTTCTGCCGGTGTTCCCTGAGCTGACAGCAATCTTTCCATAGGGAGTAATGATTCATTGAGGTCTTATACTGTAAAGAAGTTTAAAAAAAAAAAAAAAAAAAAAAAAAAAAAAAAAAA
>VZSR01000479.1:3804552-3854058 GCA_013398615.1 Brachypodius melanocephalos
TTGTCCTACAGAGACATGTTGTCTGGCATTTCTGTTTGAATAAAACACATTGGCTTTACAAACATTTGTCTCCATTATTGAGCTGTTCATGTCCCTTCTGCCCCTCTTGCCCTCTTTGTTAGCAGATTGTTCTGCTGGAGTGGGATGGGCACACGTACGTGTGGCTGTGCACACACGCTCCTGCCAGCCAAGACTGTGGGTATTCAGCCTCCTGTAGTTCATTACTTGTGCTGGTTTTCCCAGTAACAGCTGTGAAAAGAATGTGTACAAACAATCTGCAAACCCTGCAGCCAGGTGTCCTGCTTGTTTGAGCAAGAGCTGCTTTCTCTTTTTACTGAGGTCTCTGTTTATTGACTCAAGGAAAACTGAGTAGGATGTTAAAGCTGTTGAGTGTCTGCTGTAAAGACAAACTGGTAGCTGTAGTAAGTGTACTTCTTGGCAGATATCCTCAGCCATGAGAGAACATGGTGAGGAGGTGCAGGAGAGTGTAGAGTTGTGTTGTTTTAACTGGAATATTTACTTGTAATTGTTCTTCCAGGCTTTCTGTTGTGCATCCAAAAACCACTGCATTAAATGATGGCAGGCTATGCAGATGGACAGATGAGGCTTAATATATCCAAATTAATGTACTTCCCAAGTGCACTTGACTTGCTAGGCTTTCTGCTACATCACTTACTGTGGCTTGTGATATTGGCAGACCTCTGCATGGCACTATTCACTCAGCTTTACTCATTTCTCAGATTACCCATGTACTAGTTCTTAACTAACTTAAACAAGCATTTTGGGAATATGTGGTTTGCAGGAGGGTGAGAAACAGAAGAGGAAAAGGAGAAGACTTACTGTGAGACATTTTCTTGCTTACTCATGCTTGCAAACTGTTGTGGTAAATGATTTTGATTCCTTGTAAAGCAATCAAAAGAAAAATTTAGAAGTTATCTTGCCATGTGATAATACACAACAGAAGACAGAGCTATTTCTAATGTTTTTAGTGATGGTGGTATCACTGAGGGTGTGTTTGATGTTTGTCTCTGTGGCAGTGGTAAACCCAGCTGAGGGTGAGAGCTTCAGTTGTGCTGTGGGCTTGAAAATCCAGGAAAGAAAGGGCAATATCCACTTTTCATCTTTTACTTTATGGCTATTTCATCTTTTGGAGGCAGATGAGTGGAGTCCAAGGGAACAAGTTGGAGTTACTGCAGAATTATCTTGATTCCTTCCTGTTCGCTGCATTGCTTGAAATTGCAGGACACTCCATGTATTTTCCTTTCCTTTTTCTCCTCCCTTCCCCTTTCTCAGGTTGATTCCATTTTGCCCCCAATAGATGCCTTTTTACTGCATTTGGAGTTACTGGGTTGCACATGGTAATTTTGAGCCACCTGTTTGCCCAGTTACATGGAGTAGGAAAAAGCAGTAGCTGCTTCCTGAGTTGAGGTGGAGAGTTGCCACCTCTCTTTTGACACTGTGCAAGGGTGTGCCAGGAGTTCCATGTTTGAGCAGCAGTGCTCCTACTTGAGGCTGGCTGTTCCTGCTTGATGGACAGGCAGCTCTGGAGTGAGCTGAGAACTGATCCAAGTGCAGTGCTCCTCACAAACCCCCTGGAGAAAGTGTTCTGGTCCTGAGATCTCCCAGGAAGTTCTTCTGTATGCCCCTTGCATGCCTTGCTTCACTTGACCCCATCTGTTCAGACTGGCTTTCCTCCCATACCTCTCAGGCTGTGCTGTAGGAAGTGGAACAATCTGCTTTCAGCATCCATCTCTGGGGCTGGGTTTCTAAACTGGCACAGCCTTTGAAATACAGAAGTTATAAGGGCTGTGCCCAGAGGCCAGTATGCTGAGATAATGCATCTTGAATAAGCAGAGCTGGAAATTTCACTTCTAACTTTTCCAACCGTTGCTGCCGCTTCAACGCTACAAAATGTTCTATTTCTCTATTTGGCTTTCTCACTATTTATGTTTCTAGACAGTTTTTAAATAACTAAGTTTTATAGAATGCTATAAACCCATTTATTTTAGACTTTTATTATTATTATTGGAATATAATACAATTTTGTGGATCTCATATTTTCCAGCTCTAGTTATGTCTGACATGGAAGGTGCTGAACTGCTCTTGCAAAAGAGCTTGTTCTCACTGTCTCAGTGGACAATATATGGTTTCCCTTACTTTTCTCAATGTGGGTTTTCCAGCGTCTTCTATGTCAATCCCGAAGAGTATGCAAGATAGCATTTGAGACTGTTAAGTAACAGCTCCTATGGTTGAAGAAGAGGTTTTTTTCAAGCTTTAGTAATTAAAATTTAGAGAGTCTAAATAATTTTCATGAGGGTAAAATGACAGAGGATAAAAATTAATGCTTTGGCTTGTTTCTCACAAATAAGTTAATTATTTTTATTCCTCCTCCTTTTAATTTTTTACAGGTTTGAGGTATCTGGAAGATGAAATCCTGGCTGCAGTTGATGTTCTTTCCTTGTGTTTTCCTGATCTGGCACACAGAAGCAGAGTTCTTCACCTCCATAGGTGTGGAAAAAACCAGTGCATGATGTTGTGATGTGGTTATTGTGATTGGTAGAACTGTTAAAGTTATTATCTGAAGTATAAGGCTTTTTTCATGTGGGCCTGGCCAATGCTGTCTCTATTAGGAAAAGCTGTTCTTCTGCAGCATCAGTGCAATTTGTTTGCAGCTGGTTGACTTAGAACACTGACCAACGTAATTCAAGATTTTTGGGGCCTCTGTCAGTAAAGTAAGATGGGGCCTGTGTTTTATTAGGATTTGAGCATCTGTTGTCATCTTGAACAGAGCACACCACCTTAAGCTAAAAAGCTTAGTCCTGAATTTGAGTTATGAAAATAATTTAAGTGGTAAATATGTCAAGTTTTTTTTTTTTCCACAGGACCTGAAATCTCATGTCCTCTCAAATAGTTGGAGTTAGGTGTCAGAAGGAAAAATCAGTAGCTCCCGTACATTGTGTGTTTTGCTAGGCCTGAGTAAATCCTGAAGTATTTGCATTGTAATAAATCTGTAAGATAATTTGATTTTTATGACAATTTAGTTCCTGTGTTCTAATAGGATACAACCATGTATGATTGTGGCAGAGCTTCAAATAAGCACAAACTGAGTTTTCTGCTGTTAATTGGTGTAACATTTTCCTGTCAAGCAGTCTGGGGACTTCCCCTCCATAAGGGCATTAGAGGCTGATTAACTACCACTGGCTGTTCTCCAGAATGTCCTTTGAGTCAGTGGAGCTGTGTCTGAATGGCAAAGCTCAGAGCTCCTGGTGGGTTGTTCTGCACCACTGTGTGGAACTGCTCAGCTGGAGGCCTACAGCCAGCCTCCTCACGTGCTGTGGCTGCCTGAGCAATATTTAACTATGTGTGTATTATTTGCTTCTCATTTTTCTAAGTTAAATAGCATTTTCTACAAGGCTTCCATAAAGAATCACCTTCTCTTTACGCTTACCTATTTCTGAACCTTTCCTAACTCTGAAAATAGCACATCATGCTGCCTTCTCTCTGCTTAATCATGCCTCATTCATAATTTCTTTGGAATGTTGGGGCTGTGGTTACATTTATGAATCTCATCATGTTCTTTCAGTTTGGGCTTTGAAAAGCCAAGTTTGTCATAGCAATTAGGACTGATATGTGTAGCAATTTCCACTAATGCTAATCAGAAGAGTGTGTGTGAGTTTGTGAGCATTAGTCTGAAATTCCTCTCTGCTTAATGTTAGCTTGTTTCCACAGTTACCCATATTGTAAAGCTGTAACTTTAAATGATGCCAGTGATTAGCTAATAATTTGTTAGTGTGACCTAATCTCTATCCATATGTAGAACAGATGCTTTGGCAACCATTTGGATCTTTTGTTGCTTGGTCTCCATAGCTGTCTCAGTGTCAAACCTTGCTTTTAATTGTCTTGCATGCACTTGTAATATTAAAAGTAAGAAGCAGAGGAGGGGTCAGAGCAAAGCTGTAAAAATTGTTGAAGCTGGGACTTTAAAAGCCCGCTGAAGCATTTGAATGCCAGACCTATGTGTCTAATGGCTTTTGTGGTTTACAGGCATTGAAGTGCACATCCTTAATTTGTCTGTTGTTTATGATGGTTTTAATAGCCCTGGAGCAGTTAAGATTTGTTTTCTTGAGCATTATTACTTTTTTAGATCTGATGAATATTTGCTCCTACTCTTTTTAGGTCAAATGACAGACCTGATTTATGCGGAGAAGGACTTGGTACAGTCTTTACAGGAATATATCCGAGCAGAAGAGAAAAAGCTCTCCCAGATTAAGAGGTAGGGGTGATTTGTGTAATGAACGGTGACAAAATGGCTCATTTGTGTTCAATCACACCCCACCTTTGTCACCACTCTCTGATGCTAAATCTTCCTCAGTAGATAATCACAGGGAGATGATAGGTACTAACTTGGTTTAATTTATTCCCATTAATCTACAAGGGTCCCTGCTTCAGATATAATTTAAAATTTGCTTCTTCAGAAATGGAGCTCTGGTGGGCTCTCTCCACTTTGCCCTGTCTTTGTACCATCACAGGACTCCTGTAGAGAGAACACATCAGAGTTGTATCAGGAGTCTTGCCATGAGAGCTTAATGCCTTTGTGAGCCAATGCTCTCTGCTCTCTGTTTCATGCCATCAGCCCTGCTTACAAGAGCCAAGCGTGCCAGTGGCATTCACCAAATCTTTGAGTACCTTCCTGTGGTGGCTTTGCCCTCAGGGACAGTTCTCCTGCCTTGTTCTCCTCAGGTGCCAACCTGGCTGCGGCGCATCTGTTATCCTGATTGCTTGGATCACTTGAAAGGCTCTTGCTGACAACTGATACTTTGTGTCATTTAGGAAGATTGCTAATTCTTATCTAGCCAAAGCAATATTTACTAGGGTGTGACAGGAGGATAGTCTAAATGAGGTCCAGGTTCAGAAGAGCCAAGTGCCTCTAGAAGGAGTCATGCTTTCCAAAGAACTTCTGAACTCGAGGCTGTGTATCAATCTGACCTTCCTTTGGGAGTGTAGGATGAGAACAGAGCTATGGAGTAGTGAAATGGTGGGAATTCTGGTCACATATACACAAAATATCCTTTTCTTGAAAAGCTGCCCTTTGGAGGCAAAGCAATATCCTCTTCAAGTATTGGTAAAGAGAATATCTGTTCAGTCTATGAATAAACTGGTATTTTTAAGGCTTATTACAATTGAGATGCATGCCTGCTGAAATAAGGTTTAAAATGAGCAGGGAAATATCTTCCTTTTGAAGGAGATTATTGTAATTAAAAGAACTCCACTTTGTGCTTGTGAACTTGAAAAGTTGAAAGCCGATTTTGACAGTAAATTTTGAGCTAGATGCGTGATCTGAGTGATTTGAGAAGGAAGATGTGCATTCATAAATTATTCGCAGGCTGAGGTGCATACTTCTCATTCCAGCTGGGCTGAAAAAATGGATGTACTGACCAGCAAATCAGCCTCTGATCCAGAGGGGTATCTGGCACACCCTGTCAATGCATATAAGCTTGTGAAACGTTTGAATACTGACTGGCTGGAATTGGAAAACCTGGTTCTTCAGGATACAGCAAATGGTAAGGAGTTAGAGGGGACTGCTGTTGGAGGCATCCTTGTGTTCTGGAAAACCACAAGCTTGGCTGTGGTTGAAATATTATTACCAAGTTTGTTTAAAATCATCTGAGGACTTGCTCTGTGTGCGCTGATTACCCAAGTGAGTGAAACTTGCAAAACTTGCAGCTGAAACACATCTCAGTCAAGACTCAGAAACTGGTTTATTTGGGGAAAAAAGGGAGAATGGGGTATGCTTAAAGCTGTGGTGGTAGCTTTTGAGTGTTATGTTCTCTTGTATATAAAGTGATTCATTTGCTTTCCCAGTCTGTTGATTCTCTGGATTGTTTTTTAACCATGTTGCTCAGAGAATAAGATGAAGAATCAAAATAAGTCCCATATTGAACTGGTGGAGAAATCAGCATCAGCCCCAGCATTAGAGCTGGCAGATGCTGTAGTCTGTCAAAACCAGGATATGGTTGCTATCTCTAAACCTATCGTTCTAAATCAAATGCTTCAAGTACTAATCCTTGGGTTTGCATTATTTTGTCAAACATCTGCCTGAATACCTTTTTCAAGTTGGAGGTTTATTTTTACTGGACTCTTGGAAGGTGAGAGAGAGGTGGTTATGTTTTTCAGGCAGAACACCACATGGTTTCCTTTTCTATTCTGCATATGCTAAAGTTTATGTACTTGAGAGTTTTTTCCAGACCAGACTTTTATTGCCTTTTGGAATAGTTATCCTAAATGGAAATGAAATAGTCAGGTCCATTGAATATGTCTGTCACTAATTCTTTTTCTAAACGCTTCTTTTTCCAGTTTGGCTTGCTCTATGACTGGAAATGGTTGGTCTGTTTTCCTTCAGTTGATGGCTTCCTTTTCTGCCCAACCAACCTGCTGTGTAACCCTGATATGTTTACCTAATGCATTTAATTTTATTTCTGAATATCACTTGGTTTTACTTGTCAGTTTACTTGAGGTTTAGCTCTCCCACTGAGTAAGGCCCTACACTAGTGAAGGGATCCTGGATCAAGGTCTCTGTCCCTGGAACTGAGACTTGAAAAGCTCTTATGGCTTTAGAGGTCGGAATACAGAGTTGGAGATCATTGACCGGTACTACCACTTAAAGTCAGATGTCTGTGTGGGTATTGCAGGAGATCTCATGAAAGCTATTAAGTTTTCCTGTCAGAGACATTACAGGAAAATGAAGGTCATTAGATTCACATTGTACATCAGTAATTGTGTGGCACAAGAAAATTGAGGAGTTTAGCTAATTATCTGGTATTTTTTACTCATGAGCCATATTTCTTGAAAAGGGACAGAAAACAATGTGTTTATAACTTTTGACCCTAATAAGAGGCTTTAAATCTGAATTATTTGAAAACTCAATTCTCAAGCCAGAGCCGATGTTTCCTCTTCTGTGTCAATCTTGTGCTGATATTTATTCAAGTTCTGTAAGTAACATCTTTCCTTTTTGCTGTGAAGGCTTTATTGCAAATCTTACAATCCAGCGTCAGTTTTTTCCAACTGAAGAAGATGAGACCGGAGCAGCGAAGGCTCTGATGCGCCTGCAGGACACCTATAAACTGGATCCTGAAACCCTCTCTCGAGGGAACTTGCCAGGTAAGTGCACCAAGGTCTCCTCAGCTTTAACAGGAAGGAAGTGGTAACATCCTCAAACTCTCTCCAAAAGTCCTTTGTGAAATGAGGATTAACTGGTCTTGCCACAGAGACGTTTCAGAAAATTTTGAGAGATACTGGGATGTCTGATTGTTAGCTAAGTCCTGTTGAATGTTGCTGTTGCTTGTGAGACACCTACTGAAACAGGTTATGGTGTTTACAATCTGAATAGGCTTCGTTGGTGTGTGGGTAGATGAGCTGACACAATGTTCTTAGTTGTTATAAGTATTAATAGCCATTAATCGTTAACTACATCTTAAGGCTTATCTGTGCATCTTGTGAGCTGAAGCAACTGGAAATCAGTGTAGTCACACTCAACTGGATACCCAGTTTGTTTAAACAAACATCAGCTTGCTTATGCACAAATACAGATTTACAGAAAGAGAAACAAGCTGGCTGTGCATGTAGTCAGGCTTCTCTGGTCGTCTAACAGTGTTAATCTGTAGGTTAGGTGAAATCTGTTAAGATGTTAGTCTGCTCTTCCTTTTTCTACAACAGAAAACACAATAGCTTACCACTGTAACTTCTGTTAAACTTCTCTTTTTTTCCAAAGGAATGAATTAGAATAAAATTAAGATAGAGTTTACTCTTTAGTTCTGATGGTGATAACTTTAGTACTGAACTTAAAATATTGTCAAAGCATTGTTTTGTAGAAACATTTTTGGATTATAAAAGTGTGTATTTACAGATGCTTCTCAATGTGTCCCATGTATTTAAGGCAAAGGTGCTTCTGTGTGGATTGCTGAAAGCTATCTTTTTGTTTTTAGGAACAAAATACAGATCCTCCCTGACAGTTGGTGACTGCTTTGGCATGGGGAAGACAGCCTACAACGATGGGGACTATTATCACACTGTGCTGTGGATGGAGCAGGCCTTAAAACAGCATGATGAGGGGGAGGATACAACAGTCAGCAAAGTAGAGATCCTAGATTATCTCAGCTATGCTGTTTTCCAGTTTGGGGATTTGCACAGAGCCATGGAGCTCACCAGACGGCTGATATCCCTTGGTAAGAACAACAACCATGTTATTTCAGCTGGGGAGTGTTGCCAGCAGCAGGGCTGAGAACAGTTGTGGCCCATCCACATTGGTGAACTGACTGGAAAGGATATCCTGACAGATGACTTACAATGAATGTGGGTCCTGGAAAAACGTCTATTTACACATGGAGTATCTTTAAGAAGCTGTCTTATGGTCTTTGCTGTTGTTATCCAAGGCCCCAGTGTCTGACTGCACTCACTACCTCTGTGCTTTGCTGGAGTATACTAAGGTGCTGTGTTTGGCAGTGGTTAAAGCCTTGCTTGTCTCAAGTGGAGATCAAGGCTACCACAGATGCAGGCAGTGCTGCACCTTCTATAAAGTCCTACTGACTTTGCATATGCCTCTTTATTCCTCAGTGCAGATACTCTTGGATGCTGGAATACTTTGCCTGAGATCTTACAGTGTTTATTTCTAAATGTTCAGAACAAACTGAGTTTCTAAAAACCTCCTTTTATTTCTGAACTGTTTCTAGCTTTCCCTTGAATAAGCAAATAAGCTTCCTATCCAGCTTTGCTTACTTCCTGCATTGGAAAGGTCTGTCCTCCTCATTTAGAGTTAACATTACCCATGTTAGCTATTTAATGGGATTTTTAATGAGCTATTTTTAGTTTAGATATTAGCAGTATCCTGAGAGTGGATGACACATTCATATTGAAAAATATTTATTAGTCTAATTTCCACAGAACTAGAATTCTTAAATTAAAATTTACAAGAGTATGAATATGTATTGAATCTAGCTCCCTCTGCAGTTGGGTTTAGCACTGATAGCAGAATGCAAATCCTTATCAGCAGCAAACGGTGGAACGCAATTTGCAGTCCCCTCTGAAAGCAGCAGCTTCCTCTGCTCTGGGCTCAACTTCCCTATCTAGACACTATTACTCTGTGCTCTGAGTGGTGATTAGAGTGAGCTTTGGGGTTGGTTCCATGAGATAAACACAGTAAAGTTGGGAAGGCCAAAAGGGAAACAATCTGTTGTAGGTAGTAGCATCCAGAAACACAGATGAACAAGGAATTGTTCCTTCTTACTTATCTGGGGTAGAGGTCTATTGATGATGTTTATTGATTCATACCAACATCACTTATAAATCACTAATATGCCCAAAGATGCTAGTGAGCCAGGCTCCCTCCCATATAACCCTTTTAGAGCTACAGACGGATGCTGTAGGCGGGCTCAAAGTTTCCCAGCCTGAGAGAAGTCTTTGGGACTGCACTGGACTCCACCACAATACTTGGTTAAAGTGTGCTCATGCAGTGTGGGTGAGGAGCATGGTGGAAACGAGGGGTACAGCAAGTAGGCCACCTTGGTCTCTGCTCATGAGCTCTGGTGATCTGCTTATCTTGGATCAGAAAAGTTGAGAGAAAAGGAGAAATGTGAAGAACAAAAACTTCTATTCTTTTTCTTGGAATACAAGTTTTATGATGGGTTCTTCCAGAAAGGATTCTTTTGTATCCTGTGTGCACCTCTCCTTTGCAAAGACAAGAAACTCCTAGTGTTGATTTCAGTGCAGACTGAAGCCAATGCCTTTGTTTGCCTGATAATGCTTTAGGACGGGAAGAATTGTTGCTGTCTCGATACAGGGACTTGTTTGTACCAACAGCTACAAAAATCACTGTTTCTTTTTTTCCCAATGAAGACAGCACTCATGAGAGAGCAGGCAGTAATCTGAGGTACTTTGAGAAGCTGCTGGAGAAGGAAAGAGAGGAGAAGGAGAAAGACAAGTCAGTAAACAAGACTGTGACAACCACAGAAGCTGTGGTGCAAAGTGGAGCCTATGAGAGGCCCCTTGACTACTTGCCAGAGCGTGATATCTATGAGGCCCTTTGCAGAGGTGAAGGGGTCAAAATGGTAAGAGACAAGAATTTCCCGACTATGCTGCCTTTGCATAAGGGTGGTCAAGATTGATATGGGACATGTTATGTTTTCCTTTCTGTGAGGCTCTTTTTTTAAGGAAAAAAATTAAGTCTGGTTCTGTCCAGGCTGAGATTTGTACCTTATAGCTTGGATTCTCAATCTTCAGCTGTTACACGCAAGCAACTCAGAGTTGTACCTCTTAAGGGTTGTTGAAAATTGATTCTCCTCAGTCTGTCTACTCAGCTTTTTCAGTCAACTGTACAGATACAAAAGGAGGCTTTTTCCCCTGGGGGCTGATTATGCTTTACCACACTCAGGCAATCCCATTATTCCTTCCCTTTTGCATCTTAGACAGGTTCTTCTGGAGTGACTGTTTTGACCAAGTGATTTCCAGTGACTCTCAACAAACATGGCTTCAATTCTTAGTCCAGGGAAAAGAGCCAATTTATTTCATCTGTAGTTTTATTTATAAGAACCAGGGGGTTTTTTGCAGCTCACTCCCTGTGTAGTTCTTAATCCGTAACCTATTATGATTCAATTTCCCTAAAGGTTAGTAGTTTCAGATGCTGCTCAGTGGAATTTGGAACAGGATATCTTGTTTTTAATTGCAGTAAATTGCAGAATCACTCTTGTTTACCTCTTGTATCTTCTGGTCACCTGATGGCTTTTACAATGGGTGTGGAATGAAGCTCATCTTCTTTTCTTGCCTGTTTAAAGTTCAAGAAAAGTGTTTGAGCAAACAGTGCTTTGTTTGGCATTTTGTTTCAGACACCTCGAAGACAAAAAAGGCTGTTTTGTAGGTACCATGATGGAAATAGAAACCCTCATCTGCTCATAGCTCCCTTTAAAGAAGAAGATGAATGGGACAGTCCTCATATTGTGCGGTACTATGATGTCATGTCTGATGAAGAAATTGAGAAAATTAAACAACTAGCTAAGCCAAGGGTAAGTTTCCTTTTTTCCATCTCACTGATGACTGCTAATTCCATGCTTCAGTCTCTATTAGCAAGGACTAGGCAAAGGATTTGAAGGATCTGGTTTCGTACTACAGGTGGTACACTGCAGCTGTGAGCCTAAAGGGAACGATTGAGAAATTGCCTGGTGATGTAGGAACATAAAGCCCAGGCTCCCAAAGGTATTTATGCATTATTGCACTTAATTATGCAAAGTTCTCAGTAAATGGCTTAGAAGGCTTTAAGAAATGAGAGACTAGACTTGAAAAGGTAAATGGCTGACTTAAAATGGTAGGAGGAGATATGCAATGTGCCTTGTCTGCCTTTTGAACTGGAGCCAAACTTAAATGAAGTTTTAAAAGTCCAAATCTCAATAGAAGTGGAAAAAAATTTGAAAGTTGTGCTAGAATAATACCTAGAGGTTTGAGTTATTTGTTTTGGTTTTTTTTTTCATTTGTTTGTGTATCCTGGAATCCACTGCTTCTGTTCTAAACCATAGGTATTCCCTTTTACTCATGGTGTTAGTTCTGGTGACTCTGCACACGATTAAAAAACCAGCTACCTCATGTAAAGCTACTAATTGCCTGTTTTTTCTGGAGGTGGAATTTCCTGCCTGTCATGTTTTTGGCAAAACGTACTATGGCAGTGTGATAGTAGTAGATGCCCCCTTAGTTTTTCTGTCAGGTCTGAGCAGAGGAATGGTTCATTTTAGCACTCTTCAGGCTACTGCTGTGAAAAATGGTACAAAAATTCCAGTGAAGATTTACCCTTCTATGAGTATTTCTGAATGTAAGCATAAATAGTTAGAAACAGATTGAGAAACCGTTGATTCCCAAGATGATTAATAATTTGGGATGTTTGTGAAGTTGGTCTTCTGTGACTACCAGCCAGCTATGGAAGTGTTGGCTGAACATTCCTGTCTCAGTGAGGATTCTCACCTCCTTAAATGGAGAGTTTTTCCTATTACATCATAGTAGAAAACTTCAAGAGCTTCAGATAAAATGGAAGCATTCACATAAAGCATATCACTTAATCTATTTTATCAAATAAAAAACTGTCTAAAGACAGCTTTTTTTTTTGGTTTTTCCTTTTTGTTCAAAGTTTTATGGAAAGTCTTAATTCTTGGTCTCTGAATTTTGCATATATTACTAATGTTAGAGGAATTTTTTATGTATTCTGTGTAGTGTAGAACTGCAGTCAGTCCCTAGAAGAGTAGGTAAATATTATACCCTTAAGATACACATGAAAATTGTCAATTTTAGAAAAGCAGCTATTTTCTTATGAGTTGTTTTTTCTAAACCTATGTATAGCTTAGTTGTGAGAATAACTTTAAATTCTGGAGTATTATTGAAAGAATGGAAAATGCAAGTCCTGTGATGAAATGGTCCTTAATAAATACAGCTTAATTCTAGCCTGGAAATTTTAGTTAGTAATCATGGAAGCTTTCAGACAGAACTGGGAAGTGTTATTTTATTTTAGGCTCAGAAAGATGGCCACTTTCTTTATTCTAAAATGCATTTGCAAGAAATTTTTACTTTTGAGTCTGAGCACTTCAACATTATCTGTAGTTTACACTTGCCAGTACTTTTTGTAGAGAAAGAACATCTGTATGTGATTGGGAGTAGCTGCAGTGGAGTTGCTTTTTATGCTTGTTTTGCAAAATGTAATCACTGTTATTCCACTTCCAAGAAGTAGATCCAGCTTGTCAGGCAATCCATCAGAACTGGCTGGGGAAGGTCAAGAAAATTCTTAGCTCTATTGATGTGGATAGCATTGAGGCAGGTCCTAATGCAGTCAAAGTATGAGAACCATATTCCCAAAATTCTTAATATTACCTACAAGCCAGGAATGTCTGAACAGGCAAGAATATGGCATGAAGAGGGGAGCTGTGAGTATCTGAGCTCATGCTGCGGGGTTTCAGCAGTGCAGAATTTCAGAAGGAAATAACAATGGACAGCTTGCTAAACTAAACAGAGTCTGAAAAAGTCAGTAAAGCTTCTGACCAGTGAGGGGTGTTACGATGCTTTTTTGAAAGCAAATGCATCTTACAAGGCTGATTTCTTCACCCTGAGAGAGGAAGCCTCACATTTATCAGTTGCTTGTACCAATTGAGATGTAGATTGTGTCTTAAATGGAGAAACCTGCCTATCAGAGCAGATAGGGAATAATATCAAAGCAGTCAGGCTTATTTAAATTCTGATTTATTTAGGTCATATGCTAGGTGTAGAAATCAAGCAAGCATATACAAGCTTGAAAATGGCAGCAGAATGAAAAGTTTGGGAAGCAAAATATATATCTCCAAAGCTATGCTTCACTGCACTAGTAAAGAACAACATCCAGTCAGCCTGGCTCTTCTGTTATAGTTCATACAGGCGAAATGTGGAACAAAATAACAGTGAGTCAGAATTACAGCAATAGCTGTGCCAAGAACTCTTGTATAGGGACAAGACAGCTGACATGGAGTGTAAAGCTGGCTGAAGACTTACTTGAGGAAAAATGAAGGAAATAATGACTGGGTTCTCTGAAGAAGATGCAAATAAAAGGGCTTTCTATGACCTATAATTAGGTGGAAGAAAAGAGGTATGATTTAGAGTGTGTGGTTGGCAGGAGTTAAATTTAAATGTGGTCTGAGTTTACAGTCAAAGAAAGGAGTGTCCCAGTTCTTGTTCTCAGCTGCAAGGATGAAACTAAAGTGAGCTGGTATATTGTTAGCAATCATCTGTCACTCTGACACCACAGGAAACTTTTATCAGTTTTGCCAAGTTCTATTTTTTTTTTCTACAGATCAGGTGATGTGGCCTAAATGTGATGATAGTCAGTGTTTAAAACGTGTAGGTGTGCTGTGCTTTTGCAGAGTTACCTTCATAATGTAATAACATCTCAAACTGTGTCAGAACTAAATGTTCCAGGCATCTTTCAGCTGGAAAATTTGAGCATGGGAATGTTGTGTTGTCCTTGGGAGTTTTCTACCACTGGGGCTTTGCTTGCTCCCATAATTTGTAAGTCATTCTGTAAAAGTTTTCACTTATTATTTTACATCTGAGAATGAGGTTGGGTTTTTAGTCCACATGAGGAGCAGGCTGATTAAATTCATGGACGATCCAATGATTTTCTCTTTGCCAGGAACTTGAACTTCATATGTTATTAAGTTTTGTTGTTGTTCCCTCTCGCTAATATTGACTCCAGCTGTTTTAAAAAAGTGCCTTCAAAATCTGTTCAGCAAGCAACTCATGGATTTAATCAATATCATGGTTTGTGCAGTCCATCAGACACTTTTTCCAAGATCAAATGCAGGTGATGGATTGTACTTGTGTTTCTGCATGTGTTGTTTTAGCATGAAATCAGATCATGTTCTAGGTGGAAGCTTTCATCCAGTGAGATATTGAGGTTGGACAAATCAGATGTTGCTTTTCATAAGATGCAAGAACTTTTCTATTCTGTACTGATGTCTTTCTTCCCCCTCGGGATTTTTTTTGGCACAGCTGGCACGAGCCACAGTACGTGATCCCAAAACTGGTGTCCTTACAGTGGCTAGCTACAGGGTATCCAAGAGGTAAGCAGGGAGAAGGGTTGAGCTTTAAGGTTTTTGTGCTTAACAGCTGTTGTTTGCTACCTACAATGTCTGAAAACTTGAACTCCTTTGCACGTAACCAAAGCTTTCCCAACAAATGCATGGGAAATGGCTGTTTTAGCCATCTGACAAAGGGCAGAAGAATCCTTCTGCCTTGGGAAATGTGATGTGCTGATTGGTAATGTAAAATAATGTGTTGCTATCCTTCCCTTAGCTCATGGTTGGAAGAAACTGATGATCCTGTTGTGGCCAAGGTGAACCAGCGAATGCAGCAGATCACAGGGTTAACAGTGAAAACAGCTGAGCTCTTGCAGGTTGGTGCACTGGCTTCCTCCTGGTGGAATTAGCTGCTGGTTAGGGTGATCCGGTGCAGACGGATGTTTTCCCTGTGTGTGCCAGGCAGAAAGGGGTGGAGATTTCAAAGAAATATAAGAACTTCTTGCAGGAATCTGAGATTTACCCGTTTGTTCTGAGGGAAGTGCCTGCTGCTTATTTTTCAAGTCTGCAAAAGCTTATTTTCTGTCCTAGTTCAACATTTCTAAGACCTAAATATTTTTTGTAGTCCTGCTATAGTCTCATATGAATTCAGATCTCTGGATGGCTGTTGGGGAGAAGAGTGCCAGTAGTAGAGCACTGCCAGAATAGCTGTACTTTAGCCCGTTCACTGTTTCTCTTCCTCTGTGCTCCTTGAATTCCTGTTTCAGAGCCAGATTGAAATACTCTTGATTACAGGGTATCCATAGAAACCAGGTAATTGTGTAGTGGTCTGGGAGACACATTAAGTACAGCCTCAGAGTAACTAAAACATATTATGTGATCATAAAGTAAGTGAAGAGGTGCTATTAAGCTAATTTTCTGTGATCCTAGAGAGGCATTTGTATGTAACACATGATACATGAGTGGCAGAGTCCAGTTCTGTCCCCTAGGCTGGATCCACAGGGAGTTGCACACATTCACCTGCCTTTCAGCACACTCTTGCTTCCTTCCTCTGAAGGAAACTGTTGCTGCTGAATGTCAAACAGGCTGTTGTAGTGATAAGCACAAACCCTTGAACTACGAAAGGGAAAAAGCACTCAAGTTGTTTTTCACCTGCGTATCTCAGTTCCGGCAATCTAAAAGTAAATTAAGTGTACGACAGATAATAATCTTGCCACAAAGTGCTGTTTCTCAGAGCATGCTTTGGATTTCTGAGAGCAAGTGCTACTCTGCAGCAGTCACTTGCAGTTCAGTAGATATTTACATGCTTCCTTCTTCCGTGCTGTAGGTTGCCAACTACGGAATGGGAGGCCAGTATGAGCCACACTTTGATTTTTCTAGGGTAAGATGACATTGCAATTATTTCTTAGTGGGATGGGGAGGAGGGAACAGTTTGGTCTGAGAACTTTTGAAAGTGTTTTCTGTTACAGCATTTAATATGTAGTCTTGTTGTATGGATGGATTATGAATTCTGAAAAGCCTTTGTACTGCCTTCTCTGATGCTGGAAGTTCAAGAGAATAATGAACAAATCTCCCTGCTTACCTCTTGGATCTTGCTTCCTTACACAGTACAGAGACACTGAAAGAGTCATGCAGCACTTGAATGTGCTCTTTGCATTTTTTCATTTATACACTGAGGTCTGCAAGCCCTGGGTTATGAGTCTGCCTTATTCCATTAGGCTTCTGAGTTCAGTGATGTTGTCCAAATCGTGCTTTGCTGGGTGCTTTAAAGCATTTTGCAGCAGCTGACTGAGGAGGAGATAATCCTTCCACCTTCCTCCTGCAAAGTAAACATTATGGAGATCCTCATGGATTGTACAGTCCTTCTGGCAGACCCTTGAGAGTGGCTACAGCGCTGGGGTCTGAAAAGAGTTCCCTGGGTTGGTGTTGAGGGCAGTGCTCCAGCACAGGTGGATGTACAGGTGGTATTGCTGGCTCTTCATGAGGCACTAGAGGGCTCTGCCCGGCAAAGAACAGCTCTGACTTGCTGTGGGAGAAAAGAGGAGATTCTTACTGATGACCTTAAACAAGTTCATGGATGTGCTGAGCATACTGAAGTGCTGTGGCAACTGGTAACTTCAAATATAAAATCCGTGTGATGCCTTGGTTTCTGTGGTATTTCAGTGGAATCTGGCATAATTCAAATGGTCCCAGTGGTTTTACCTGGTAGGAGGGATTACTGCAGCCAGAGCACACAACCCAATAATTGAGTGCAGAATTGAATTGAGTGCAGAATTGAAGCCTCCCAACTTAACACTGTTTAAAAAAGAAAAAAATTCCAAGTTCCAACACTATGGAAGTTTGTATTCGTTAACTTTGGCCCATTCTGAGAATTTTCCTCTGAACATCAAGTCTGCTTAGTTTCCTGAGTTGTGCAAATGCTCTTAAATTCTCCTCAAAGCCTTTAAACTCAAGGACCTCAGGCATCAAGTTGGCCACTGTGGACTTTACTTTTGGATTAGAAGCTGGACCAGAGCTCCACTTGGAACATAACCTTGGCTGCAGTTGTCAGCTGAGGCAAGGCAGTTGCAGAGGTTGCCACAGTTTTGGTCTGGTCCTGCAGGCTCTCTGTGCATCACAAACTTTGTGTTGAAATAGAGGTGCTACTGTGTCTCCCCAGTTTCTGATCAGCCTTGAAGCTTTTTGTTCCCTTGCAGTTCTCAAATAGTAGCTGCCTATTACAGCTTGGAGATTTTATTGGTTGGTCAAGTTAGATTTTTGCTGTTGAAGTTCAGAAATTCGCAGTTGGACCTGGGTTTCACAGCAGTGGCAGTAACCAGGGAATTCCCTGTATCTCACTGTACTTATGTTGGCTTTTTTGGATTGGATTTGCATGTGTAAGTCTTGGGGTTTTTATGAACACATTTCAGGAAACACCATTTGTTTATTAAAACATGCTTCAAGCAGATTGAACTGTGACATCTTAGACATAGTCATTGTGGTTTTCCTTGCTGTTTGTCTTTTTCAATACTGATCTATTTTCTTTAAATCCTGAACATTATTGCTTTTGTGTGTGAAAATGCACCTTGATATCTCCTGACTGGAATGACTTCCTGACCATTAGCAATGTAAATAAATTTCTAATTTCATTTTTTGAAGGCAAGAAAGACACTGGTATTCTAGATGTTCTTTCTGCTTCTACACTGGCACCAGTGTGATCTCAACTTCAACAGATGAAACTCAGTGTTTTTTACAGACTGAAGACAATTTGATCTTTTTGATGTGGTCTTTAGTCCTAGACAGGCAACCACCTGAAACTACTCTGTAGTTTTGTCTGCTGTCAAAATGTGCATTTGTTCTTTTCATGACAATATTTCTTTGAGTTGCTAGATTTACAAGAATCTGTATTATCTAAAGCCTACTGAAGATGAATTTTTTTTATATTCACTTCAGTTGTTGACTTTGGATAAGTGCCCAGAACAATAATGGCCTGTTGCTGACCTTACTTGGATAACATCTGTGCCACAGGCCCTGAAAGCATTGCTTCTGTTCTCCCTTCATAATTGTTCAGAGCAACCTCTCCTTGTCACATCCCAGTGCTCTGTGCATGCAGCTGTACACCCCGGCTGCAACTTTTGATGGCTTTAATGTTGCCCTGTATCAGCTGTCCTATTTCTATTCCAACTCTTTAAATTTGGCTTGAGGATCTCTGCAGAGCTGCACATATGTAGCTCTGGTGAGAGCCTGTTTGGAACCCTGTTGGGTTAAAGTTGTTGTCTGTTGCAGCGACCCTTTGACAGCACACTCAAATCGGAAGGAAATAGGCTAGCGACGTTTCTTAACTATGTAAGTACCTCTGTCTGTCTACTGTCTGGGAACTTGAAATTTGCAGTTATTCTCATTTAATTTTATAGAAAGATGAGCCAGATGCTTTCAAGCGGTTAGGGACTGGAAATCGTGTGGCCACTTTTTTAAACTATGTAAGTATGATGATCCTTTATGCGTTGAGTGTAACTTTAGCAGCATCCTTTTACAGCTTGTGCAGTTGGTTATTTATAGAGATTTCCTAGCATCTGGCAGTAGGGATTTCATTATTCTTGCAAGCATCAGGTGCTGTCTCATCTGAACTGATAGAATTTTGGTGGTATTTAATCTCAGAGCAGAAAATTTGAATATAGGACCTATCTTCTCCTTTTGACCACTCTGCTATGGAATCTTTTACTTAACTGGGTTCCATGGGGTGAGAGGAGACTGGCTTATTTCTCAGAGGGAAATACTTGGGGTACTCTTGCGGTATGCTTTTGGAGAATTTGACTATCAGCCACTTAATGTGAGACAGTCATATTTTTCCACCACTGTTTGACAGCACGTGATGTTGTGGTCTGTCATCCTCTTTCTCGGCTGTGTAGCAAAGCCAGAGTTGCTCAGTTGCTCAGCACAGCTGCCACTTCAACAAATGGAGGGAGGCAGAGCTGATAAACTTGGTGCAGCTAGGTTACAAGTGCAGATTTGAAAGATTGATTAGGTGCATGCATTATACAGCCCACAGACCATGTACACTGGAATCCTAAACATAGCTGCCGCTGGGGATAATGGCTTTGTTTTCACAGTAGCCTTCTGACACTATTTTATCTATCAACCTATACCCACTATCTTTAGTATCACCTCATCTTCTGTGTTTAAGATTTGAGTGATACAGCTTAAATATTTTGTCACAGAATTTTAAATTTAATGACTGACTTTGTATTTTGAGAGTGAAATACAGCTCAAAACAGAACCAGAAACACAGGGAGGGATATAATCTTCAAAATAAAAATTGGAATAAGATGGGTGGCTGTGAAATATTCTGCTGCAAAGAGATTTTGATTTTAAATTGAGTCAATCTTTGTTTGCTTCTCAGAATTTTGGATGAGCTTTGATTTAGAAGGAACTATACACATCTTCTCTGCCAGTTGTACATGGTCAAAGGCAATTTGCCCTTGTTTGTCTGATGTAGAGCACATAACACATCAGACAAACACCAACTTACTAAAAAAGCAGTTATGTGGCTAAGACATGCATATAAACTTGCAAGGCTGCATGCACATGCTTTCTAGTTGGAAGGAGCAAAACCCTGTGCACCTATGGCATCTTGTTGCCCTTCTATTGTACCAAGCGAGAGGACACCAGAGTGGTAATAACACCTGCTTTAAACAGAAATCCAAGTTACAAAAGGGATTGTGGAGACTTGGGGAGAGTATTGTATTAATAGTAGTTTTTAAATTTGGTGGGAGCTGGATCTGATTTGTTTGTTTCAATTAGGATCTGACCCAAAGCTAACTGAATTCAGTGGAAAGATGTTCTATTTTTAATGGTAGCATTTCCAGGAACTTTAGTGGGTTTTGAATTCCAGTCTAGAATTTACAGTAAATCTGTTGTTACTGATGAATAAAATAGGGTTAAATTCATTCCAGTGTAGTTGCGCTAAACTTAAAGATACCTGGTTTTGTTTAGAGTCACATAGCTGTAGCTGTTGAAGCTTGAGCTGCCTAAAGCACTTGAAATTGTGTAAGACTGCTGGTGAACAGCATAGAAACAGTGTAGAAAGAGAGGCTTTCTAATAGTTTGTGTAGTTTTTGAAGTGGTTGACCAAGATGCATAAACTAAATTATGAAAATGAGTTCCAAAGGCATGGTTTCAATTTATGAGGAAATATGTGGTTTAACAGACGCTTGTTTTCCTAATTGGATCGTAAAGTGGAATGAAATTCTTGAAACCAGTGTAGTCTGAAGTCCTCTCTCTTGTTCTAGAGTATTATTGCAGGTACACAACTTCTAGTGGCTATTTGAAGTAGAGGATACATAATCTAGGGAATGTATATCTAAGATACACATCATCTGGACAAAAGCTTTCAGCTGAAATAAAATCCTTCAACAGCAGGTACTGCTTCTTCTGCAGTTTGTGCTGGTTGAAGTGCACCCTCCTCATCATTGCTACTTGAAGAGGTGCAGGTGGAAATCTCAGGCTTGGGACCCTTTTAGCTTGTGGGACTGTATAAAAAGCCTTGTAAATGTACAATTTGTGGACTTTGTTTTCTCAGATGAGTGATGTAGAAGCTGGAGGAGCTACTGTTTTCCCAGATTTTGGGGCAGCAATATGGCCCAAGAAGGTAAAGTCTGTTTATGTGTTTGGGTTTATTCCTTCTCTTCCACTTATTGTCTCTCCCTCGGCACAGTCCACGTAAAATGTGTGACAAGTGCACTTCATTGCAGCTGTAGTGATCTTGCAGGCTAAAGGGCATCTCCCTTTATTGGTAATGTATGGAGTGAATAGTTTCTCTTTACAGCTGTTTCTAACAAAGTAAACTTGTGTTCAGTAGAAATCCTCTGTACTCTGAACGTGGCTGAGCTAGAACAGGACTAAGAGCTATTCATATGCTGTCGATGGTGACCTGTTAAAGTGATTCCAGCTGCCTGCAGCTGAATCCATAGGCATCCCCCTCCCCTTACTTTAACCTGGTTATATTCACTAGATTCTGATTAATCCAGATCTGATCTCACTTTTCAGGGAACAGCAGTGTTTTGGTACAATCTCTTCAGAAGTGGTGAGGGGGATTATAGAACAAGACATGCAGCTTGTCCAGTACTAGTAGGGTGTAAATGGGGTAAGTAATACTTCCTTAGAAACAAAGCCTGAAGGAAGGCTGGGGATATACTGACATATTATAAAGCATTTAATAACCTGGGTGTTGCCATTTCTACTACTGGAGTCATTTGGCCATAATGAAATTTGCTGTCATTGATCTCATGAAATATTAAGCAGCTGCATTGTACAGCTATAGCTTTTCTAGCAAGTTTTTGTGTCAATGGCAGCATAAAGTGTAAGACTGTTGCTGGGTTTGTGTAATGTGTCAGTATCAGAATGACTTGAATTATCACTTGGCTAGAATCAGGTCTATTCCTACAAAGATCTGTCCGTAATTATAGCTGCAAAAGGAGAGCTCCTTGTGAGGTGAATGGGAGTGTCTGGATATTAGGGATTTCTGCTTCCTGCTGAAAGCTTCTCAAGCTTCATATCCTTTATTGCCATACCTATATCCCTTAGCCCCCAAGGTATTCACCTGGAGTGGCAGAGCATGCTGACTGTCAGTGATAAAAGCCCCAGAATAAACTGCTCTGTTAGTGTTGGCTCCAGAATTGTGCATTGGGGAAAGATCTTTTCTTCCCCAGCCTTTGCATTTTTCAATGTATTTTCCCTTGGATGAGTAGAGAAGTGTAAGCACAGATCCCCAAACTGAGAGATTTTACCTAAAGTATCCATCTAGGTTGTGATGATACCCACACTGGGTGTATGATGATAACTAATTCCAGTTCCCTGTTTCCACAGTTTCAAACAAATGGTTTCATGAAAGAGGAAATGAATTCTTAAGACCGTGTGGGAGAACAGAGGTTGACTGAATTCCAGCCTGCTGCGGACCTTTGTTTCTGTCTCGTTTTCTACTGTTGTTTGTTCCAGTTCATTTCTAAGAAATGATCCATCTTTTTCTCCAAGAGTCCTGGCACTTTACTACAAAAGAACAATAAAATATGTAACACCTGTGAAAGAAAGTAAATGGCATTGTACACATCCATGTGTTTTGGTTGCAGTTATTTCCACATTTTCCCTGCCTTCCTCCCTACAGTCTCCCTCTGTAGTAATGGTGCTGTGAGCAAATTCTGTTTGTTTGGGTGCTTGGTCTTGTGCCTTTTGTACCTCAGAAGATTTAGATGTTAAATATTTCTTTGAACCAAAGTTGATTTTTAAAAAAGTTTTGTGTACATGTTGATTTTATTGTATTTCTATGGATCACAAGTTTTAAAGCAAAAATAAATGTTCTTTCCATAAAGTGATTCTCTATTTGGAGTCCTTGATTGGTACATCAGTGTTTGGTTTTAGGGAACAGTAGCCCCTTACTTTTTCCTCTGAAGGTCTGTTGCCTGTAGGAAATACATCATGGTGTTGGACAATGTTCTAAAACTCCAGTACACAAGACAGAACTGTTGCATCTTCTACTGAAACTGGAAAGGTGTCATTTGTGTATTGAAACTATAATGTGTCCTGGGAGCAGAGAGGCTGCACATTCTGTGCCAGTGGCACTTGTGGTCTGTGTTTTACTTACAAGAAGCCTTTTCCTGTGGTGTTAGTACCCTGCAAGAGGAGAGTTACCTGTTTTTGAGACAAACAGTTACAGAAATCAGAAGCCTTTCAAGAACATCAATAGTCTTGGCAACCTATGATTGTAAAAGCAGGTATCTGCTGATGAAACAGGTACTCCCATAGGAGTACCTGAACTCAGCACCTGTGGAAATCAACAGGATCTTTTGCAAGCAAACCTTAATCTACTTTTGTAGACTGGAGTAAGGTTTTTTCCTGCCCTTCAGACAGGCTGGGAATAATCCTTCCCTGTGATTCTCCTTTGCCCTTTTGCTCTGTTAACAAGTGTTGAGTTATTGGCCCTGAGCCAACACATGGAGGACTGAAATGAAGTCCTACTTCTGAATTATTTATGAAGAAATGAGAGTTAATTGCTGTGGGGAAAAAAGCAAAAGTTATGCAGAAACAGGCAAATGTTTTAGAAGTGTAGGAACACAGTTGTCACTGTACAGCTAGTCTCTAGCTGGATAGATAAATCTGGCCATAACAAGAAACCCAGTTTGGCTCTCCTAGTTCAATAACCAAGTTCCTGGGTGAACAATCATAGGTTAAATGTAAACAGATAAAAGGGACCCTCAGGCACCGTCATTTGATCCTAATTGCAAAAATATAATCGGCTGGGGAGCTGGGTTGTGTTAAGACCCAAGACCAATCAGCTCTCTAACCCTGGGAGATTCAAACCCCCTATAAAATGAGCTGCCATAATAAACTCTGAGCTATTTGTTGATGAGCCTCAGTGAGTTTGTGTTGTTTCTGTCTCCAGTCAATGACCCCACACCTAATCCTTGGTGGTAGTACCAGGCTGTTGTATGAATAGGTGTCTCTGCAGGTGAATTGGCTTTGGAGCCACATGCTGGCTGTGTGTGGTTTGGGCCTGACTTCACGGGACCATGGATCGCTGCTGGTGAACTGAAAGCTAGAACTGGTAATGGTTGTACAACCATAAACTAGTGCTTAAACACCAGCTTGGGCAATAGTTAATGTACCAATCTATTGGCCTGGCTTGAGAAAGTGAAAGAAACTTCACTTGCACTGAAACATCCACTTGCAGTCAGTGTTGTCCTATGACCAAGACTGGTTTGCTTTGTGCTTCTGCATTGCCCTGTGTTGTGCAAAGACAGTGAGGGAAGGCTTAAAACAGGTGTTGGGCAGGGTTAGAAACAATTCCCCTACTGTCAATTCCCCCTGAGACTTGTGGAAGGGGAGAGTTTTACATATTAGATATAATAAATGTCATCAATTTATTCCATCAGTATTAAAGCAATGTGGCTCAGCAATGCATCTTCATGTGCTCTTGTATTTTATATGTGAAGAACTGATAAATTTTAGGGTTATTGCTTCATTTAGATGCAGCATGCACCTCTACTCACTAAAGCTTTAATTTTTTCTGTTAAACATGCGCAACTGATTGACGAAAGAGGCCTTGCATTGTCCAGACAGAGACTTGCTGAGCTCAAGTTGTTAGTAATGCTGAAATCAGAACCTAGACTTGTGACTAAGCTTTGTATGAATACTTAGTGCAGGTTGCTATGGAAACTGCAATTTTTTTTCCTAAAAGCTTTGAAGACCCAGCACAGCAGAGCTCAATAGCTGCTCTCTAATCTCCCAGGGCCCTCCTTTGCTTGCCATGAATTTCGTGGTTGCTGGCTGACTGTACAGAATATCTCATTGTTGATCTCCAGTTTTCTTAGTAAAATGTCTCAGCATAACATACACTTGGGAAATAAGGAGTTTTGCTTTATAACAAAGTATTCAACATATGACAGTCTTGCAGGTAGGAAGAAGTGACGATGAGCCTGCCGCAATCTTTGGTTGGAACACTCCGGGTTTCAGGGGAAGGAAGAGGAACCTACTTTGACTTTGTCGACGTGGTATGTGTACAGATAAAGTTCACATCAAGACTGGCCAAAAACAGCACATCCCACTTCTGAAATAGCATAGTTGGCTGGGAAATACCATTGTTAACTGTGTGTTATCATAGTGAACTTGTAAAGATAATTTTACTTGCTTGTTTTCTCTATTCCTATAATAAATCCTATTCTGTCTTCTCAGTTGTCTTTGACCTTGCTCCCACCTAAAGTAGGAGGCAGTGAGTGTGGATGCAGAATTGCTTGCATGCCAAGCTGCTTTTGGTGCTGTTTGCAGGATTTGGTTACAGCTAATCTGATCTGAAGAGTAATAGATAATAAATATGATAATCTGGGAGAAGAGAGCATATGTGGCTTGTGAGATTCAGTACTTCCCAAGCATATTTGTTTAGTCTGTCACATTATACTCCCTATTCTGTCTCCTCTCATTGTAGAAGATGAACAGCATATGGCAGTTAGCCTAAATTTAAGCCTATGGGATAGTTCTTAGACCTAAAACAAAGAAGTTTCAAATGCTGGAGCAAATCAGCCTTTCTGCATATAGGCACAGAGAGTTTCTGAGTGTATGTTACTGGTAAGGGAAGTACTGAGGTCTTGTTGAGACTCAAATGGTTTTTCTTCTGACATCATGTATGTTCATTATTTCACAGGGTTTGAGTACTTGGCGCAGATGCTGCAGAGGCTGACTCTGGCCCTGTGCCTACAAGTCACTTTGAAGTGTTTTGGACCTTTTCTGGTCACATCTGGTGGAATTAGCTGGAGATGAGATCTGCAAGGTGCTGTTCTGTATGACAGATACTGGTGAAGGCAAGACATCATATGAGCTCTTATGGAAAAGTGGTTTCTTATCTTGCATAGCTTTTGTAGTCATAGTCAACCACCCCCAGCCCGTGCCAGTAATCCACATTCTGGCTTGAATGCTGCTTAGGTGGATATATACTGTGTCACTGAGCAGTTGTGCAGCCTTCCAGCTGGGTTGGGAAATCACCCAAGCATCCATGTTCCGCTGAACAGACTCGGTGAAGTGCTTATTGTTTTTTTTGCCTGCATTAGAAATTACTTTTCTTTCCTGGTACAGTAGAACAGCGTGTGAAAACCATCAATCTAATCACCTTAGATGGAAAAACTGGTATCTAGGCTCAAATGTATAGTGGGACTGGTGAAAGGGTCTGGCTGGGATGGACATGGGAAGCTGTGAAAGGGTCTGGCTGGGATGGACATGGGAAGCTGTGCAAGCCCTGGCAGAGAGCAGTTGACATAATCTGCTCAGAGGGGGACCACATTTGTGTTATACAAGATTAGTTACATATAGTTGTAGGTTGGAGACAGAAATCATGACTCAAGTCCTCTTGACAAACAAGACAAGCAAGACAAACAGCCTGTTTTATTGTTCAGAACCTTCTAATACAGGGAGTTCAAAACTCCTGGATCTAGACATCTGATTGGTCTGGGTCATCAGTTGCAGGTGGCACAGCTCAGCACTTCTCAGTGTCAAGACCTGGGTGTGTGGAGCCATTTGTGCAACCCAGGCAATTGGAGGGGGTGAATAACACCCAGCGAGCCCAGCAGGGCTGAGCTCCTACACTTCATGGTTCAGGAGGGGCTCTGTCCCGTGAACCCCCCAGAGCTGCCTCAGCAGCACTGTGCTAGTTCTGCTTTTCTTCTAAATATTTCTCAGGTTAAGTCCCTTATGTGTCCTATACCAAAGAGATGGCCAAGAAATCCCCTGCTCAACGAGAGGATTTACCCAGCCATGCTTGTGTTATCAGAAAACCTTCCTTGACCTATTAATACATAACAGCCCCTGTTAGCTGGACACTTGACCTAGCTAAATTCTGTTTGTAAAGTTACAATGGGTTTGCAGTTTGGGTTTAATCCCATGGGAAATAATAACTTGGGAAATTCTTCAAAGACAGCACTGTTGAACATTTCCCCTTGACCAGGCTTGACCATGGCTAGCTCTGAAGCCACCCTTGAGGTGTCCCCTGCTTGTCCTCTGTATGTGCCACCAGCTTGTGCTCAGGCTGCCACGTAGCTGCATGTGTGGCTCAAGAGCTGTGTGGGGAACTTGGAGGCTGATCCTGTACAGCTGGGCCAGCTGCTGGCCAGAGCCACCAGGATAGTGTGAGAAGGAGCATTTGGAGCTTGGGAGGGAGAAATTAATGGAATCATTCAGCTGGAAAGGACTTGCAGTAATCATCTATTCCAACTGCTTGGCCACTCCAGGACTGAATTATTTCCTAAAATCCAACTTTCCTTAATAAACCAAAGCATATTTATTAAAAAAAAAAAAACCCAAACAAAACAAACACCCCCCCCACCAAGAAACCAAAAAACAATTTAAAAAATATGTCAAGTGATATTAAAACAAACTCCTTTCTAATAAAGTGCTGACTTCTCACTTGTGAGTGATGCTTATCCCTTAAGTGCCTTTGAGAAGCCTGTGCAGCGCTTGGCAGTGGGAGCAGTGGCCAGCTTGTTGTGGTGGCCCCGAGCCACAGCTGGGTGAGAGGACAAAGTGATTGTTGTGGATTCCAAAACTGAAAAGAGTTACATTCCACAGAACAAGACAAAGTATCAAATAGTTGTGCTCCGTCTACACAGTAAGTTGATGCAATATCCTTTGGAGAGGAGCAAGAGAAACAAGTGACCTTGTTTCCTTGGTGTGTTACCTGGAGTCAATGCAGGACATTTTACACTTCTAGGAGCTTTTATAACTCACAGTGGAGCTGCCCTGAGCTGAAGAGGGTGTGGGTGGGATCTGAGGCACCTTGCAGTGAAAGCAAAACTGAGACCTCTGTTGCTCAACGCATCGAAACAAGGCAGAGTGGAGCAAGCCTAAGGAGTCTTGACTTCTTTGAGAGCGCTGCTCACCTGCCTTGTGGACCCTGTGGTTGGCTTGGTTTATTACTGACAAAGCTATTTTTAACCCTTCTGACAAAAGTAAATAATTCAGAGACAAAGTGGTGTGGTGCGAAGGGACAGTGGATGGCAAAGGAGCTTTCCACGGGGCTGACAGGAAGCTGTGCTCTTCTTCAAGAGCTTACTCCTGTCCTTTCCCAGTCCTGCTCTTTGCTGCAGGCTGGTAGCTCTGTTTCTAAGCCAAGCCGGGGTTTACATGTGAAAACTGGAACTAATATTTATATTATAATGGGGTGGAGATGAAAATGGAAGAGCTATTGTTTTGTTAGCACAACAGAGATCTGCACCAGGTATGCAACAGCACCTGTACAAACTGCTGGGAACCAGCCCTGATGCTTGTTAAAGCTGGGCCTGATGGTGGTGTTCTTTTAAGGGAGAGCAGCTGTGCAGCTTCTGCAAGTGTCAGCTGTGGACAAAGCTTTCCACTTGATCATCACCTCCAGGTGTGTAACTACCTGCTGTGGGCATTGTTAAATTGATCAACTACATCTTAAACTGCATTGCAAATAAATCACGTTGGCTCTGGGGCTACTGGTTAGTGCTCAGCATTGCATTTTAATGCCTTTTCACTTAACTGAAAGGTGCTGCTGTAACTGGAAAGAAGAGCTGCTTGGTAGGGATGTATTCTCTAGAACTGAGAGGCTCAGTGAGTAAACACTGGATAAAGGAAGTTTCTGATGGTTGATTTTCATCCCAATGAGATCACAGAATGAGAAGCTCATTTGAGCTCCAGGAAATCATGTTGTACTTTCTGCTGGATTGCCAGTCTGCAAACCAGACCTGACATTGTGAGCCTGAGCCTGCCCTGCATTCACAGCCTGGCAGAGGATGGGAACCAGGTGGACACTGCAGTGAGATCCCCTGCTCTCAGCTGTGTGGTTTGGGGAGGCAGGACCCACACCTGGGCTGCAGAGTACCTCATCCAGGGTTATCCATCCCCAACCTTCCAGCAGCACTCCATTCACATCAAAAAGTGAAGTAAGCTCATTTTCATTTCAGTTTATGTGCTTTTAGGGAATGAATTCTGGATGAGGCAGGAAGTGGGGGTGCAGCAATGACCACTGCCTGTGCTCAGCTCCCACCACATCAACCACAGCCTTATCTCACCCCTCCATCTCAGGGAGGGAGGTCTCGGTCTATCACACCTCTTTCTCTTTTAATTTCTACTTTCCTTTATAACTTTTCTAAAGCTAAAACACCTTTTAAACCTCTTTCATTACATGCTGTCAATGATCACAGGTGGCTCTGTTCTGAGTAACACTTTGGCAAGAAAAAAGAAGCAATAAGGTAAGCTTATTCCCATGATGTACTTTGGAAATTACCAGATACATTCAGTAGCTTTCTGGCCACCAGAAAAACGATTTGTACCTCTAACTCTAGCTGTTGTCCTTTTCCCACTATTTATTTGAAATATGCAAATTTTTGAGATTAACATTTAAGTTCAGGAAGAACAGCCATTATTGTGATTAAATTTGGATTTGCCGGCAGGTTCTGGGGGAACTGTGACTTTTCAAGGCTAATGTGTCTGGATTTCTGTAGAGTGGATCCATGCTGACTCAGTAGGGAGGTGGATGGGATGTGGCTCCTGCTTCTCTGCAAGCAGGATTGCTCAATTCAGGAGAGAGGGATGATGCTGTTACAGATAGCAGAGAGAGGCAGGGACGGGGCTTTCCCATTCTTTCTGTTGTTTGCTCATGGTAGGTGGTTAAAAGTGCACTCGGGTCCCTCCAGAATTCTGTTCTGCACCAAAGTTTAGATCCTGTTGTGAGGGCAGAGAAGAAACATTTAATTGCAAGTAGTAAAAATTGAAAGTCTTTGGATGTGAAGTGTATCACAGATAAAATAGGCTTCAAGACACGTGAGCCCAGTACTTATGGAAATTATTAGAACACGTATTGTGCTTCTGCCAAGAACATTAGATCCAGATTTCTATTTTTTTTTTCCATTGCCTTTGAGAGTATTTAGGGCATTGCACTTGAGAAGTTTCAAAGTCTGGATGAAGATTCAAATAACTTAGAAAATCGTATATAGAGAATTAGGGTTGGCGTAGGATTGTTTCTGACCAAAGTCAGATGGGTTTCTGTAGGTCTTACATCTTTGGGAAATGAATTCTTTTATACCTTTTACATAAGGTTACAGTCAATGATAACCAGACTTGTAGTCTGGAGATGGCTGATGTGCTGTTAGCTCAAACAAATTAATACTTGCCATTTCTTCCACTGACTTTTTTTAAAATATGAGTTTTTAAAATTATTTTCCATTCTGTCCTGTAGTTAGTTCTATTATTGTTATTATTGTTATTGAAGGTTATGGTTTATTTTAATAAGAATATATTCTTTGCCTGCTCACAGCATTTGTGACTCAAGGATGTGGTTACAAGCTGTTTGTATCTTATGAAACAAAAATGGGGTTTCAAATATTTCAGCTATGATAAACAGGTACTACAGCCTCAGTGCCTGGTTTATTTCCCTCTCTGATAAAGTCATGGGGAAGAGTTTACATGCTGAAGTTATCTGCCCATGTTTCCTTAGGGTCAAATCCTGTGGGTTAAGCTTGTGTAAATCCTCTCATAACTTCACATTGATGGATGATATCAGGAATCATCCTAAATTGTGTGTCTTCTTGTTTCTATAGAAGCATTTGCATTAAGTACAGGCTTCATCAGAGTATTTTTGAAAGCTTTGCCCAGGTTTGGTTGTTTTATCAGTATATAGACTCTGATACCTGAAAAAACACCAGGCTGCTGGTGTGTAATTTTTTATTCTTGTTTATAAGCTTTGCTTGGTTGTTTCATCTTGTAAAACATGGGGAATAACTGAGCATGGCTTTGACCTTGAGGACTTTATGTGAAAAGGCAACATATGTGTGCAGCAGACATGAGAAATAAATGCATTCATACAGGTGGTGAGGAAAATGCTGCTGCTGCCTACCCAATTTGAAAGGTCAAATTTTAATTCTAATCTGGTTCCTTTTCTGCATTTCCTTGATGCAAGGGCTGCAAGTAGATGTATGGAAAAATAAACATTTATACAGGGGGAGTGACCTGAATTTAAGAGTGGGTATAGTAAGAGTGTGAGTAGGTGGCTAGGGGTTTTTTCCTCCCTCTTTATGAACTTAAAAAACCAAATATGACTCATGCTGGGAGTGCTACAGGACTTTCTGATCAAGTCAGTGGAATACTAAGCCCAAATGTCATGCTTGGGATTTTAAAAGTTAAACTGAATTACATTAAGGTTAAACCTTGGAGGAGCTGCTGGAGTAGGTGGGTGCTCAGTGGCAAAACCCAACTGTATCTCAGCCAACCTGACCACAGGCAGTAATAAAGAGTTGTTTTCTGGCAAGAGCTCCTTAAAATCATGGACTTCTGCAAAATAAATACTTTTCTGATGATAATGTGATTCTTCTGTTTACCATCCCAGTTCAAACACTGACTGGTGTAATATCTCTTATTCTGTGAGTTTTGTGAAACCTTTAGGGTGTGTTTGAACAAAGCCAGCTCCAGAAAATTTTGCGGGCTGATCTGTTCTTTTTCATAAGGTTGGACAGGACCACTTTGGTCATCTCTAGGGTTCACGAAACTGAACTAAGTGCTCTTCAATTTCTTTCTGGTTTTTGAACTGAGTTGTGCTTTGAACAGGGGAAGGAGCTGCATGCCCTCGAGGAAAACCCTGGTGCAAAGGTGAGATCACAGATACAGAACATTAAACTGTGACTTCGAGAAAGAAACATACTAGGCTTAAAACAAATCACTTTTAAACTGGGTGTCTTCCAATACTTTTTGAAGTCCTCTGGCAGTTGAGGTGGGGCTGAATACATGAGCAAATTTGTGTATTACTCAGCAGCTGCTCTGAGTGGCCAGGAGTTGGTTGCATTTACTGTATGTGCTGTTTTCAGGACAGCAATTCAGCAGGTTTGTTTCTTTGTGTAGGACCCATCGTTTCTCACACAACCACAGAAACTCATCCTTCACATGCTGTGTGAATATGGCCCTACAGAACCCTGCTGCAATTCAGATGATGGGATCTCAGATGTTTTCATAGGCTTTGAGCTTTCCAGTTTATTATTTTGTTTCAGTTTTCAAGGTTCTCTGTGATGCGGGGGTTTCCAGAGTGCTTATCTTGCCTAGGATGCAAAAAGATGCAGAGAGGTACAGTAAGACCTGTACCACCCCATCACCACTGGTGTTTTAACCTGGAGATGCCTGATGGTTCAGGGCTTGCTGAGCGTGATAGAAAACTCCTTATGTTGGGACTGAAGCATGACAATAGGACAGATATTTTTCTCCACATGCCTTATAAATGCTGTGTCTCTTTCTTCCTCTTAGCACTATTTCATCAGCTGCAAAAATTAGTTCTGATGGTCCTGTCTAGATTGGATATTGGTTAGTGATCCAGACATAGTGGGAAATGGTGCAAACCTTCTGGCTTGTGTGTCTGTGTGAATTACAGGGTTTACCTGTGTGATAAAACATACTGCCATAACAAGAAATGTCATGGTTGTTAGTGAATTCAGCATCAATCCTTGTCCAAAACTCAGCCTTAGATAGACAGTGAGTGGGAGTGGTGAAGCTTGTTCAGCGCTAGGAAAGGTCTAAGCATCAAGGTAAGACTCATCTAGCAAACAAATATCTGTCATATTTCAGAGTTAGAAAACCAATTGATGACTCCATTATGTTTTATCACAGTAGTTTCAAATTTGAGTCCAGCCTTTTTCTGTACTTAGAAGAGCTATGGATTTTTAACTGATGGTGGCTAGATTTGTTATAATACAAGCCAATTGTCTTTTGGCTCCATGTTATGGCAAATTGTAGTTCTGTCTGTACTTAGACAAGTCTGGATTCCCCCATCTTTCCTAACTGTGAGGACAAAACCCCTTAAATCTGTGGTGCCTCTGAATTGCATGGGAACAGGTATCAGCAACCCTTGAGAGACCCATGATCCGTGACCTTTTCCATCTGTTATCTTGGTGTTGTTAGTGCAGAGTAGGAGTACTGGTATTGCCATGACTAGAATTTGCCTTAACCACTACCTTGAGATAGCCTGCATTTTTTAAAACTTCTTTCCATTTAAGTCTCTGCCTAAGACTTTTTCAAAAATACAGATATATGGCAAAAAACCAGCATTTGATATCCAGTTTGTACTGATTTACACAGAGCTCTGTGAGATCTTGTGCAAGGAATATTATGCTCAGTATCTTTCCTAATGTATGAGATTCAGTACCAGTTTGAATCTAGTCCTAACCTGTACAAATTCTGGATAGTGAAAAAATGTGAAGAATTCAAAGCAAAGTCTGTTCAGTGCATTGGGAGAAGACACTGCAGCTGCAGTAGAAGCACATAGAACCTCAAGGTTTATTAAGGTAGGTTCATGTTAAAGCTCATTGTAAAGCAGTGAAAAAGAGAAGCATGAATTTTATGCTGGGGGTTAAAGCGCATGGAATGGGCGGTGTTGTGTCTTCCACCCTCCTGGGGGCTGGGATGAATCTCCTGGTCTGTGGGTCAGTGTTTGGTTTTCTGTTCCTTTTGTGCAATCCCCACACACATATATCCTTATACCATAGAGCTCTAGTGACATAAGACGGTTCACATTTGATAAATGCATGTAGGCACACGGTTTGTGATGATTGGGAATGGGGCTGAGGCTGAGCCTCACCCCTGATGGGCTCCAGCTGTGTAGGACAGGTGAGCAGTACTGAAGGCAAAGGAACATGGAATGCTGGGCTGTACTGACTGACCACAGAGGGTGGAGAGGGCACACAGGGGTCGTGCATGTAAGATGAAGGGTATAAAAGGCTGTACTGAAAGACAATAAAGTGCTGATGCTTGGAACCTTCTTCGGCATCAGTTGTACCTTCTCCATCAACTGCACAAAATAAATGATGACACTTGGCCGTGCTTGTTATACAAAGCTTTAATTGCTGTGTACAGTTTTAGTTTCCCTCCTTGCATTAGCCATCAAAAATTAACATTAATTAGCATCAGAATATTTGCATTAATATGCAAAGACTCCACTTTATAACAGCCATATCTTCCCCTCCCCTTCCCAGCCAGCCCCTCACTGCCCAGGCAGCTCTTCCCTAGCCCAGGCCTCGGAGGGATTTCCAGGGGCCATGGCAGCTGCATTTGCCATCCAGGTACAAACTGGTCTCATTTCTCCCATCTCTGCAGGGCACCTTCTCATTGACCCATCTCAAGAATTCTTGCAGTCTCTCTTTAAATCCTGAGAATCCTTCCTTTACCTTCCAGCAGCTCTTGTCGTTGGATGAAGATTTCTAAGACCAAAAAGGAGGTACTGATGCATGAGTTACAGATGCTGCATGTTCTGTCTACGCTGTCCTTCACACTCCCAAAACTATTTCACACTATTCTTAGAAATCATTAGTCACTAGCTATTTCTCTTTGTCTTTCACAAAGACAGATTTTTCTGTGTTGATTTGAGGGGGGCAGAGGAGTCATCTGCCAGTCTGGAAGAAGGTCAAAAACATTTCTCTCACAATACCAAGTCCTGGGGACTTTGAGGGAGTGTGGGACACTGGCTGTGTCAGCACAATCCCAGCTGCAGCAGTGTGGATCACTTGTTGGTTGGATGACAGACCTAGACATGGCTTATTCTGCAGCTGCAATAGATAGAAAATTGATGCTTCTCTGTTGCAGGGGATTACCTAAACACAGCTATTGTTGGTCCATGCAAACCCTACTTTCTATCCCCTCATTTCTCTGTCTTTCTCTCTTTTGGATTCAAAAGGCAGATTCTTTCTCTGTAGTATTTCCAATCTGGTTTTTTCTGTTATTATTGTCTTGTTCTTCCTGAAGGACAAGCCGTACAGGTCATTATTAACTGCATCTAATAGATAATCTTCATTACTGCAGGTCTAATTGAGCCATATTGATATGGTCTTTGTAAGAATGAATTTGTGCATAGGAGAGAAAGTTTGGTATCCTTCTGTGGGGCTGTAGCTGGCTCAAAACTAAAAATGAGTGATAATTTCTTTGATAAAATCACAGAATCACAGAGTTTTCTAGGTTGAAAGAGACCTTCAAGATCATCAAGTCCAACCCATGCTCTAACACCTCAACTAAACCATGGCACCAAGTGCCACATCCAGTCTTTTTTCAAACACATCCAGGGATGGTGACTCCACCACCTCCCCGGGCAGATCATTCCAATACTTTATCACTCTTTCTGTGAAAAACTTTTTCCTAACATCCAACCTATATTTCCCTTGACGCAGCTTGAGACTGTAAGAATGTAAGAGTGGTAAATCACCTGGTTTTAAAAACCCTGGATAAATGGATAATTACAAGAAAATGAATCTCAAATAAAACAAATAGTAGAAACTTACCTTCAAAATGTCACAGCTTTTTTCTAGCTTTTCCATATCTTTCTCCACTTTTCTCATGCATGTCAATGCGGCAAGCTTTTTCAGTTCACGAATAAATATTTCAGTGTTACTGTGTGCACAGCTTGGTTCCTAGGAGAAAAAGGGAAATACATAGTGTTGTAGTTTGCAACAAGAAAGTTTTTCTTTCCTAAAAGAACTGTTAATAAATCATGTTGAATATGCTATTTTTCTCTGGAAATCGAAACTTCTTTGATTCTTTTTAGGATTTCCTTTCTTTCCTTCTTGCCAGAAGTGTTATAAGGACAGTTTTCATAACTATCATAGCTGGAAACTTTGAAATTAAAAGGGTCCAGTTTCTGTCAGTGGAGGATGTGACCACACTGGGAATTTAATTTGATTCCAACTAAATCAGAGAGTGATTCATTTTGTCTTTGCTTTGGAAGTAGGACACTTAGAGGGAGCTATGTCAAAACATTTTCTTTATATTGCCAGACTTTATATAAGACTAGACTTTGCAATCACCAACAGAAATTTCTCTGGAAAAATATTAAAAAGAACTGATAAAAATCGAGGTAGGGCGTAATTATCTTTAGGAGTAATTAGAATGGTTACTAGCCAGGTTCTCATTATCCTTTAAAAATAGGACATTGCATCAGTATTTTGAGATGCCACTTACCTCTGCTGCAATTACAGCTTGCTTTAAATGTCCTCAGACTTGCTATGCCAGAGGTTATGCTCCAAGTTTCCTTTTTGGAGGATCTAACTGAAAATAATAGAAAAGAAGCAGCAGGTTCTTACCTTTATGCGTAGCGGTGTGAGGAACATCTCCTGGAAAGAATAGAAATCCGTTAGTCACAAACTGGAAATCATCTCAAAAGTAAAGCTGGTGTGAAAGAAGCAGGGAAATTATTTACTTTTATGAGTTCATTTTCCGCCTCAAGCAAACAAAGCATTTCATCAATTAGTGCGTATTTAGTCCTGTTCAACAGATGAGGCATTTTCTTCTGAGAGAGAAAGTAACTGGACACCCCAGAAACCAATAGGAACAAGAATATGTAAGGATGCATTTTAAAAGGGGTTGATTTGGGAGCTTGACCCCTGTTATCTGAAAAGAGCTTTGAATTCAAGCTTTTCTCTCTTGGCAGATACAAAGCTGGCTTATATAGAGGAGATGAGTAAGTGCAGGATGAGATTACTATCTTATCTCATTCATAAATCATTCAAATCAGACAACAACAACAACTTGTGCAGTTGAATTATCAGCATATCAGATTTGAGAAACTTCTATGATTAAAGTTCTGGTAAATTTCCTAAAGCCTCTAACTGCAGAGCAATGCTTTAATGCAAGAAAAAGTGATGTGTAAGGGCATGAATATTGTAAAAGAACAATAGAATAATCATAAAATCATAGAATGGTTTGGGTTGGAAGGACATTAAAGCTCATCTTGTTCCAACCTCCTGCCATGGCCAGGGACACCTTCCACTAGTCCCTGTTGGCAAGAGCCCCATCCAGCCTGAACTTGAACACTTCTAGGGAAGAGGCAGCCACAGCTTCTCTGGGCAACCTGTGCCAGGGCCTCACCACCCTCACAGGGAAGAATTTCTTCCTAAAATCCAATCTCACCCTGCCCTCTGTCAGTTTGAAGCCATTCTCCTTTGTCCTATCAAGGAAAATATCTGAGGAAACTTGTAGTAAGACAGCTACGAAGGGGATTGCTTCCCCTCAGATAAGATTACATCTTATATTGCTGTAAATTTTTGCAGTTCAACAATTTCAACACCTCTGGAGCTAATATCAGCTAAAGATGGAGCCCATAGGAGATAATTAATCATCTACATCTTTGCAGTATGACTTGAGTGAGCATGTGTGAGCAGAGGGGCACAGACATATATAGCAGCCTTCCAAATCTGACTACTTTTCTAGAGCAAATATCATCTCTTTGACCTGAAATGAAAACGATAGGCTGTTTGTTCATTGTGGTTAGTAAGTGTGAGAGCAGAATTTTACCCTGGCGTAATTAATTTGTATGACAATGCTGTGAAAATCTGCAGTCTCAGGTGGCAACTGCAGCTTCTCCTTCTCATGGGGCAGGGAATGTTTGCTTCTTCATGAATGATACTTGGGCCCTTCTGTAACGCTTCCCAAAGGTAATGAGGTGATTTACACAGGGACATTGTTATTAGGTGACAAGAGGGGCTGCAGGGACAGCACCACATTGTGGGGTGGGTGAGTCAGGGGTGCTGTGGGGTGGGACCCCATTGTCCCACAGGAGGGGAGCCAGGGCTCCCCCAGCTTTCAGAGTAACTGCAGCTCTCCCAGCACAATCAGCTCAGAGCACACTGAACACACAAGGGAGTTCTCCTCCAAACATGAAGGCAATGCAGCTCTAAAGACAAAAAAGGGTAATTTGTTCTATGATAGGTAGCAATTAATGTTACAGCCAAAGTGTCATCAAGGGAGCTCTGAGTGTGAAGTTATTTCTGGCTACCAAGGAAAGGGAAATCACTCATCATCAGCATTGGTGCCAACCATGACTGGCAGTGCAGTGGGAGGTTTCATAACCTTCCCCAGGACACCTGGGCTGCCTCACCTTGTTCTGTGCTCAGGAACAGCCCTGGCTCCAGCAGAGAGCTGGGAGGAATTCCTTGTTCACTGCCAGAAGCAATGTGCTTGGCAAGGGAAGGGTGAGGGAAAAGCCAAGCTCCCAACAAGAGCACCAAACTTTGCCAATATCCCTGTCAGCCTGGGCTGGTTGGTATTAAGGTCTCTCCTAAATATTTCCTGTGTAGGCCAGTTTCTATTTTAAGTCTGTATTTAATTTTTAGATACGTAATTTCATAGAAAATGTCTGACAAAGCACAGATGGGTTTTTCCAGATTTCATTAGGGAAATTTTGTGTTGAGTCAAGGATATGTTTCCTTCTGGATAGTCTTCTAAATAATAATAATAACAATACTACTACTAATAATAATAATATGAATATGAATATGAATACTTGAGACTGGATGATATTCTAGGTTCTTTGAGTATGTTTTGGGTTGTCTCTACTATAAAAACAAGTCTGCATGTTAACCATGGTCACATTGTTCACTGTTCATTTACCTGCTTTGCAACCTGGAGAAGTTGTGTACATTGCTATGTGAAAGGTTCTTGTAGCACGTGGAAAATGGTTGTCATGGATGTATTTTCCAGCACTTGTTTCGTTCAGCTCTCTGATGAGAAGCCTGAATCATTCTCTCAAAGGGCAACATTTTGGTATCAAGCTGCTCTTGGTCTGTTGTTGTCCAGGCCCCCTCATTTCCCAACCTGGTTATTGTGAGACCAAGTAGCTTTGGGCATCTCTTTTCAACTGACAACCTGAGGCAGAGTAGATTAAAATGAGTTACCAAGATGAAAGTTTAAATGTGCTAAACTGGCACACCAAAAGACGCAAAACATGTAAATAATCAATGAAAATGCCTTTGTACTTTCTCCTATGTGAGTTTCGGTATCTGTTGGTAACACAAGGAAGCCCATTCTGCTCCTCACCTCTGGAGGTGGGAGAAATCAGGGAAGGACAGTCTCCTTCACCTTCTCCCGCTTCTGTCTTGATCATTTACTCCAGGGGAGGCTGTGGGCAAGAAGTTCAACCACCACCTTACAGTGTACAAGAATTTAGCAACTAGACCCAGCAGACACAAAGCCCTGTGTGGGCTGTATGTTCACCTAAGCCATTAGGAAAAGATTGACACCTAAACCCATTTATAAAATCATTTTTGCACCAGACACCTCTTGGAACAGTGTCACTCCTTTTAATACACGCCTACCTGGAAAACACTCTCTGACCTAATGTCAAATAGCTTTGAAGCTGCTGGAGAGAAGTAGCAAGATGTTATCAATAGCCTCATGTGACAGCCACAGCTGGCCTGAAGCTGCACAGATGAATTTGGCCGTAACAGAACCCCAATTTGGCTAACCTAGTTCGTTAAAGAGTAGAAGTAAGCAAGTCCCCAGATGAGAATATGATAGGTTGGATTTGAAATCAAACCAGGGACCCCAGCCCATCCCATTCAACCCTGGATGCAGACATCTAACTGGTCAGTGAGCGGGGCAGTGCTGAGACCCCCAGCAATCGGGTGTTCAGGTGGGGGAATTTGAACCCACTACAAAAGGGGGAGTCCAGGGATAAACATTGGCTGTTGCCACATGACCTTGGGTGTGTTCAGTCGTGTGCCTGTCTCCAAAACTGCAGCCAAACGTGGAAGGCTCACGCTCAGAGAGCAGCCCCACGGGCACAGGATGCATCTTTTGGTGATGCTGCAGTGGCTGGGGGTCAGTGCCCAGCCCTCGTGCCTGCACTGACTCCTGCTCAAAGCCAGCCTTCTCTTAGAAGCTGTGGGGCCTGACAGAGCTGTTTGCCTTTCAATTCTTTCTGTAATGAGAGGTGAGAATCTGCTGTGCTTTAATAAACCCTTCTGATCTAGAGGTTTTTTATAAAAACATGATTTATACCAAAAATATGGTACTCTAAACAGGACTACTCATGTTTTTAACCACCTGAAAGGTTTCAAGGATGTTTGAACAGGGAGTTTTGAGAAGCCAGGATAAACAAGCAGAACACCAAGTTTCTCAAAGTGGTGAAAAATCTTTGACATTAAAGTCTGAGAGTTGTATGCCTTATCAGTGAGTTTGGGCACTTCAGGGGAACTGAGGCACACAAGCCCATCTTCCGGCTCATTCAGAAATTAGCTCCTCTGAAATCTTCCTTCACCTTTCTGTGACACCTCTGAGCTCTTTAGAGTAATACTGAGAAAAGATGATCAAAAACCTGAGCGAGTAACTCCCAGCCCTTCTTTTTCTCGGTCTCCTCTGGCTGGTGCTGAGGACAGGCCGGGGCTGCCACCTAGAGAACAGCCACCGCCACTTGCACACGCATCTTCGGGGACTTCTTTTGGAGAAGAAACGCTTGCCAAAGCTCGGCACAGCCCTTGGTGTGCAGCAAATGCAGCGAGGAGGGGTTGCCTGCTCTGGGACTTACCCCAGCCTGAGAGCTGAGGGGTTGCCTGGGGGAGATGAATAATAGTGATAATAATTTTATTTGTACTTCAGCAAATGATTGGAAAAGCAGCGTCTGGGAGTGTGCGTGTCTGCTGTTCTCCAGCCTGTTCTAAGGGGAACATGATTGTAGGATCATAGAATCACAGAATAGTTTGGGTGGGAAGTGACCTTTAAGCTGATTTAGTCCCAGTCTCCTGCCATGGCCAGGGACACCTTCCACTGTCCCAGGTTGCTCCAAGCCCCATCCAGCCTGGCCTTGGACACTTCCAGGGATGGGGCACCCCCAGCTTCTCAGGCAGCCTGCTCCAGTGTCCCACCATTTTCCAGTCTTCCGTCCCCACCATGAGCAATGGTCCACAGCATTTCCCATTGTCCTGGCCCATTGCTTTGTCCCCCCCTCAGAAGATTTCTGCTAAAAAATGTGAAACTTTCTTTGGAAGAAAACTTTTTCCATGTTTTCCTCTCTTATCCCACAGAATCATGGCCCATTCCCTCCTCAGAAGGTTAACTGTTCCTCGCTTTCGCATCCAGTCCCAAAGGACAGAGCAGCTTTGCCTGCAGTGAGTGGGACTGTGCTCCAGCTCCCCAAAGAGCTTCCAAACTTTGAGCTGGAGGGCAGCACCAACCCTTTCAGCTGTTCAGCAGGCTGTGTGCCAGTCTGGAGGTGATGGGACTAGGATGTTCCCTCGAGTCCCTTGTGGGTCCTGTCATTACAGGAGTTACAAGCTCCATCCCAAAGCACTGATGTACCCAGGGTCACCTTCTTCCTGCTCTCTCACCCCCTCACAGGTGGGCTGCTTTGACCTAAAGCCACTAAAAATGTCGAACTTTTATTTTTTGCCTTCTGTATTTTTGTAGGTATCGATTAATGTTTTATTCCTGACTATTTTGCTGTGGCAGAGTGATGATGACTAAACCTATTGCTAGGTTGTGGGTTTTTTCCCTGTTCATACAGTGACTACTCTTTCTTTCTTCCCCCACACTCAAGAAACTCCTCTTCAGGTGTTGTTACAGAAATTGGGTAATTTTTCAAACTGTGGATTGCCTTAAGGGATCCCTGCAGATTCCAGCACGGATATCCCTGCCTCTTCAGCCTGCCTTTTCCTGCAGATAACGTGGTGTTTTGTATCCCACGGGTACACCATGGCTTGCACAGCCGTTGCACTCTGCTAAATTCTCCATTAATCATGTTTTTTAGGGAAATTCTTTGTAGGTGCTCAGTGATGCCTGCAAAAGTACATAAATATGATGGGCTAAGTTTGGATTGCTCAGAGGGGAAGGTGTGTGCCCAACAACCCTGATGTCCCTGTTAGTTTCCCCATCAGAGCCCCTAAAAGGATTTTTTTTTTCTGTCAGCTACATTTTGCTTTCTTCTGCATGGGTGAATCTTCCTGAAATCAGAATATCCAACTGGATGGAAAAGAGGAGATTCTGGAGGGAGATCTCCATCGGTGAAGTAAAAGTGAAAGAAAGAAACTAAATCCTGATGCACTATTTCAGTGCTACCTTTACCCAGATTTGAAAACACTAGTGGTATTAGGTGGTATCTAGACCTAAGGATGTTGATTCTCTACACAAGTTTTTGTCATTCATCTGTAGCCTATATAATAAACTTAAAGATTTCTCAATGCCCTGCTGACACTGTCCAGACCTTACTGGCAGGAGACATTCATTCAATCAAAAAAATTATTTTTAGATAGAATGTTCCTTACTGTAAATATATGTTTATGTTTATATTAGGACATTTATTCTATAGATAATACATCAAATATTATGCAGTCTAGATATTTTATATCTAAAACATATGTATCATATTACACATTTTATATATTATATATAATGCAATATATTTTATATATAAAATGTTTATGTTCTTGTGTTATATATGCCACAAAAAACACCCCTACCAATTCTATCTTTGTGCAGGAAATTTATTTTGCATAGATTCTGTTAGAGTTTAGGTACATTTCATAGAGTTCTACATACAAGTTTCCCAAATACTTAAACACCAAACATGTACAAGTGCTGTGCTCACAGCTGCAATGAGAACAGTCATGCTTACACAATTTGCACTTCACATTTTTAACATCTTTAAATGATTGTCACTGCATTTGTGGCACAATAAGAGTCATCAGTTAAAAGAAGTATTTAGGTAGAATTAGGAAAAAGTGCATCCTTTTCTAAGACTGTCCCCTGAAAATGCCTCAGCCTCCTAGGGGTGAGGTGGAGGTGCCAAGTGCCATGGATGGCTCTGTTCCACAGGCTGGCCTTGTGCTGGCTCTGAGAGCACTTGGGTGATGCAGAGCTGAGCCCTGGGCTTGAACAGCACGTGAAAGAAATAGTGTGACAACAACCCCCAAACTGGATCCCCAGAGCAGCTCTTCCCCAGCAAATAATTACAGTATTTCTTCATTGTAAAAATAAATAATTTGAAGATTCTCTAAATAAATAGAATAAATAAATAATATTAAAGATCCAAATAAATAACAGCTCCCAATAGCATTGCTTGAGGAAGGGTATGCTAAGCTCAGGTCTTCTGGCAATCTGGACAGGTGCCTCGAACTCCTTTGAAACTTAGTTTGTTTTGCCTGAAAGGGCATTGTGACCCAGGAACCGTAGTAAATATTCCAAATTATTGAAAAAATCATAATCTTCCACTGCATTCCAATGATGTTCCTTGAGGGCAGACTGAAGGAAGAGGAGAGAAAAGAATCAGGACATGTAAGTTATATTCTGTTCTCTGAGTAATTTTTTTTTCCCCTTAATAATGAATTTCAAGACCACAAAGGCTCTCATGAAGATATTGGGGTTTGAATGGCTGAGGAATGTGTTACATCTTGCACCTTGTGCAGCTGTTGCTCAGCCAGAGCTCCAGTCTCCACCCACACCAGGGCACCTCCAGCTGGTGATGGGCTTTGTCTTAGCAAGGAGACATTGGGAAGAGGTGAGCAGGGCAGGCCAGGAAAAACCACACAATCCTTCATTGTCCTCTGAAACAGGAGGAAACAGCGAGCAGGGAATCAGCTCAAACATACCGTCCATCCAGTGCATGACTCTGCATAAGTCTGGATTTCCTGCAGGTTCACAACCAAGAGTGATGTGAGCTCCACACTCTCTTTGCTGTTTTTTAGGGCTTCAATAAATCCTTCCAGATAGGTGGCTGCATTCCCTCCTGCCTCCATCGTGTTGTTCTGGAATAACAAAGTTTAGTAATTTTGTCTTTTCTGTACTGTATTCCTGGCACAGATCAAATTAATGCAATCAAAATGCCTGCTACAAGAAATAATCTTGCACAATGATTTGAGGCCAAATTTATATAATGATTATTATAGAATTATGCAATAATCTGTAGAGTAGAGAAGCAATTGTGCAATCCAGTGCTTTCCTTCTGCTAAAGGCTGATGTTACCTTCAAAAGTTACAGAGTGACTCTGTGGAAATGGAACTAGGCATGACTGGGCACCTTTTTCTTTTTCTTTTTTTTTTTTTTTTATTGTCTCCTTAGTTGACTCAGGCATGGGGAAAGCAGTGATTCTTAGGAGAATCTTTAACATCCAGCTTTGCTACCTGGGCTTTGCCTCTCCTGAGATTCCCCAGGAAACGCACTGCCGATGCCACTGCTGGCATTGGGCTCTAACAACACGGGTATTTTTTTCCCCTGAAAGGCAGGGAAACAGCCTGTTCCCCACTTTCCAATGGCAGTAAGGCACCTGTCTCCATCTGACTCTGGAAGACAGTTCTGATTATCTGTCTGTGAAAAGAGAGATAACCAATGCTGTCTGGGTGCCAGCTGTTCTGCTTTGCTATACCGAAGGCAGAGCCCCGAGCACTGGTGCTTCAGGGAGATATTTATTTGATAATTCTGGAGGGAGGAGAGCCCTGCATGTGATCTCTCAGCACACATAGCCCCACCATGGTGCTCCCAAAAAGCCAAAAAGGTGACTTGGCTGCCATCTAAGACCTGACTTAAAAGCACAACGACATCCTGAATGGTCTATAACAACATCTGCTTTCCCCTTCCCTCTCAAAAAGCAGCTAAGCATCCCACAAGCCCACAGCATTGCAAAGTGAACCACAGAGAGAGCTTACCAGAGGCACGATATCACTGCTGCCCTGGAAGAGATCGGTAAAAATCACATTAGCAGGTTCTGTGCTAACACAGAAAATCAGACACAGGGCACAGAGAAAACGGACCAACCTTAGAGCTTAGCTTCCGAAGGACCTGGATGGTTTCCCTGATGAGGGTGCTGGCAGGGCAGGCTGTGGTGTGTGGTGCAGGGGACACCAGGCACAGCACTGACAGCATGACCCCAAGCAGGCATAGCATTGTGGCAAAGGGGCTACGCTCCCCTCCTTGGGCTGCCTAATCTGCCTCCTGGCTGCCTCTTATATGCTCTGGTGCAAGGAAGTGAATAATGCCTCACCACAAAAAATGTTTAAACTGAGGCGAGTAGTCACCTGTAGAATGGAAGCTGTGAGTTTCTTATCTGATTGAGGAAACTACAGGTTTCTAAAATAAGAAGAAGCTCCCCCCAGAAGTTGTGGGAGCTATGTAATTCGGATATTTGAGCCATTCTGATTTTAAATGCTGAAGCATTTTTATGAACTGATATTGTCTAAAGATTGATGCAAAGTAACTAAATGTCTCTTGGATCTTTACATACATATTTACTTGAGATTGCAATTGCATTGAATCATACTTTCACTTCTTCTAATTAATTCTCTGCCCTTGTTCTACATGTTTGTTGTTAGTAATCCATGGTACCATGGATTACTCAATGGTACCATGCTCAGAACAATTTTGAGATTCTTTGTGACACCATGCAGGGCCTGTGCTGGGGAGAGGGACCAGCCATGGACTGCTGGGGTAGCTCAGTGTCTTGGGGGAACAGAAAAGCAGCTCCTCTGCTCTTTTCAAGGACCATTAGTCCAGTTTCTGTGCTCTTCTGAGGAGGTTTAAACCATTTGGCTGCTATCTCATTTTACTTCATCTGCAGGTAGCTTGGCTGATGCACTGATAGCACTGATGATGGATGATGATGATGCACCATTAGCACTGATGATTGACGAGGACACTGGCAGAATTGCTCTCCAAGCTGCTCTGGGGTAGCCCCAGTGGGTCCTGGGTGTGCAGAGCCCTCTCCTGTCCCCTAGTCCCCCATCAGGGCTGCCTTTGACCCTGCTGCAAAGCTCTTCACTAGTCCCAAGTGGAATGAACACCTTGCCAGGATTACACCTGCAGGACATCAGCTCTTTACTATCCAAAACCTCGGAATGTTACGTTTACGTGTTTTTGCTTTAATTTAAATCATGCTATTTCAATCCTGCAGGAGTTTTCTTATGTAACGGACATTCTTTAATGTGCGTTAGGTTTTCTTTAAAAAAACTCAAGGCGTACATAGCTTGAGAGACAGCTTTGTTTGTGCTTTTCCCTTGAGGCAAGGGCAGGTGATGCCCACACACAGGTGCCATCCAAGCTGATGAGAGCCCAAATGCTGCGTTTTGCACATTCATGGCATTTTCCTACTGGTTCCTAAGCTGATGTTTCACAGAACACGTAACTTCATTGGTTTCCTTGCATGATATTAATTAAATCAGAAGACACTGTCTTGTTAGCCACAAACCAGGTTTTGGAGATGCTGCCAGGCTCTCTGCTGAGGAGCCACCTTGTTCAGTTTGGGGTTTTTTCAGTTATTTTGCTAATTGTTTGGTGAGTGAGGCATCTCCCCTGCTGTTCTCCACAGCTCAGCCTTCAGGAGCCTCTGCTGCGTGAGCCACCCTGAAAGCAGCAGCTGGGTGTGGAGCAGAATGTGCTCCTTTTCCTCATGCCCTGGATATGCTGGTGTGGGACCTGGGATAGTTTTCCTGCCTTGCTGGTGTCACACTGATATTCCCAATGTTTCCCTGTAGTCAGAAGATTGGATTTACTCCAGAGTTGGGGTTAACCCACTGTGTGTTACCTCTGTGGGGCAGCATCCATTGGAATGCTGTCTCTGCCTTGTGCTATCAACGGATTTGCATCAATTCGGGCAGTGGTGAATCCCAGTCTCTGTGGTGCACACATGGCTTCTTTAAAAGAAAATCCTGTGACTCTTTTTATCTTTATAACTTCATGAGTAGTGTGGACCCTTTCAGTGAACCCGTGCACTGCACACCTCAGGAAGCAGAATTGCACCTGAGACTCAGGTGTTTGCCCCCATCTCTGGGTGGTTCAGGAATTTGCCTGTCCCTGGCACTGCTGTGGCCATGGAGATAAAATGGCCAGATTACAGCATGGTTTAAAGGGAAGGAATGGGTAGCATGTACTGAATCATAGAACCATAGAATGGGTTGGGTTGGAAAGGACCTTTAAAGGTCAATTTATTCCAATCCCTTGCAATGACCACTAGACCAGGTTGGTCAGAGCCCTATCTAACCTTACCCTGCATGGATGGCTGTACCTGCTGGTACCATAAATTGTAGCCAGATTCAAAGTGCAAGGAATTTCTTTCCTTGGAAAAAGCAGTAGGAGCTAAGGCTGCAGCTAAACCTGTTCAGTGAGCACTGGGGATTTTGCTTTTATCTCCAAAATATCTAAAGAAATGAGAGTTCCGGCAGAGAGGGCAGAAGGGAAAGGTGTGGGCAGGATGGACTTTTACTGCTGGAAAAAATGAATTGTGAAGTTGGGATTCTACCTTTTTATTCTTTTTAAAGCCACTAATGACATGCAAATACTTTCTTAGATTGCAGCCAGGGTGGAAAAAAAAAAAAAAAGAGATGATAAAACCAGAAAGGAAGATGGAACTTGTGGTCTACTGTGTACGCATATTTAGCAGTCGATCTCACACACACCAACTCTTCTGCAAATATTCACTCAGAGGTGAAACTCCTGTGACCACCCTGCTCCCCTCAAGGTTGTATCAGCATTGACCTTTCTTTCCTGTTCTGTACTGACAGGATAACTACTGTAGGAATCTGAGAGGGCTGCAGGGAATTTCCAGCCAGGGCTCATTCAGCAGTGCCTCCATCCAACTCCACCTCCACCAAAACATCCCACAAGGATTAGCACTGATGAGATGTGCTGATATGATTTCAGTCCTAGGCAGAGCCACATGAAATACTCATATCCTTGTCAGACATGGAATTAAATAAATGAAGAGAAAATGGCCCAGCCCATTAGGAATTAACCAAAAGCTTAACAGAAAATTAACCAAAAAACTGAAAAGGTAATAGAAAATTAACTGAAAACTAATAAAATTCTTCACTTTTCTAAACCTGGACAGATGGTGAGCTTCAGTTTTATAAGCTGGGTTCTATATAACTAAAGTAGAAATCCTGATGAGAAGTCTCAGCAATGGTACAGAGACTATTCTTCTCCTGTGAAGGATTTGGACAACTTCAGGTTCATCCCCACATACGTGATCATTATAAAATCGTCACACCCATGTAACTCACCAGAGTGGAAGTTCAGCCAGCTGAACAGTAGCTCAAGCTCTTGTGAGGCTTCCTGTTCTATCAGGGAGAAAGTAAAGAGTTTTGAAAGTAGTTTCACTAATTTGTGACACTCTATCTCAAAGCTATCTTCTTGCTGTCCTTCCTCTGTGAAAAGGTTGATCAGCACCTCCTTTCACTCCTCTGAACATCCCTATCACACATATGCCAAGTCCATCTCTGTGCATTCTTGTACAACCTTGAAGTGTTTTGATTTCTGCCAGGTGTTTGCCCTGCCACGTTTCTAGCTGGCAGATGCACTTGCACAGCTCTGAGCAGAAAAAAACATCAGGCTCCTCAGCCTTGATGGCCTCCCTCTTCCCCTCCTTAGCCCTTTCACTTTGAATTAATCTTGAACAGGGAGGGTGAAATGATTTACAATGTCCTTTGCAGTACAGGATTGACGCTGCGTTCCTCGGTCCTGGAAGGAGACCAGCAGTGTTCTGTCTCTGTGGTCTGCCTCTGCAGTGTTCTGTCTCTGTGGTCTGCCTCTGCAGAAAGGAGGAAGCCATGCCTCTCCCTGCCTTGCAGGGTGATTTTACACGCTGTTCAGAAGCAGCAGAATTTGAGATCATTGTCACTGGTGACTGTACTTGGTTGGGGCATCTGCAGCAGATGTGTGGCTCTGCTCCCCAGCCCAAGGACATTCCTTTTGTGTTTCATGCTCTGGCTGTGGTCACTGGTCTGTGGCCAGCTGTCTGGCCAGTGGGATGTCATCCTTGGAAAATGGCCCTTGGAGCATGGGGCCGAGTCAGGCGAATTGGAGAGCAGAGGCTACATGTTTTGAAATAGGCTCTGGAGAGAGAAAGATTTTTTTATTTAATCAGAAGGTATTCCCCGTGTTTGCATGACTTCTTCTGCAGCTACTCAAAAACATGCCCGTGAGTCACAGAGGCCTGTCCTTCCCTCACAGGACCCGGTGGGGGAATTGTACTGACGCATGAAATCAGAAATTCATCCGAAGTCGACTCATTCTGCACATCCCAACCTCCTGGACCCCTGCCCTCTGCTGCAATCCCTTAGACTGTCGAGGCTCTGCCAAGGCTGATGGAGGTCAACAGGGCTCACTCTGTTTCCTTTAACCTGTTACAGGGATGCTTTAGGACTCATAGATAGAACTTTTAGTAACTGCACCACTTTGGAAAAGCAAGGAAAACCTTGCTCAGAGAATTGTCTGGAGATGCACAACAAAATCTCTACCTTTCAGGCAAAATTAGAGATATGTTGTGGATTTCAGTGTTAAATTCTAAGAAGTGAGATGCCTCTTTGATCAGAAAAGATTTCACAGACAGCCTTGGCACCTCTCCAGCCCCAGTGAGTCAGGTTGGTGCTCATAAGACAACAAAACATTACCTCATGCATGCTTCACCTTCCACAGAAAATAGAATAGTCTTCCCTTATTTTTTGAAAGAAATTATATCCAGAGCTTCTTGTATCTTCCCACACATAGGAGGAAATTGCAATACATCTTTAGATTTGAGTTTATGCTGTAAAAGCCATTCAAATTCCACCAGGACCTCATGTGCTCGCTGGGAGCAGCCACTACCTTGCACCTCTTGCATCTTTAAGATGGAGCCTGTCACCCGTGTGCAGTGGCCTTAGCAGTTGTTGATAAGCATCCAAAGAAGGACAACTGTACATTTAATGATGATTCATTGCACTCTTGGTCACTCGTCTGAAATCAAGTGAGTCTGAGAGAAGCACAGGTGATCAATCCAAAAAGTCTGTAATGAATATTTTCAAGCTTCACCCACTGACCTAATGAAATTTGGCTCCAGATAGGTGGTGTCCAGAAAAGGGATACTTAATTTTTCAGTTTCAAAGACACCATGAATGAAGAAGGAAATTAAAAAGAGGTTTTCCAAACCCTGTGGTTTCATGTTGTGCAGAAAATAAAAAGTTTCTGAATCCTGACAAGTGACTAATCACAGAATCACAGAATGACTAGGTTGGAAGAGACCTCCAAGATCATTGAGTCTAACCCAGCCCTAACACCTCAACTAGATCATGGCACCGAGTGTCCCATTCAGTCTGTTTTTAACCACATCCAGGGATGGTGACTCCACTACTTCCCCAGACCAGAACTTTATCATTCTTTCTGTAAAAAACTTTTTCTTAATATCCAGCCTGTATTTCCCTTGGTGCAGCTT
>VZSR01000479.1:3854158-3883707 GCA_013398615.1 Brachypodius melanocephalos
AGCTTTTCCAGGAGTAGAGAACTACAGATGATAAAGGAAGTAAAGTATCAACAGAAAATGACTAATCAAGTGTTTCAAAAAGAGAAAACAGAGGAATTACCCTTGTAGGGAGTAAGCCCAGATCTGGCTGCTGGTTGCTCCTTGATGGCTGCATTCATCTGGTTGTGATGGCATCACTATGCTCTGTACACAGCTGAGGGGGAGGGTGATGCCATCACTGATCTCCATTTCTCTCATCCTTAGTGCTAAGAAATGATGGCAAGAGAAGCGGTGCTGGGCTGACAGGGGAAGGGTGGAACATGGGAACAGCATTTCCATGTTCAAGCTGCTTTGTGTCAGTTCTGCCCTGACATAAATGAAGGGGATCCTCTGGCAGGGAGCTTGCCTGTGGACTGGGGCACAGCTGCCCTGCCACATTCCCCTGTGCAGCTATTCCAGCAGCATCTACAGCCTGGAAAATGGGACTCTAGGAGAGACACACCCAGATCAAGCTGAAAAATGTGGCTTTGTGAAGTTGGTGTCTATGTGTTTTGTGTCCCACATGCACCCAAAGCCCAATGTCTCTTGGCAAATCTTCCCCCAGACTTGCTTGTTGTGGTGGCAAAGGACAGCTGCCAGCATTAAAGATTTGGAGAGCATGCAGAAGACTGTGGGTGGTCCTGCACAGGATGGATGGGCTTCTTTCACCTTTGGAGAGCTCATCATTGATCTCATAAACACAGGCAGGTCTGTGGTATGCACCCCAAAGGAGTTCAGCAAACTGGAGGGGGTCTGCTCTGCTGTCACTGTGTTGGGGAGATGGGTTTTACCATGAAGAATTTCTTGCTTATCAAATGGGGAATGCTAAATATAACTCACACCTACAACTTCTAAAAGTAGCACATGGCTCTGTGCAGCACACCTTCCCCCACCAGCTCACACAGCTTGTCCCCGCTGAGACTCACAGAGCTGCTTTTCCTGCCTTGATATAAGAAATGCAACAATCATTTTTTTAGTGGAAAATCTACTTCAAATACAAACAAATCTGCAGCAGCCCTCGAAAGTCAAAGTCACAGCCTAACTGAGACATCAAGGCAGGTGTGTTTTGTTGTATTATGATGATGCAAGATGCTTATCAGGGTTGTTAGAGCTGTGATGAAGCTGTTGTGGTTGTCATGTTCAGGCAGCTGTGCTCAGCACACCGATGCTGTCAGTGCTGGTGGTAAGACTGTCCCGCCTGCTGAAACCAGGCATTCCCTTCACTGCTGTTTGCACAACAGTTTCTGCTTGGCTTAATGGTATCAGGTTATTTCGGAGCTGCCGTGGGATCAGAGATGACGGCAGGGCCCTTGGAAGCTCCAGCCAAATGGACCTTGCCCTTGCCAGGGCAGGGTGGGGAAGAGGAAGGGCTGTGCCGTGCTTGAGAGCTTTACAGGGTGCTGCTGGCATCGTGGCTGGCAGGTGTGTGACCTGTGACCCCACTGCCTGCACCCCACTGCCTGCACCCCACTGCCTTCACCCCACTGCCTTCACCCCACTGCCTGCATCCCACTGCCTTCATCCCTCTACCTTCACCCCACTGCCTTTACCCCACTGCCTGCATCCTGTATGGTCCTAGAGCTGTCCTACCATGCTGGTGCTTTCCCTGGCAGTCTGCTGCCCCGGGCAGCAGCTCCAGCTGTGCTCTCCTGCAGCCAGCCTGTTACATTTGGTCACAGTTTTGGAGACAGGCACACGACTGAACACACCCAAGGTCATGCGGCAACAGCCAAGGTTTATTCCTGGACACCCCCTTTTATAGGGGGTTCAAATTCCCCCAAATGAACACCCGATTGCTCAGGGTCTCAGCACTGCCCAGCTCACTGGACAGTTAGATGTCTGCATTCAGGACTGGATGGGATGGGCTGGGGTCCCCAGTTTGAGTTTGAATCCAACCCATCATTGTCTCATCTGGGGGCTTGCTTACTTCTAGGCTGGTCGAGTTGGGGTTCTGTTATGGACAATTTTATCTGTGCAGCTTCAGACCAGCTGTAGCTGTCACACCAGCCCAGTGTTGACCTGGAATTATTGAATGCTTCACTTTTCCCTCCTGTCTGTTAGTCAGAATTTCCTGGACTGCTGTGCCAAGAATGCTGAGCCTGATTAATGTTTCCTCCATAAAATCCTGATATTCTTCTCCTTTCCATACATGTGTGATTCTGAGACTTCCCATTTATCTGACGGGCGAATTTAAAATTTAGTGTAAAACGTTTAAATGTAATTTCAGATAATGTATCTGAAATATTAAACACCTCATTGCTAATGAAAACTTTGAAGTTCAGGAAGGATTTCTTCAGGATGATTCTTACTATTCCTCGAACTATTGCAGCACTGAGTGAGATGGAGTTCAGGAGCAGAGAATTTCCTGGCTGCTCAACCTGAGGGAGTTTGGCTGGATATCCACTCATTTCTCTGATCTTAGTAAACAGATTCAGGGTTTGGTTTGATTTGGATTTTGCCCAGTACTTACAAGAGTTAAATATAAAACAATGCACAACGGCCTTGCCTGTGGAGCCTGGGCAGTTTGTGGTACCCAGGGACAGTCAGGGCACTTGTCCTCATCCAGAGCTGGTGGCTGTGTCCCCATTGTGGAGATTTTTCAGGCTACTACCCCTGTGTCAGGAGATGAAGTCTCTGTCCAGCCTGACTGGGCTCTGCCACAAACATTTTCGCATGGGGAGGTGCTGTTTGAATGCAAAGCACCTGCTTTTGTTTCAACCATTGGAAGTGTGTATCTGAAAAATGGGAGGTGCTCTGCACTGTGGAAGGGATGGGATGTAGGTAGGAGCCAACCCCTGCGGTACCAAGCCCTGTCCACGGCCACCATGCTGTCAGCAAGGAAAAACCACATTTTTGGAGGTTTCTGCAAGGCATTCTCTGTCTCCATGGGTGCTTGCCATGGTGGCTGTATGTCTCTGGCTCTTTTGGATGTTCATTCCTGCCCCACCTGGGTTGTCCCTCCATCCCAATCCCACTGGTGAACGTGGATGCTTCTCTATTTTTCAGGGCTGGGAGAGGGGGGCTGGTTCTCAGCTGTGACAAGTGAAAGTTCTTCTGCTTTGCCAGCACTGCAGATGTGGCAAGGACATGGTGCAGGCAGAAATGAGTTACTCTGGACAAGAGGACACATCTTCTTAAAAGTTCAAGCACAACATGACTCAGTAAAGCTGAGTTCAGGGCCAGGCTGCAGCAGGTGGCTCCAGGGCTTGGGGAGGTGATGGGTCAGGTGAGGGCAGATGTGGGCTGCTCACCCTGGTCAGGGGCATCTCCCCTATTGCTGGCAGCACCTGTTGTGTCCATCCCACTTGGAAATCAAACAACTCCCCTGAACAGCGCTGAAACCACTCACCCTTCACAAATAAAGGACTCTTAATTATGCAGGGAAATTTGTTTATTTTTGTAAATGTGCATTTACATTAACAGAAGGTTGCAAACATTCAGTAACAGATACATAAGTATAGGCAACACATGGCAGGAGTCCTTAAAATCCAGCCCTTGGAGGAACACTCCCCTTCAATACTCTTTCATTAAACATTAACTTTCAGAATCTTAACTGTTAGCTTTATGTGGGTATTCACTTTGTGACTACCTGCCATAGCTATGGCTACTTAAACAGTTTGGAAAACAAGTATTGTCTGATTCAGTTCATTAGAATTCAGTTCACATGAGATGTTGGAAAAAGCTCCAATCAGCTGAGTAAACTTGGAGGAAAAACAAACAAGACCTCTTTGCTTTTGTGTTACCCAGTTTGGCTGGATTTGGGTGATATGGCTCTGCTTCACCAACAATAAAACACGTAGTGGTTGAAGTTACCCCCTGGATCTGAACCCTCAGGGAGGGAGTGGAGGTGGGAGTGCAGAACTGAATTGAATCTTCTCCAGTCCTGGAGCTAGGTCAGGAGCCAAGGGGAAGTGAATGGGCTGGGTGGCACCAATGGCTTTGTCCCTGTCCCACACACTGACTGTGACCCAGCTCTGAGAGCCCTGGGGTTGTGGTTTGGGACAGTGTGACAGAAATATTGTGACAGCCAATCCCAAAGCAGATGCCCAGAGCTCCTCCTCACACACCATCGCACAGCAGTTTCCTAAAGCAAATACTTAAATACAGCAGCATCCCGAGAAGTATCTCAAAGTCTCAATAAATAAATAAATTAATATAAAAACTGCTCTTTCATTATAAAAAAGACATAAGTTAAAATATTAAAATTATCTAAAATATTTAAATATTTAAGTGCCTGTCTTTTAAAAAATCAGCATGTTTCAATCATTACAGTGAACATGACTGCTGTTTGACATCACTTTTTATATATATATATCTACCTATATATATATATACATATATGCATATATATATACACAACATATCTATATATAAATATTGTATGGCCACATTCCTGAGAATAAGTTAATTGAGTCACAGTTTGGTTGCAAAAGAGTTTGGGTTCTCCTTCTCTTCTCAGATTTGCTCTATTTAGGCATTTTGAACTGTCTCAAAGAGCAATCTCAAGAACCTCTCTAGTGAATCCAGGAAGTCGTCCCTTGTTACTTGTGCAGTCTTGCATTCATTATCAAGATCCTTAAAAAAAAAAAAAAAAAAAAAAAAAAAAAGGTAATTCAGCCACGTAACTTAGATATCACATGTAAGTCTATGGTATTTGATACCTCAACTGACAAATGGGCTGCAGTAGCTCACAGCATGTTTTGGAGAGCTGGGTGAGCTGCCCCTGGAGGCAGGGTGATGATGTGTAGGTGACAGCTCATCACCTGGCAGCATGTACAGGTGCCCAGCTTCTACTCACATTTGAGGGGTTTTCATATTATTATCTTCCTTGCAATTGAGATTACCACGGGAAAAGATGTCAGAGTGTTATCCAAGGAAGAAGGTGAATGTAGTTACACCTTTCTTAATCGTATCATTTTCAGAAGAGATTTCTAGTGCCCACTGCAGCCAGCTCAGTGCCATCCCAGCTGTCCTACCCCATCATTGAACAGCCTTTGCTGATTATTTTGCTATTAAGTACCACAAAGCCAAGCTTACTTTGGGGAGGATGTTTTCGTAGGTGTTAAGTCTGTTCAGTTTTATGGCTATGAGTTTGCTGTGATTGTCAAGATTTAAGGTGCTAGCAAAGGTTTTCAAGTGGCTGTGCATGCATCTCTCCAGCTGCAGGGATAAGGAAGAGTTATTTCAACAGTTATTTCAACAGTAATAATTGGTAGCACATAAATAAAACATCATATCCCAAGAATTTAAACACCCATGAAAAATAACAATCCACAGGAATGAAGAGCTGTGTTTTCAACACTAGCCCTGACTCTGTATTCAGCCATTTACTGGACACCAAATTTAGGAAATCATAGCACAATCTATAATTTTCATTTAAAAACATGCCAGGGTCCAAAAACTCCCAACTGCCTTAAGTAAGTTGCAGGTGCCACTGCCATATAAAACTGGACATATAAAATTTGGCTGTCTTCATTTCTAGAGATATTTGTTCCTCAAGGGAAAGGAGGATCAACCCTGCATTAGGGCTTCATGTCTTGCTATTGTGTCTCTCTTGAAACTGGATCAGAATTGTCTTAATGAAATAAAAGCAGTTACTGCTGCTGGTGTGAATTTTCAACTTTTCTCCCTGAAACTAAGAGGGGCTGATGCCATTTGTCTTCTGTTCTCTTGTAATAGGAGATGGGCTGCTATTTCTCACTGGTATTCCTTGTGTCCTCCATAAAAAGCTCATTTTCCCGCTGGATTTCAGGAAAATACAGGTCAGTGAAATGAATGGGTCTGTATAGGATGTGGACTAAACACTCTGTTCTAAAACTAAGGGATCAGAGTGAATTTGTGAGGCTTCCAATAAGATGCTGGTGCACATCTAAGACCTTTGCCTACTGAGAGAACTACTGAAGCATTTTAGCACTGGCAGCAGCTTTCTGTAGGTTCTTGCAAAAACTCTTCCTTTCCCCAGGTTTGTAAAGTTATCTTATTGCTATTAGAATTCTGAAGTGGGAAAGAAATTTGGGAATATTAGAGAATAATTTTAAATAGAAGTATGTGGTTTCTTACCGTAGCATTCACGGTTACAAGGCTGGGAACCTGCTCCAGAGAAAAGGAAGTTAGTAACTTCAGAATAGAACCTGGAATAGCAGGGCAGCTAGGGAAAAGTTGTTCAAAATTAAGGAACTTACTGCATTTAAATTTAGTTTCTTCATATCTTGGAGAAGTTCTTGAATGATCAATCCCACCAAAGTCCTGGAGTGCTCCTCCTGCAGGGGTGCTGAGCTGCCCAGCACCCCCAGACCCAGCAGAGCCACAACCTGGACCAGCATTTTGAGAGTCAGCTCTGCTCCTTAGCTGGGTAAACTCTGTGTGGCTCTGCCTTGGGCTCCTTTTATATACACAGTGCTGCAGGAAATGATTAATATCTCACCACAAACATGCTCTTGCTGAAGGGGAGGAGGGAGAAGAGTTACCTGGAGAATGGAATCTTCTGGTTATTCAGATGAGTAAGAGTCAATGTACTTTCTGCACCAAAAGCAATTTCATAGACTCTCTACCTGAACCCCTTTGCAATATTTATTTCCAAAGCAAACTGTACAACCCTTTAATGTGGATAAAGTGTAGACAGATATCTGTATCCATATCAGAGTATGTATTCATAGACTACACATACACATATATAGACAAATGTGCACAAAATTGTGGATGCTGGAAAACTAAATCTTGCTTTATATTAGTTTCTCAGCACTTCCAAAAATTTGGAGGTAATTTAAAGAAAATGCACAGGTTTTCTCAGAAAACTAGGGTTATAGTTCTCAATATTAGTAGATTTATGTTTTTGAAGATTTATAATAAAAATACCAAAAGTATTAAGTAGAATTTCTACAGGGAATTCTAATTCAGGAAATATATTACAACCTGACTGAGTCAGGACTGAGACCCCAAGCTGGTCCTCTTAGGAAAGGCACTGTGGCCTCAGAATAGATTTTTCAGCTGTCTGTGGAGAAAACTGAGAAATTTTGCAATCAAACTTTGTGTAATATGGGTAGAGCTGCACAGGACAAGCTAATTATGAATATTAAGTGGACAAATTTGGTAAAGAATGATTCAGAAGTCTGCTGACCTGTGAATATTTAAAAAAAAAAGTCAGATTTCATAAGAACAGCTGTCCCCTGGGTTGCATTAGAGGAAGATCACCATGGATGCTGCAGCCCTGGCAAAGGGAGGTTAGATCAGCTTTACCATGGACAACAGCTGTGTCATCTCTCACTGACTTGGCCTGGGGCTACAAGTGAGGATGGGAACCAAGCTGTAGTTTTCCATGTTCTATTTAAGGTGTGAATAAAGAGTTTCCAAATCGGTGTTACCAGGATTTGTTTATTCGCTCTTGGATTATTGAGGATGCTGTTGTGGGTGCTGGATGTGGTTGTAGCCATATCCTGGGAAGGAAAAGGAATCCTCTACCCAGTATTTTCCCCATACCTAACACACTTTCAGAGCCAGCAGTAAAAGTACACACACTGTCATCCAGAAATTTTGTTAGATTGTATTTTTCTCTCTAATACAATATTGCTGATGAAAATCCTGACTAATACTGGACCCAGACCAGATCCTTAGAGCCAAAGTTAGGTACGACTTTGCAAGCTGATGATGAATTGCTTGGACAGTGATACATTTACTGCACTAATTTCAGTTCTTTTTACCTAGTTTGCTTATGAAAACATGCTGTAGCCTTGGACAAAAATGTCAATAAATGTTTTTCTACTAACCAAAGCAGAAATCCAAGGAGCAAACTATTTTTAACAAATGTTACGTACGATGTGATCTGCTTTACTCTCTGTGTGTTTGTTATTGCTCTCTAGAAATGAAATAAATTTTAAAATCTGATTGTCCCTTGAGCATGCTGTGCCATTATCCTGGATGGACCATGGTGAGTGATGTTCAGGGAAGGCAACACTCCCTCAGCCTGTGTGCAGCTGCTTTATCACCTTCAGCTCAGGGAACTGGATGCTCCCTTTTGTTTTCATTTCTGTATGGTCAGGTATGTTCAGGTCACACCCAGTTTTGCATTTTTTCCATCTTTCAGATGCATTTTGTTAAATTCACTGAATACGTTCCTCTCCTGAAAAGTCAATCCTATGATAACAATCTCCTTTTTTCCAGTTGCGCCATGACAAACATAGATGACGCTGTGAATTTGGATAGTCTCTAAACGATGTGCAGTAAGAGGGGAAAGGAGAAAGCATATCTCATACATGAGTGCTAGATCAGATCACATCAGCAGCAGGCTTTCTTCCAGCTACCTCTGTTTCTGCCTATCTATATGGTTCATCTCAGGGGTAGTTTCCAGCAGTGACCCATAGTTTCCTCATAATTTTAGCAGTATTTCAGCTGTGCTTAACAATCCCTTCCACATTCCATTAATAAACTATGACATTTCTCTGGTAATTCCCAACTTATTAGTACAGCTGTCAGGGTCATGCACATTTCAGGATTAATTTTTACCATCCAGGACATACTTTCACGCCCAGGCAGGGGACACGATGTGCAGGCGAGGGCTGGAGACTGGCTGAAACCAACTAACAAGTGTAAAATGTATTAGTAAGGAAACTTCAAATACAGCAAGTGATTTACAACAGGCGAGCATAAAGCAGTTACTCATGCAATTGGTTACATCCTGCAATCAGGGCACTTGCCAGAAACAACAGAAGCCAGTGTTAAAATCCAAAATGATAATCTGAGATAAATGCCAGGACTATGACTTCTACACTTACTTTATTGGGATCAGTCCAGAGCATTAGAGTAAGTAAATAGCTGTGCTGAGGAGGTTATGGAAAAACAGGGTAGCTGTCTGGTGTCAGCATCATCACTCTGAGGGAGAATTTTTTTTGGAAAATACTTTTACGAGACGCTTTGTTATGTTTGCAGCCGTGTGCAAGACAGAATAAGCATCTGTCATGTCTCACATCTCCACAGCTTGCTTGTATATCCCACAGGGAGCCTGCACATTTATAAAATGGGAAGCAGCAAGAAAATAAATTAGAAGAAAAAGAAAAAGACAAAAATCTGCACCAGGCAGACCTAACTGCTGTTTGTGATCCTTCAGTGAAGCTTGGCCACTCTGTGTTTGTGTATTTTGGCCATTCGCCTCCCTAATCGTTACACTTTATGCCTTGTCTTCCTAAGAGAGCATCACAAGGATTGTCCCTCGTTTATGATTTTAAAAGTTCATTATTACTTTATTATTATTATTATTATTTTATCTGGGTCAGGAAACTGCCTGTGAAAACTCCATCGTTCTCCCTGCATTTGATAGGAAATCATCCCCAATGATGAGATATTTCATCCTCTGAGGAAAATGTCTTCATACATTTCAACATTTTAGTCTCCAGCCTGTCATGCCAGAAGCCCAGCAATCCCTTCACTCTCATCCACATCAAAGAACAGTTTAACTGTGAGCAACAACGTCACCCCAGCTCTATACTGACTACTTCAAATTGTTCCATTCCTAGAAACATTCAGGGCCAGGCTGAGCCAAGTGCTGAGCTACCTGGTCTGATTGAAGATGCCCCTGCCCATTGCAGGGGGTTTGGAATAAAGGAGTTTTAAAGGTCCCTTCCAACACACATTATTCTATGATTATATGAAAGCTCACCAATTACCTTATTTTTAGTAGAAAAGAATGATAGAGAACTGGTTCCCAGATCCTCCCACAGCTCAAGGAGAACTGATTCCTCTATAAACAGCTCCTCAGCTTTCTACTGGCCCCAGGCTGTGTTTATCTTCCTCTAGTCCCAGAAATTCCCACCATCCTCTGGATTTTCCAGGATTGTCATCCACAGTCAGACTGCAGAGAGCTGTAGCAGCTCAAAATTTAATTGCATCATATCCTGCAGACTTGGCTACAGTTAGTTTATTTAAACAGTTTCTGTGAGGGGATATTTTTTATGAAGACAACTCTTGTGTTTTGTTGACCAGATCTCCTACATACATCCTGGTTTACAGAGTCTTTCCTCCAAATTTCTGCAATCAATGAGTAATAACAGCTGTGTGTTTGTGGCAAAAGAAGACCCTCAAAAAGACATCCCAGTTACAGAGGGCTACACAGTCAGCAAACAGGTTGTCCTCTACAGAGACATCTCAGAGTCTGGCTTATTCTATATTCTGTGTATGTACTTAAAGAAAGCCTCCCCAAAGCCTTAAACTTCAAACTGGAAGAGCATTTCACAAAATCATTAGCACTGAATCATTGTGACAGTTCTCTCAATCTGTGAAATAACAAATTCCTTCCAAATAATGTACAAGTCTGTTCTAAGAAACCTGCAAATGCCCTTTCTAGGAAACAGGGCACCTCTGGCAAGTTAGCTGTGTTGACCTATATTGGAGAGTGGAGTAGAGGAAAATTTATGTACAGTCATCAGTGCCAATTTCGTCAGCCCAGGGACTATTTCTGTATGCTCAGAGGTGCCTGAAGGTGTCCAGAGTCCAAGAAGTTCTTCTGATCATGGAGAACAGTGCTGGAAGGCATGGTGGGAGGAAGGATGCCCTCTCTTCTGGCTCCAAACAATCTCATGTTAATGAGATAGATTTAATTTCTCTGAATGGAGCATATTGCACTAAACTTGTGTTGTTAGTACAGTAAATTCTGAAAAAAATCTGCATGTTTCAGGCCATAATCCAAGTTGCAAGTGAGCCCTAGGCTTCATTGCTGTTCACCACATGCAGTCACATGGAGAAGTGATTGATTTCTTCAGTAGTGATGAGATTGCTGGAAACCAGGTGGTGAAACATGGGTGAATGAACTGCAGTGCTCCAAGACACTCACAACTCAGCTTCCCACTAAACTGAGCTGAAAATTGAATTTTTTTGGGTATGCCCACTCCAGAGTGAGCTTGTGCAAAATGGTACATTTATTCCACTCTCAGTAATCTCAATTTATTTACTCTTCTTCCAATTACTTATTTTGAAATGTGTATATATTTGCAAACATATAAAACTTTCTCCTGGCACGATCAAGACCAACTATTGGGTGATCTTGATTAAACAATTACGTTGATTACATTTACTCAACCAAATTCCCGAGGGAATAAAGGAGTAGAATCATAGAATCATGGTATGGTTTGGGTTGGAAGAGACCTTAAAAATCACCTCACTTCCCCATGGGCCGGGAACCATGAGCAGAGTAAGAGAAATACTTGTGTCAGAAAGTTAATGTATCACAACTAGGTTTTATTTCCTGTTTCTTATGGAAGCTTTACAGATGTTTTGCCATAAAAACCACAAGTGCAGATAGCAAGTGCTTTCTTGTGCCATTAGTAAACAGTTTCTGAGATCAAGTGAGGACACCAGAGATGCAATGGTATGATGAGAGCTTTAACTTCCAATTCTGATGTACACGGAAATTCTCGCTGTTGTGAAATGCATCTCTGCAAAAGTTGCTCAGAGTCATGTGAAGAATTCTGGATTTTGGAAGCGGTCTTGGGGTTTGTCAGCCTGATGTGAAAAATGCTAAAATTGAGTCTCCTGATGGACTACAGCCTGGATACTCTCTCTGTTTTCCATCCAACCATCTACTGCAGTCAGACATGTCTCATGTCTACGCAGATTCACTTAGTAACAACAAAAGCCAAAACATCAGGTGCATTGGATGGATCAGTCTTGATTTTCCCAATAAATGTGTCCTCCTGTGTACACAACCTCATGCCCCTTTGGGATCCCATTGCTCCAGAATGGAGCCCAAAATGGGCATTCTCGGTTCTTGTGCTATTTGCTCCCATGTGGCCAAGAAGTAACTCAAGACATTTTGTGACAATCTATGCAGTGAGCAGAAGAACTATTTATCTCTGCTTTTCTGGTTTTGCTTCTTTTTTTCTTTTCTTATTTTCAAACTCACAATGAATTTGGTGCATTTGGTAATGGCTGTGACACAATGGGAAGTACAGTGGGAGTTTACATTTATAAATACTTTCATGACATCACCTTGAGATGGCTGCACCAACCAGCACTATGTGAATGAGAGATTATATCAATAGCACAAAGGGAGGAGCATAAGCCAGAAACCCTACATCCAGAAACATGAATCAGGAGAGGTCCATGAAGTTCACCTGGGAGACAAGAATGATTTAAGTACAGCAAGTAGTTTGGGATATTTTGCATTAAAAATGCAAAGCAGAATTGAAAGTATTGATGAGAATCTGATGGTCATCAGGCTACTGTCAATGATGAGGGTAAAAATCAGCCAATTTTCTTCCAAACTACTTCTGATGTGGCAGGCAGCCTCAGACATGCCAGGTGGCAGTGGGAAGGACTAGAAACTCCTCTTCCTAGATGTGGTGAGTTGATGGTGCTCACAAGTCATGTGGTGGTTTCTGTGTCGGAGGAAAAATGCCACCCATGCCCAGTAACTGCAAAGATAAACAAAAATTAATTTTCACAAGTAGTTGTGGATTTATATATGAATATCTTCCATGAAATGGACCTTCAAATCTCAAGAAAGGAATTATCATCACAAAGCCACAGCAGTTGATAGGATCCTTGTAGCCAAAGGTTTTACCTGGGCATTTTTTACAGGTTTGTTTGGGATAAAAATGACCTGGTAAAAGATTTCACAAATCCAACTTCTTGTCTGTGTAGTGAATCCTTTTACCACTTTTTATACCTTATTGCAAATAAAAACAAAGTTGAACACTAAGAAGCTTATATTAAAGGTCTTTTACAAACAAAATCCTAAAATGTAATTTGCTTTTGTGACCATATATTAGTCTCCTTACACTGCACTTTCAAACTTTTTTAATTTATATTTTGGCTATTTTTTCCCATGAAAAAAACTGTTGAATCTCTGTTTTGCTTGGAGTGGACCTCTCTTGGGTAGCAGTTTTTCTGTAGCATTTCTGACTTTTAAGTTGTTGTTTTGCAAGCTTAATAATCCTTTAAAGTAATTTTTTCCCATGTGATTCTGGAGTTTCTTTTACCAAGTAAACCAAACCCCCAAATCCCAGGCAATGTACCTTTTGGAATCATTGTGACACCAGCATGGTTAAGAACTCGGTGAATTGCACTGTATGAGGCCATGCAGATTTCAAACAAAAAGTCATTTCATGTTTTCAATCTCACTAAATATCTTTTTATACTAGGTCCTATTTTTAGAACCTAGTGACATGTTCAAGTTGAGTCAGCATCCTAGTCAACATGCAAAATCTTGTCCTGGTGATTAAACATTGGTAAGTCTGTTGAGAAAAGAAAATGACATGAGGCTTCCCAAAAAAAGGCAAAAGATGCATCTTTTGGAAGTGCACTAGGAAAGAGCATCACCTCCAGCTTGGTACAACCAGTGGGATTCAGTGCATGGAAAAATACCTGTGGCTGTGTGGGAGCTGGTGCTGCACCCCAGCTCCTCAATGGCAGAAGTGCCGAGAGTCAGAGGTTAAAGAGCCCAATACGGAATTTGTGGAGTCAAGTGTCTCAAGGCACTTGTGGCTCCCCAGCTGCAGGAAACCCTGCTTAGAAGATTACTCACATCCTTTGGAAGATTCTGACCTCTTTAGATCAGCTGAGAGGAACATCAATGTTTAGAACTGTTGTACTATTTTTAAACAAGCAACAAGAGAGACCATTTATTTCTAACTCATTTCAAACAACCAGGATTTTTTTCTGTGTCTCCCAGATTGCTTTCCCTGCAGAGCTATGGAGAGGGCAACACATGGCCCAAATCCATCAGTGTGCACTGAGCAGGCTGGGGCCCATGGCAGCATCCCCATGGCTGCAAACAAACTGATGTGACAACACAGAGGTGAGAAATCAAACATGTATCAATGTCAGTTTGACCTGTTTAGAGTGGGAAAAAAAAAAAAAAAGGGAAATTTCAGTCTGGTTTTCCATACTTGAGTACTGAGAAATAAGTTTTTAGATTTCAGTTGATTGTCTAATAAACTACTGTATTCCAATACCTCTTACCCTTGGGAAAAGGGAAGTAGGTTCTGGGAGTAAGTGTGCTACTTTAAAGCAATCAGCAGACAGTGCCTTTACCATCATTATCCATAAATGTCACAGGCAGCACAACATGCCTTTTTCTTCAGTGCTGCTGGCTGGCAGATCCAGCTGCTCCTCCTCTGCTCCTCTGGAAGGAAGAAGGAAACATTGATTTCCAAGGAATGGCTTGATCTGTATTAGGAAAAGATCTCAAAGTCTGTTGTGTGCTTAAAGGCAGCTGCTTTAATATTCAAGAGGTGTTTATGAAATACTGACATAAATGGAAAATAAAAGCCTTCTGGAAAGCAGAGCACTTTGCTATGGAGAGCATCGTGTGCTGGCACCTGGGAGAGTTACCACTCTAGGGTGTAAAGAGTTCAGCTCAACAGAAACTATCCTCATCTCATTAAAAAAGCCAACTCACTCTCTGTTGTATCTATTTAGGTTGTTTTCTGGGTGCATTTGTGCCATCTTCTTGCCCAATCACTCATCTTTGCCCTATTTTGTGCCATCTTCTTGCCCAATCACTCATCTTTGCGAGATCCTACTAGGATGCCTCATACTCAAATTCAGAGAGTACTTGGCATCACTCCACTCCTTCTCAGATTTCATCCACCTCCTTTTTCCAGAGGATATTAAGCAATGCAGGTCTTTGCTACTGTTAATTCTGGCTTTAAATGCTGCTGCCAAAACATGGTCTTGTCAGCAATTAATTGTTTCATGCAATGGCTTTTCCCTTTGACTGAAATGATCCAAACCCCTCATCACTTTGGTTTTATTTATGCTTCCTTTTTGCACATTAAGCCCTGCATCCATTCTTTGTGACTGGGATTTGTTTCCCTTACATCCATTTTATTAGACCATACAGTCTATTTTACTCCCTTTCAAGAAATAATATTTGATTCAAAATATTAATGAAAAATCTACTATTTAACAGATACTTTTGCTGTTACCTTCGTAAACAGTGAGTTTTCTCTGTGCAACAAACTTAGTGCTGATCATCCTATAGTACTTCTAAAAGACCATATTAAGGTTCAGCTCTGATATTCATACCTCTTTTATCTTTGTTTTTGAATAGTTTTATAAATTCTTAACCTTGCTACTATAAAAATTTCATGACCAATCAATCTATCTTTTAATTAAACCAGCACAAATAGGCGGCTGGCAGATGATCACAGCAAGAAGGCAAATAAAATCAAAAGCCCTGACAGATTGGGCTAAAGGCCTTTTTGTCTGCAACATAAATGCTTGTTTAAAACATGTTCCATTTGAGTACAAGCCAATAGAAAATAATGAGTAAATGGGTGAGATGATAGATAGCAATAAAAAGTTTTATAAAGGCATTTCAGTCTGCACTCTCGATGGGGATATTTCTGCAGCTCTTCGACTTCTGATGCTCTTACTGGAATTGAGTCTCTCCCAGTTGTCTGAATGAGCCTCTGACAGCAGATGGCATCTTCCTCAAAACCAGAAATCAAAAAGGGATTGCTACAGGAGGAAACAAGGTGGAAAGTTCATTGCTGTGCTCTGCCAGTCCGCTGCTGTTGATAAGGTGACATTGCGGATCAATGGCACAATTTGGCCATGAGGACTCTCTCTGCTCACGCAGGCTGGTGAAGCACAGTGCTTTATTGGAGCACTCACAGCTCAAAAGAGCCTGCATGCTTTTTAAATAATAGGGTTGACACTTCATGACTCACCAGCAGGAACAGTCAGTTGCTTTACAGCTACTGCACAACATCACTGCCCACAAAACTCTGCCATGAACAGGTCAGCATTCAGCTGCCTCCAGCCATAATCTGTGGCAAAATTATTTAATATACATTAGATATCACTTAAAACCCCACCTAAAGTTGAGGAGTTCTGAGCATTTGGATATGCTCAGGTCTTGCCTTTGTCCTTTACTTACTTTAGAGGTGTGGCTCATGAGCTGCAAGCTGAACCACAATACCTGTATTTGTTCATTATCCAAAGAGAAAAGCTTTTGTCTAAAGAAAGCTCAAAGGTCATTACAGTGTATGTTTATATTTATATAAAGAAGTTGAAGCTTTGCTTCCAATCTGATGGAAGCCTAACATAATTTCCTGCAGCAGCATTAAGCTCTTCTGGCCACAGCAGAAGTGTGACCTCTGCTTTATTGACAGGATCATTTGGGAAGTGAGCTGTGAGTATGTCCTCTAAGCCAGAAGAAGTTAAGTGAATATCACTTATTCTCTTAATGTGATTTCAGCATAGCTGGCATGAAGGGTTATGGGATGACTTCTGTCAAACTCTGATATCTTCATTTGTTCCATAACAACTGTAATTGAACTACTTGTTTTGTCTCTTCTTACTGTAATACAGGAAGAGTGGGTCTGGGATTTGGGTTTTTTTTTAAAAACCCTCTTTTTACTTTGTCTTTGCAACTGGGGCAGCAGCAGAGCAGCAGTGGCAGCTGTGCACTCCTTGCATAACCCCACCAGAAGTAGTTCAGAGAGTTAATGGTAATGAACGGATGTAAACAGAAAACCAAAAGAACAAACTAGGTCATCATACCACTTCTAATCTAATGCTTGTTGGTATTTCTGTATCCTCAAAGTGAAATATTCTATTTTTCCTTGTTTTTTTCACAGTCAGCTGAGTCTTCCTGTGAATAGTTGAGTGGAGGTCTTGTCTCCAGACTTTTCCTTACAGCCATGACGATTTTGGCACTGAGGTAATTGATCTCAGCTAACAGTGACACATAGGTGAAATTTTATGAAATTAATGAGATGTACAGAAATTTGCACTTAGTAAATTGCTTCAGAGCCCAAGAATTGGAATTTGTGCATGTGTATATATTAAAAGTATTAACTGTGGAAGTTTAACAGATAAAAGACAGTTAATTAGCACTATGACAGAATCATGTGAGACCTTTGTTATGCCAAGTGTCTGTAGTCAAGCATTAAGAGACTGCTGTGGAAGCACAAAGATTTTAACTGTTCTGACCAGCTGTAAGGGGCTTTGATGGTCCTGACCAGCCTTACTTGGACACCTGCCCACATCCTTTCCATGTGCACAGGAGACCATTTAAGCCCAGTTCCAGAGGCTTCTTCCTACCCTGCTTTGCAGGAATGCTGGTTTCCAGCTCAATCACAGCCATCCCTGTGCTTAGCCATGGCACTTGTGTGTCCAGCTGTGAACTGTCTTCTTTGGCCCTTCCTCAGATAATATCTGATGGTCTGGGATCTTTCTTGACCCCTGGTTGCCACCCTGAAGCCTGTCCTGCTTGCTATGCTTGGCTCCAAGGAATTGCACCCTGTCTGGGAGGGCAGGTGTGGTTTTGTGGCTTAGGGAGCCATTAGCCTGCACTAACTGTAGCTGTACCCTTGCTGTTAAGGTAAGATCATATTCACTGAAATGTAGTTTAAATGAGAGCTGCTAGTAAATCAGATGCCTTGCCAGTTGATATGAACAACCTGAAAGCTGGGAATGCTTTATGCACCAATGTAGTGGTCAAAAGTATTTCTACTGGCTTGAGGAAATGTTCACCTTTGACTTCAGAGGGTTGATTCTATCCCTTCATTTAGCCATAATATCTTTATCTAAATCTTCAAGGTCAGGAAGGTAGGGAGAGTTGGCACTATGTAGCATGTTTGTATAGCTTTCAGGAGCAATTGGAACCATTCCCTTAGCTATGAGATGCAAAACAGATTTATTGTAATGGCAGTCCTACCTCTTCATCTGGATTTGGGCTGCCAGATAGCACTGATCTGTGTGCTGTCCCTCTGGTAAATAAATCCTCTGCCCATCCTGAATTCACATGATGCCTCCAGCCCTTAGGCAGAGGCCCACAGCACGAGATGACCATTGAGGAGTATAAGGAGCAGCTAGAGGGGCTCAGCCTGGAGAAAAGGCATCTCAGAAGGGACTTCTTCTCTCTCCAATTCCCAAAAAGGAACTTGGAGCCAGGTGGGGTTGGTCTTTTCTCCCACAAAACAAGCAGTAGGACAAGAGGAAATGGCCTCAAGTTTCACCAGGGGAGGCTTAGATTGGCTCTTAGGAAACATTTCTTCAGACTCTGGCAGAAACTGCCCAGGGCAATGGTGGAGTCATCATCTCTGGAGGGGTTTGAAAGGTGGAGTTGGGGCATGTGTTCAGTACATGGCTTAGTGTTGGGCTTGATTATCTCAAAAGCACTTACTGACTTAAAGGTTCTATTAGTCCGGGGCAGAATGGACTTAATTGTCTTCTCTTCCACAGGTAGGAGAAGATAAAATGGCAGAAGAGGAGGCTGGTGATGAAGTAGAAGCCAAGGAAGGAAGGAACAACTGCAACTTCTACGGTAACACATTAATCACTGTTGCTATCTCTAATGTTGGCAGTAATATGGAACACAGTAGGGAGTCCCTTAGAACCTCCGGTTATTTAATGGGCCAAAGAACGGGTTTGTTAATAACTAACGATCATCCCTCAGCTGCCGCTGTCCGTGGTGCTGGAGGTGGCGCCTGAGCCCCCGGGGACCAGCCGCGCCCCGGCCGCGATGGTTTCATTTATCTGATCTTTGATAACACCCGAGCAGGGAAGGGCCTCGAGCTTCCTGTGTGGTGTCAGGATTGGGAGGGCTCGTAATAGCTGAGAAAAAAAAGTGAAAGATGCCTCCAGGGCTAGACAAAAAACGAATTATTCTTCCTCAGGCATGTTTTTGCATTCCAGGTCTAAAAGAACTATCTTAATGTTCATAAAGTGTACTGAAAAAATACCTCAACCTTCCCCACATATATTTGCTATATTATTTGTCATGAATCTGTCAGCTGCAGTTTTAGAAAAATTAAAGTTGAGTAACTAACTCAGCTGAGATCCCCAGCCAGCCACTTCAAAGTCACTTTCTTCCAGAATATCATAATACAGTAAAACAATGACCTAAACGGCAGGAAAGTCCACGATGGGAGAGTTCACACCCTTCTAGTTCTGGGGAAATCCAACCATGAGATGGGGAAACCACAGACTTTGCAAGTTTCACTGTTATCAAAAAGAATTTCTTCTAAATTGATGACTTGCAAAAACCTTTTCGTGCTCTTAGACTTGATAAATTGGATGACTGTAGTAGATAAAGGATTGGCTGGATGGTCACACTCAAAGAGTTTTGGTAACAATGGTAACTGGTTGGCCAGTCACCTCTGGGTTGAACTGAAATCCAAAGAAAGGACAAAGGAGAAGATTCAAGGTGTAAATACAACCTTCAAAGCAAGGTAAATAAAAAAGAAAAATCCACAGGAACAGAAAGCAAGGAGCTTTCAACACTAACAAAGGGCAGGGAAGCTTCTGCTCACAATCAAACAGATATTTTGGAGATGAGCATGTTGTGGTTTGATATGAGACAAGCTCACTTGGCAATATAAAGTTCCAAAGAAACACTGAGAAAATGATGGAAACAATTCAAACATTTTTGTGATCAACACAAAAGGAAAGTTGAAATAGCATCCTGAATAGGTATGATCTTTATTTAGCAGATTCTTGCATTGATTCCACCGATAAAGGCTGAGTTCCACATGGAAAGACAGGTATTTTAAACATCATAGTTCTGCAATGAAATAATAAAGAGAAGACAAGATTATAATTATAAGAAACCAGAAAGGTAGACAGTGATGCTACTGGAATGTGAGGGAGTGCTGAGTCACTCCGTATTAGGTGCTGCCATAGTAACTATTTACCAGCTGGTTGAGGACAGACTGAAAGATTTGAAATAAAAAATCATGTAAATCCCAGCTTGAAATATATTTCATATGCTTTAAAAATATTTAACAAACTGGAATATTTCTGAAGGTTTTTTTATTAGTGTTACTTGGGGCAAGTGGATTATATCGGACTACTGAATAGTCACATAAATATATTCAAACAAGAAATAAACTGATTTCTTCCCAGCTAGGCTAATGTTACTGTATCTAATTGTAGGAGCAAGTAGGAACTGCTTTGTATTCATGGGGTGGTGATAGAGTACCTGTTCTCTATAACCCAGCCTAGGCTGTGATGCACAGAAGACAAGAGTTCTGGTAGCAACAGCTTCCGGGGTGGATGGGAAAACTTTAAACACTTTAGAGAGGTGTAAGCTCAGATTCCTTGGCCAGTTTTTTCCTGATGTTGTTCTGTGCTCTGACTATTAGGAAGATCACTGCTGGTGGTGGCTTTAATTTCTTGGTGGCTGAAGGTCCCCTGCTGGAGAGATCACTCTGGTGTAGTGGTGATTTGGGGCACTTCTGTGAATCATAAGATTCTGAGTGGTTTCCTAGCATGGAAAATTTCAGCATCATTATGACAGGTGTCTGTCACTATGACACCTCCAAAGGCAGAACATCCATTAGTATTATACCAGTAAGTGAGAGCACTTAAACTGCTGTTGAGGTGTGGACAATTTCAGAAAACTGTAGGTGGGCTTTTTGATAAGCAGTTTAGCCAAGTTTGCCTCAGACTGTAGTTACAGAGAAGTAGAAAGCTAGCAAAGGTTTTAAAGTCAAGAATTAGAGAAAGGTTTATGAGAACTCTGCAGAGAGGCAGGAAGTTTGTGGTGAAACACAGGAAGTCACTTGCCTTTTTTTAATCTGTGTAGTGCTTGGAGGAGCTGCTGCAGGAGATGCTGAGGTCAGGAAAGCTCTGCTTTGCAGAGCACCGGCAGACACCTTGTGGCTCCCCAAAGCAAGGGTATGGAGGTCCAGGTGGGACTTGTCGTGCCAATGATCTTCACTCCTATGGTAGATGAACAAAAGGTGTTTCCAGGGCTCATTGTGCAACTGCATGCAGAAATCTGTTTCTATAAATCTTAGTGGAGTTTTGGGAGCTGGTACTCTTTGGCCAGTTTCCTCTGATCCCTCAGCTTCCCTAAGGATACTCATCTCCTCAAAGATCAAGACATCCTGAATCATAAAACATTTGGGTTGGAAGGGACCTCTAAAGGTCATCTAGTACAACTCCTCTGCTGTTAGCAGGGAGACTTTCAACTAGATCAAATTGCTCAGATCCCTGTCCCACCTGGCCTTGAATATTTCTAGGACAATTTGTTTTGTTGTATGGGTTAGTTTCAGTGTTGTGATTTCCAGCTAACAGATTTCAGAAATTCAGAAGCAAGGCTCAGTTAATGGCACTGGTGGTTCAGGGAGAAGTCTGGGCTTGCTTCAACACAGGAACAAGGATCCAGGTAGTCTGCAGAAGATGAGACATGCTAACAGCCTTGCAACACAAAATTGGCCACAGAGAGGCAGGTAAAAATTGGTGTAGAAACTGGTTTTTGTTCTCAAGAAAGAGAAGGCTGTAGGAATGGGCTACAAATATTCTTAAGTAAAATAGATTGTGCAGTATTTAATCTATAATCTTTCTCACTTTTAAGCAAAATAGATGGCAGTAGAAATGATTTTGCCAAGTCCTTTTATAGCTGTTATATTTGATTTTATGGCACTTGAAGGTGTAGCTGAAGTACCAACTGCTTTAGAGGTATTTACTACGGGAATTGCAGTCTGAGGAAGCAGATACAGTTCTCTTCGGTTTCCACCTCACTTGTTAGAGTGCTTGATGATGGTTTTCTGCCTTGACACTGTGAGTCTGGAAAGACAAAGAGCCCTTGACTAAAATGGACATGACAATTTTATAACAGCTTTCAGGAGTGGGCAGTGATGACTCTAATACAAATTACATCAAGTTTAATCAGCTGCTGGGCTTCTGTACACAGGAAATTTTTTTAAGTCCATCTCATATTGAATCAGAAGGAAACCACATGGTGAAAATTTTTGCCATGTAATAGAAATTCTTCATTTTCATATGCTTCATTTTTACCTTTAAGAAAACAAAAAGCTTTTATCTGCAAAGGAAATGTGTGTCTTTCACAGCTGTATTCATAACTGAACTAGTGCTAATTTGTGGTACAAGTAGAGAATTTTATTGGTGTATCTTGGCCTGTGTTTCCAAAGAGTTAAACAGCTGCATATCACAGCTTGGAAGAGGCAGTTCTGCCTGCTGTGCAGACCTGCCATGTTAATGACTCAAACGGCTGAATAAAAAGACAGCTGAATAAAAATACAGGGTCTCTTCTACCCTTTGGCACTCCCATCCTGTTTACTCCACTGGCACTCTGATTTCCAGAGGAGAACAAGACCTGTTCTCACCACTGGTGCAGCCCTATTAACACCTTCTTCTGCAAAGCCATCCATGTGTCATGGAGCTGGGACATAATTTTTTTACAACTAGCTTGTTCAGGGAGCAGTCAAGAACACAAATCTGCTCCTCTTTCCTCTCTCCACGTATTTAGGATCACACACAGATTGCCTCTTTTTTCTTTTTCTTCGTTTAAGTAGCCACGAGCTGAATGATGATGAGATGTCTAGAGGCAATGCCGAGCTGTCTCTCCTGATGAAGCTGGGTGTGTTTCAGCATCTCTAAAAGGCCTTTAGTACCGCTGTTGTGCAGGTCACCGGCCAGCCGCAATTTCATCTGCCAAAGGTGAAAATGAAGCTATAAAGGAGTGAGCTTCTCCCCCTCGCTCCCCTCGCCGCCGCTCATGGATCCGAGAGGACAGGGATGTTCTGACGAGCATCCGCGCACCACCGGCAGCATAGCCCCTTTTAGGAGGGATCTGGAGGGCTCGGCAGGATGATGGGGAGAGGAGGAGGGCTGCTAAAAACACCGCCCTCCGCCGGGGGAGCGGCGGGGAGTGTGCGGGGCGCGGCGGACCGGGCCGGCGGGGTGCGCAGTGAGCGCCGCAGTGCGCGGAGCGGGGCGCAGGGGCCGCGCCGCAGGGATGCTCGCCCCGCTCCTGGGCTCCGCGGGCTCCGGCTGGCTGCTGCTGGGTGAGTGCTCCCCCGAGCCGCCTCGGCAGAGGGGTTTGTCCTTCTCCCCGCCCCTCTCCCTGCTTCCCGGCTCCTTTCTCCGCAGCGGGTGGGGACGCGCTCCCCGCCTTGGCACGGTGGTACTGGGCCGAACCCTCCGAAGCGGCCTCTGGGCCAGCGGTCCGGCTCCCCATGGCCCTCCCTGTTCCGGGATAAAGGATATTCCAAGCTCTTCAAAGGAAAGAGGCAGGCGGGAGCGGCACTCTGCATGGGGATGGGGTGATGCTCGGCGTGACGCGTGCGGCGGAGAGCCGGCACCATGAGCCGCTATGGCAGTGGTGCAGAGAGCTCAGCGGGATGCATTACATAATATTTCTCAAATAGTCCCGCTGGTTTGTTCCACCAGCCCATCTCTGGTAGATGTGTTGGGGCAGTTTGTCTGTAGTGGGTATGTGAAAGAGGGTGGCGCTCTTGCAGGGGTGTGTGCGTGTTAAGAGCTGAGGGTGATGCTGGATCCCATTGTTTTGTGGGCAGGCAGTGACGATTCCAAGTGGGTCTGCATTAGGAAATTCTTGCAAGCCTGAAACGGGAGGATTTCTGTAAGGTATTTAAAGGTTCATCTTGAATTGATCTGCTATGCTGATTTGAAATTGAGTCCTTTGAATCTGTGTGAAGTGTCTTTTCTAAAGAAAGATAATGTTCAATGTGCTATTTCTTCCTTTATGTATCAAAGTGCTTCTCTCTAGACAGAGAGACTTCCAAGGAGAAGAAGTGCAAAGCGGAAAATTATTTTGAAAGACAACATCTTAGCATCATTAGGTAAATGTTCTGAGGGGAGTGTTGATAATGGAAAAGATTGTAATTATTTATGTTCATGCCTATTTGCTATTTTTGATTATGAAAAAGGATTTTTCACACTGAAAAAAAAAGGGGGGGAACCTAAAATTGCTAGCCTGAATTCTGCCTGTGAAAATATCCTGGTGGCTCTAATTTAAGGCAGCAGCCTTACAGCTGCTTATATCAGCAGCTTGAGTCAGCTTCTTTAGAACTGTAGCAAAACTCATGCAGTGAAATATGGCCCAGAAGGAATTACACGGGTAAAACAAAAAGGAGGACTTGGCTGAGAAGCTGAGGGCAAATGTTTGTTACTGTATTTTGGGTCCCAAGGCCCCAGGGACTGCTCTGAACCACATCACTGGTTGCACCAGGCTTGTTTATGACAAGAGCAGGAGAACAAGACCCACTGGGAACAGGTCTCCTGGGTGAGCTCCTACCCTCAGTCCTCCCCATCCACCCTGCGGTACTGATTTCTGTGCTTCACATCTCAGTCTTTCTGCTGTGTCCCAGCTCCCCTCTCTTGTGCATCTAGCTATCCCAAAGTGTGTGTCTGGGGCCTCACTTAATGCTCTGCTCACTTATGTGGACGTGACCATAGCCCAACATTCTGTCTGCAGAATAGGTGCCCTCAGAAGACAGATGTGCTGTTATTGCCTTTTGCAGCGGCACTGAGATGTGTGCCAGCACAGGTGATGTCTGGGAGATGGATCCTACCAGAGAGCCAATGTCTCTGCCTGACCTGGCAGTGTGGCACCTGCTCAGCCCTGGAGCAGCAGCTGTTGCTCTCATGTCTGGTTGTGGCTTCCTGGTGGCCCCATCCCATCAGTCACTGCTTCATGTTGCAAAGGAGTCCCCGTGGCTGTGCTGATTTACTGAACAAGAGGCTCCTTGGTCCTTACAGCCCAGTGAAGCATTCTTCTTTAATTCAAATTAATTTCTGGTGCCATTAGAAAAGTTTTAACAAGTGCGAACAGGTCTATAATGTTCATCTCAATGAGATAATGGTAGAAGTCAATAAAAGACAAAGCCAATTATTTTCTAATTGGCAGTGTTGGATGGTCTGATGGATGCAGAGAGTGGTATAATAAGCAAAACACAAACCTAATGGCAAATTCCCCTAGGGATTTGAACATTGCTGGTTTGGTTGAAGTTGTCCAAGAATTCACATTACCCCTTAAATCTCTGGGATTTCCTACTTTTACTCTTCTGCTCTTCTCTTTCATGTGGCTGCAACCATGAGCCTCTTGCCTGCCCTATCAGTCTTGCCTTACAGAAAGGAAGTCTTTGTTCTCTCGCCTCCTGGCAGCAGCTGGAGGCCAGGCAGGCACCTGCATTCATGTGTGGAGGCACAAGAAGGGAAATCTGCCATCACAGTGTCCCTTCCCACCAGCACCAGTGCATCTACAAATATTTCTCAGTGCATGTTTGCAAAGGGGTGGGAGGTTCATCTGGGGTCACAATAGACTTGTACAATCCCACTCCTGACCCTGGCTCTCATGCTGTGACACAGGAGTCTTTGGTGATGCTTTGTGTAGAGAGCAAATGCCCAAGGCTGCTTAGCCCAGCCTGTGGAGTGCCAAGTGCTGCACCAGAGGCAAAGCCCATGGTATTGGTTGAGGTATATTTAGTTGCTTTTATTCTCCATCCCTCTGTTACCTCTTCATTTGAACATTTGCTACATATTATCAAAGGAAAGAGTAGATGCATTTGGATTTCTCATCTCCCTCAAAGGAAAAGACAGGACACAGCAATGTTTCTCTGCTGCTCTGGACTAATCTGGACATTTATTTGATTCTTGCCTCTGCAACAGAACTATAGATATTACAATTATATTCAAGTAATAAAAATAGGAGAGAAGCTTTGAAGACTGATGGTAAACTGAATTAACTGAATACCGTCAGAAATAGGAAAGCTGACTTGGGAATGATCCAGAAACAAAGAAATACATTACATCAGTAAGGGTATAATTGCCCTTTTGATGTCACCAAAGAATGCAGAGCACCAGAGGGTTTAAATGTTTCATTGTGAGTACATTTCTGAGAGCACTTTGAGAGAAATACCATCTTTTTCCTGCATCACTGCACAGTTGCAATCAGCACCTGGACATGTTATAGGTAACTGGAGTGAGATGGAAAGAGATAGTGGGTAACATGCCACAGGCAGTTACCTTTTGATGGGTTCACAGGCACCCAGGGCAGCTCTTTTCCCATGGCTTTGTTCTTGACTTTGCTGCATCATTTCTTCACATAGACCAAAATAAAATAACTCAATCATTCTCCTTCTGATCAGAAATCAACATGAAAAAAAATTCTGTTAATTTATTCTTTTATTTTTAAGTGCTCTGCATACGTTCTTTGGGGATGCGCCAATACAAGTAATGAGGTTTTTTTCCACCACTGCTATTTCTGTCTCTTGTGCTACTGTGCAAAGCCAAAACCCTGCAGGTCCTTGGCACTGGGGACCCATCTGTCCCTGCTGTTGTCCCCACGGGGCTGCAGGTGCCGGGAGCGGGGAGAGCTCGGAGGGGCAGTGCAGACCTCCACTCCTGCAGCTCACCGGTCTTGTCCCTACTGGCAAAGGTACTGCTGGTCCAGACTGCTTCATCCTCTCACCTCTTTTCCCACTGAACAGGAGGGTTTACAGAACTTAGAATCCAGATACCCTCTTGAAACCACTCAAATAGAGTGGAGAAAGGTGTATCAGAGAGCATGTGGCTATAAAAAATATCTATAAATATGCTTGAAATATACATGTAAAATCCATGAATCCCCAGCAGGGACCCTCATGCTCCCTTCCACACTCTCCTGCATTTTGCTGTGAGCAATGATTGGCTCTCCAGGAGCTTTTCTTCCCAGATATGCTGATTCAGAATCTTTGCAAAGGCTTTTTGGAGACTTCAGGGAACTGAGTGTTGATTCCATATAGCATGATACAGGGAAATGTTTTGCTGAGCTTGGATTGATTGTACAGTGTGCCACCAGGACTTATTGATGACAAGTCATTTGCTGTGTCAAAGCCTCCTTGCACCATAAACATTGTCACAGGGCCTCCAAGGTGACCTGAGGCTGGTGGGAAAGTGGGAGAGGGAGCAGACCAGGGGCTTTGTCTCATTCTGCTTCTTCCTACACTCTGTATATAGGTAAAGTTATAAATATTTTACCATCCTGCTGGAGACTGCACTATGAAAAACATGGTAGCTGGTGGTGAGAAAGTAAGACACTGGGATGAGTGGGGATTTTTAGTCAGGAAAGTGTCAAAGCCACAGGGGTACTTCAGCACCTGTGAGCTGGTCCCCAGCTCCCTGCTGCAGCCATGCTTCAGCACCATTTACTCACTGCTTGGGCTTTTGCAAGCAGTGATGTAGCTGCTTCAGCTACAGTGTGTAACAGACTTTGGAAAAGCATGGCTGAAAATGCAACCCCTTCATATTGTGGGCTGAGTCCACAGTAAGGTTTTGGCAAGACCCCATCCAGGGTGATTCCCCCATGACCCTCAAATTAGTCCCTCAAACTCCCGTGTCAGCCACACAGAGGTTTTTCTGTCTTCCGTGTTGTATGGGATATTCCACTCTCATAAACATGGAAAGAAGCTAAATCCAACCAACCTGCCCAAGTCATTTTCTTCCACATCACAGGAAGAAAGTGTCACTTGTCAAAAAAAGTGTGTCATTCAGTGGCAACCACTGTTTCTCTAGGAAAGCCCCAGTTCAGGGAGGAAAAATCCTTTTATTCAGACCTGTGTGCCATGGTGTTGCAAGACTGCAGCTCACATTTCCATTTGCTCAACAAAGCGGCTTCAGTGGTGTAGATAAAAATCTCAAAGACACCACATGAGAACTGCAGTGAGGAGTTTCCACTAAGCTCTGCGCAGTCAAGCTGCAAAATCCGTGCTGGATGAGGTGGCCTCTTTGAGAGTAACAGGCTCCAAAGGCATCATGGGGTTTTTAGGTGACTTTTCTCTGAGGTCAAGTGTGTCACTTGGCCCAGGAGCAGCAATTCCAAATGCTGGGTTATTTGGAAAAACAACCCTAGCAAAGGGTCTTTAGTCCACTGTTGCCTGTGGCAGAGGTGAATGCTTACCTGTGTAAATTCTACAGATTATAAGAGACCCTTCACTGGTTTCACTGCTGAGAGTTTTGATAATGGCAAGAAGGAGGGGAGCATCAATCCCACATCTGGGAATAGACAGTTTCACCTGGCCGCTTGAGTTTGTGTTTTGACCACAGAGGAAGAACAGCCACACCAAAGCTATCAGCCAGATCAGTCACCGCAATGGGACTTCTTGCTCTGTCAGACGAGGTTTAGGTTGGGTATTAGGAAAAATTACCTCATTGAAGAGGTGGTCAGACATTGGAACATGTTGCCCAGGGAGGGAAGTATGGGGGTTGTCGTCCCTGGAAATGTTCAAAAAACACGTAGATGTGGTGCTTGGGGATGTAGCTTAGTGGTGGGCTTGGCAGTGCTGGATTAACCATTGGACTCGATGACCTTTGAGGGCTTTTCCAACCATAATCATTCTGTAATTTTTAAGATACAACTTTAGGTCAAGAAGTAGAAGCACTGAGGTGGCGTGTGGTGCCATGTCAGCTGATCCTTTCACAGAAGTGTAACTCTCCCTGCTGTGAGCATACTTTCATTTGGGAAAGTTCTAGAAACTACAGAACCTTCCAAGTTTCCTCTGAGATTTGCTTATGACTAATCCAGATCCTGTTTATTTGGATGCCAACGTGATGTCTCAGCCAAGCTATTTGTTTTCCCCTCTTTCCTCTCTGGGACAGTTGCCCATGTGTCAGATCTCTGCCCCATCCTGTCTGCTCCTGGGGCTGTGCCCCCTTTACAGCTTGGCATCCTTTGCCTTTGGAAAGGGGGAGTTTTTCCTGCTGCTGAGAGCATGGGCAGTGCATGGATGGGTGCAGAAGGCACCACGGCTCACTTTGGGCTGCTGCTTGACCTGCTGTTGGATGGAAAATTGCTCAGCCTTCACTTCCTTTCCTGGGCAAGCCACTGTGCTTGGTCATGGCCAAGAATCGAGGGGCTGAAATGACCTTTCCTTCTCCCACCAGCCATTAGGAAATTGAGGCTGAGTTGCCCCTGTGCACAAGGTAGAGCAGCCCCTGGGCTGTGCCCACCCGTGTGGGCCAGTGATGGTGCCCAGGGAGGGAGAGGGGCTCAGGAACAGCCTCCTCAGGGAAGGGCCTGCACATACCTCTGCATGGTAAGGGTCAGAGCCCCTCTCCTCTGCCTCCAAAGCAACAAGCAACTCCTTTCCAAGGGCTATGAAATCCCTAAAACCAGCTTCAGGAGCCATACTGACATCACTGTGACCGCTGGGGTGTCCCACTCACTGCTAAATGGCCCCAGCCAAAAGCTACAGCAGGGAAAGCACTGAGATGTTTGCTAAGCTGGCATTCTTTTTTTTTTTTTTTTTCCCCCATCTCCAAGGGCAAGTATGAGCTGGTTGGCACAGGAACCAGCACTGAGATTGCCAAACTGATTTAATTTACTTTCCCCCCCCTTTGAAAAATTATCTAGAAAACAATCATTCTGCTGTTGATTGAAGTGAGTTGGAAGCGATGTAAGCACTGAAATTACAGAAGATGTGAATGATGCAGACTTAATGTCTTTTCTGCAAAAAACTACTTAGAAGAAGTAGAGAGAATATTATTTATTTTTGTAAGATTCTTTGCAATGATGCAGAAAAAAAGACAAATCTATTAGAACCCCATTTGAAATGTTAAATATAGTATCTCCAATTGCCGGAGGTTAGTATTTTTTCCTTGTTTTTTTTCCAAAAGAAAAAGAGAATTTTGTCCCATTTGATGCTCGAGAGATAATAACAACGGATACTTAAGAGAACAAAAGATGTGGATGGGAGGAGGAGGATTGGGAAGGGTGCAGCTGGCTACTCTCTTAGCTGAGAGGTTTTCCCTTGGGAAGGGCAGAGACACCGTCAGATTTTGGC